>JANFAM010000005.1:6615000-7142500 GCA_024362665.1 Prunus padus
GAGATAGGAGAGAGAGGAGGGTTGAAAAGAATACTTTTATTATAGAAATTTAAAAAAATAAAAAGGTCAAATATGACAGTGGTCCAAGGCCAAATTGCATTTACGTGACAGCAGCACAACCAAGAACCATGTGATGTGAGAGACTATGGGGACTTTATGAGAAATAAAAAACTTAAAAAAATTTGCCAATTAAATCCCATCAGCGCAACCCAATCATGTGAAAACTACAATGCCCTTTTTCCATCTAGAAAAAGAAAAAGAAAAAGAAATAGTACGACGCCATGTCACATGTTATTTTCCTTATGTATGTATATAATAATAATACGGCGTGGCGTTCAATCATCATGAGAAGAAAAGAAATGAAAAACAAAAAAAGGTGGGGAAACTCCTCAGATGTCCCTTTGAGTTCCACATGGAAGCTGAAACTGTTTAAATAAAGCTTCGGAAATTGGAACGATGTATATACAAACGTGACAGCCAAGAAATAATTCATCATCGGAGCCTGCTCTCACCCAAATTCATTCAACACAAAATTGCAAATCGAATAATATAAATAAATAAATAAAATAATAATAATAATAATAATAATAATAGAAGATTGAAAATACAAAGGCTATATAGGGCAATACTGAAGCAGTCCTAGCAAAAATCCCGCCGGCATTTAAAACCGAGAAGAACCAACCACGACGGTTTCTTCTCTTTTCTCTAAAGAAGAAGAAGAAGAAGAAGACGAGGTCGATTGTGGAGTTTGTGATTATTATTATATTATTATATTAGTTAATTTTGGGACCAGATTAATAAATAGGCATTTGAGCCCAATAACAGCCCATACCCTTCAAGCCCAATAATACCCCAACTCTCCATTCCATAAAGTATCTAATGTATATTTTGTGCTTTGATTTTCTTTTCTTTTCGCACAATTTCTAGTGTTTCTTTCCATTTGCTAGAAGAAAGTCTCAAGTTCGAAATTCCATAGCTTTAAAACTTGAGCATCGTTGAGTCCTAGAATCTTTGAGAGGTGGGAAACATTAGCAAGAGGGATCTTTGGGGTTTCGAACTTCAAACCACAATAACAACAAAAGAATAGCATTGGGATTATAATTTTAGTTAAGAGCCGTGATTTGTACACTAATGGTGTGTTTATTAATTAGGAATTGAAATTCTCATCAGGAATTGAATTCCACCTATGGAGAATTCATGCGTTTACTTCACATAAGGAATTGAAAAGTAAGTGGGGCCCATACGAAATTAGGAATTGAATTCCTACTTTTGGAGGAATTCAATTCTTTGATGAAAGGTGGTATTTGAATTCCTTGAGAACTTACCCATTAGGAATTCATATTTTTTACCCATTATATCCTCACACAATTTTCAAAATTCCACATTTGCCATCTACTTTAACCAAACAACGAGGGCACTTTAGTAATTACTACCACTTCTACCCCAATTCCATATGGTTTAGTAAACAACTTCAATAGGAATTCGGAATCTAACTCCCCTAAATCCATATGGTTTAGTAAACAACTTCAATAGGAATCCGGAATCTAATTCTCCTCAATCTAACTTATCCTCAATTCAATTCATTCTCAATTCAATTCCTCCTAATTCAATTACTGATTAGGAAACATGCCATAAATGTTCTATGTTTGAATTCCCTCTCTCAATATCACTTGTGTATAAGAATAACAATAAGGACAACAACAAAAGAAGAGCATATCACAATCAAGAATTTGAAAACCCGGTTTGAGGTTCCCCAATGAAATGAGGCGGTGCCTTTACTGCGGCTTCTTTGCGACTTGCAACAAAGAGAGAGAGAGAGAGAGAGAGAGAGAGTAAACTGCAAAAGTAGGAATTAAAATTTAACATTTCCCACACGTTATTAATATAATACATAAAGCAATGAATGGAATTTGTAACGTCAGGGTCAGAACCTGACTTGAGGATAACTAAGAATCATGACCACAAACTCTAGAGCTGATTGAAAAGTTGTTTGAACATTGAAGGAATCTGTGGCTAGTCAAAATGTACATGTTATCTATGAGACTGAAAGTTGTCATCAGGACACCTCAGCTGAGTTACTTTGTCATGCAATAATCTAACGTACTCTAAAAATCAATAAGTTCATGAACCCAGGCACTTCCTAAAATTGTTCTAAAGGCTTTTTGTGGTCCATGGTTCTTTTTGCAATAAATCCTGGAAACAGACCAGTAATAATGGAAGGCTCAACAGACAACCAACCTGGAAGTCTGGATTTTAGACCAGAGGGAAGCAGAAGACAGCCTTCGCAAGGCAGAAAAGCAGCAGCTCCCTGGTTGACCGGTCTGGTCAGTCTGAGTCTCTCCAGGCCTTTACCACACGACATAATTTGCTGACTTTCAAACTGAAACTGAAAAAAACAACCACTAGTAACTCACACAAAAGATTCCACTCTCTCTCTCTCTCTCTCTCTCTCTCTCTCTCTCTCTCTCTCTCTCTCTCTCTCTCTCCTTATAACCTGACTTAATAAGGCACAGAAGGGGTCTACAGAAGGAGGAGGAAGAAACAAAAATCCCAGGAGAGAAGTGAGGAGTTCTAAGTTCATGGAGCAGTCCACTTCCCCACAAAAGCAAACCAAAGCTCAGGCATCAAAGAGAAGCTTGAAGGAGAAGAGAGCAAGGTTGTACATTATCAAACGCTGTGTGTTCATGCTACTATGTTGGAGGGAACATGCAGATTAACAATGGTGGTAAAGTTTCACCATCCATATTTGTTGTTCTAGTTTTGCTGTAGTTTTTTTTAAAAAGTTTATCTTGTGTACCTGGCATCGTTGTTAATGGCACTAGGATTTGTAGTGTATGTGTGTGTGAGTGTGTGTGTGTGTGTGTGAGAGAGAGAGAGAGAGAGGAGAGATGTGAAGATGAAAACATCAAATTGTAAAGATAAAGTTGTAAGTTGCACTATTAATTGTTCCAAGTGACTATAACTACTTTCTTCACAACTTGATGGAGCAGTAGCACTATGCATTCCAAGTTACTATAACTACTTTCTTCACGATTTGATGCAGCAGTATCTTTTAAGAGGAACACTAAGCCTATAAGATGTGCACCATTTGCACATTCAAGACACAGACATGAACACGTGCAGAAACATGAGACAGATAAGATACAAAAGAGGGTGAATCACCCAAAATAAAATTGTAAAGAGAAAGCTTGAAGGTGGGATTAGCAAAATCATAACTGGAGTTTTAAAGTTTTGAATGTGTTCAAGTTGTCCTTCTCAGAATCTTGGATGTGCCAACATCCCAGATATGGTTCCAGAAGAGTTTCATTGGCATCAGGGGCATAAAACTCAATTTGGGAAAATTACAAATAGCCTCAAGATACAATTCCTGAAGGCCACTAGAGTCACCAGACTCTCCACTGTTTCACTCACAAAATAGGAAGTACCATGACATTCACCAACAAATAATTAGATATGCTCTTAAAAGTTGGCATTCCACCAGGAAGTTAGATGGATGGAGAGATAGATAAAAGATACTCGAAGCTAGATCTATGGCCACATTCCAAAAACTAATATAAGCAATAGATTCTCAAGAAAAAGGGTTGAGATCATAAGAGAGGCAAAAAATCAGGGGTTTAAACTGTGTCTATACAAATCTATAAAGAAGTTATTTCACTTACAGAAACAATGAACTGAATATGGGATATATGAGGCTATGTCACCGACTCACCTACAATTACAATTACCAGCACATGCCATGTTGAATAAGAACACGTCAGTGTTCTAACTTGATCATGTGAGAGAGCAGTACGGCATTAAAATGAGCTGTTCAACACTGTGAACAAAACCCAGTAGAAGTTTCCTCTAGACTGACATTAGAAATAGAGGGGGGCCACGTCCCTTAAGCCAAATATGATACATTTTATACACTGCCCTGAACATATAATTTACTAATCATACTGCCTTGTGAATATATTTACTAGGCATGTACTGCTATCCTACAATGGGAGAGGGATAAAAATCTCATATACCAAGTATCCAAATAGGAGATTATGAAAACACAAACCCATAATTCTAAATCAACTTGACAATGTCCTGTCCATTGATTAATTTGTTTTCTCAAAATAGTGCACCAATCGTTATTTGTCCTTCCAATCTAATGATGCATATGCATAAACTCAACTCAATTTCACTCAACAAAAATTTTGAATTCCAATCATTGAAAATTGGGGGTTTATTGAAGCTCAGCCTATCCAATGTTAAAATTGGATCTTCAGTCCGTACAATGCATGAACAATGCAACCAAACAAATTGCAATTCCAATGAAACAAGCATAAATTAACCACCTCCGGATTAAAGAAAAAACTTTATTATTTAACAATTTCAATATGTTCTATAAAAATGCTAAATACAATCGTCATCGACAAACATTACACATTGACAGACTCGCATCAAATTCAGAACCAGAAGCTGTTCTCATAAACCCTAATTACACATAAAACCAAGATCTAGTGTAACAACAATACCACACAGAGAGGGGGAGATCAGACGGGGAGCTCAGCAACGTCGTTTGGAGGGTCGCTGTGATTGGTGAGGGTGAAAGGGCGGTCTGTGGCCTCGTCCTCGTCCTCGTCGTCGAAGTCGGTGGTGGCGAGGTTGACGCAAGAGAAGCGCTCGAGGGAGGAAAAGAAGGCGGTGGAGACCGTGGCGCTCACCCAACTCGCCACCTGGTCAAGCTTCTCCCGCGATATGATACTACTGTTCCCGTTTTCCATTTTTCTTCTTCTTTTTTCTTTTCTTTTTACTTTCTCAGAAATGAAGGATGATGTGATTTTGGTTTGAATTTTATATCCATCATTATGTGGGTCATGGACTCCTGCGCTATATGGGAACGGCCTATATAGGTTATGGGCCATGCTCCATTTAGATTTAATTACCATATGACAGGTTATGGTCAATCACGCATGCGATCTAAACCACGCGATGCTCTTTTTTGAATTAATTACAATAAATTTTTATGGGTAAATAGAATTAATTCCAATGGCATGTGGGTAAATTTTGACCGTTTATGTGTTGTGAGTCTCATATGCATCAACGGTTAAAAATCCATCATGTTCGCATGTGTAATTGATAAGATTACGCGTTGAATAAAATTCAACAGAGCTTGCCTAGTTCTTTTATTTTAAAACTACATGGAGCTTTGGAATCTCTTGCCTTTTTACGTCCCTTAGAGCATCTCCACCCATAAGGGCTAAGTCTAAGGCAAGGGCAAGCAAGGGTTGCCACTATTTATGTGAATAGTGGCAGCCTTTTTTGTTTCCACCCCAAATGGCAAGGTTAAGGGCAAACACTATTCATTTTAATTTTTTCCTATTTTTTATACTTAAAAATTAATTTGGATAAAATTTAATAGTAATAAAATTGTTAGGTATGTATAAAAAAATGTTTCTGATTTTTTATTATATTTTTTCAGATTTTTTGGTGTCATTGTCACAAGAAACTGTCAGGCAAGATTTGCCCTTGGCTTGCCCTGGCCGGTGGGACCCACGCGAAACCGGCCGAGGTCGCAGCTACCTGGAGCGACTTGGGCTTGCTCGGGGGCCTTTTGCCTGGTTTTTGGGTGAGCGCTGGAGGTGCTCTTATGAGAAAAGCATGCGGCCCATTGTATCTCTTTGATCATTTGACTAGAGAGGAGAAATAGAAAGCATGAACAATATAAAGGCTATGAGATATAAATTCAAACGTTTGCACACAATATCAACAAGCGCATCTGGTGTAGTGGTATCATAGTACCCTCCCACGGTACTGACCAGGGTTCGATTCCCTGGATGCGCATTTTTTAAATTTCTGTGAAATAAGTTTCCTTTTTTTTGTCCGGTCAGATTATGAGAAACAAGTTTTTAATTTGAATTTTTTGGGTTGAAAAATGTGAAACTAGTTTAGAAGCCCAACATTCTTCTGAAGGGGCGCAAATAGGGGAGGGAGTGAGGAGTTTATTTGGGGGTTCAATCCTTCCATCAAACCATTTAAAATGTTTTAAGTCCATTGATTTTCTCACATTTATTGATGGTGGGATTAAACCCCTCAAATAAACTCCTCACTCTCTGCAAATGCAAAACTACCAAAACCTTCTCCATAACTTTTCCATGCCCCATGTGCTCAATCTAGGTTTAAAATATATATATATATATATATATATATATATATATATATATTCTAATGGACTATTGACCAAGTGCTCATTCAGCCAGACAGTATAAATGAATCAAATATAAGCATAAAATCCTTCTTCTTTTTTTGGTTACATTGGAGGAAAGAAACCCCTTGGGGTTTCGAACCTGGGTGCCATGGGGGAAGGGGAATAGATGAGTCAACCTAAGCAGAAGTTACTATTCTGAGAAATAGATGAGTCAACTTTTCAGAACCAAAACAAAAAGAATCATATTTGTGGGTACATACAATACAAGTGCACTATATCAAAATATTGTTCACATGCCACGGCATGCACAAGCTTCAGAGTTGTGTATTCTTCCGAGTTTTCATAACATTTTATCTAAGATGACTGCAGTTTCTTCTTGTAGTCCTCAAAAGAGCCATGGAATGGTGCTATCCTACCCTCTGATACCACCCACAGCTCATCCACACTTCCAGAGATAAGATGCTCATCGTGACTAACCTGTAAGTAATAATAACACACGCCTAGTTATGCACAAACCACAAACTAACTACAATAAATCAACTTTTGTTGCGAATAGAAATCGTGGCGAGATCGGGATAATATGTACCATGAGAATGCCTCCTTGGAAGATAACAAGACCTTGTATTAGTGCCTCCACAGCATCCAAGTCCTACATGTCAACAACCATTGCAATGTGAATAAATCAACAATCAGTCAAGGTGGAGAAAGTTCGAAATCCAGAATACCGTTCTTCAAAATATTAAAATAATGAGAAGGATTGTGACTTACCAGATGATTGGAGGGCTCATCAAGCAATATTATGTGTGGTTTCTTGAAAGTTATCTTGGCAAAAGCAACTCTGCTCTTTTGACCACCTAATACATGATGCAACAATAAAACATAGATCTCATTTAAGCATTTAGAGAATAATGCTAAAATCCATATAGATCAAGAAAATAAACTAATATCTTTCAAGTATTAACAATATGGAATAAAGAAAATACCAGATAAAGTGTACATTGGCTGAAGTGCAAGATTTCCAGTTACACCAAAAGAACCTAAGTGAGATCGGAGCTTTTGTTCAGGCACTCCCTGCAAGAAGGATACTTTATTATTTTACATTTAAAAAAAGAACAAAAAAAAAGGCATCCCTTAATAGTAAAAGCATGGCACTTCTAAATAACAAGATTATCTGCCAAAACGAGATTAAAGAATTACAATGGGTTTATCCATCTAGGGTCAGATAGGGCTGAGGCCTTGAACAACATTTTCACCTAAACTTGGTCTACCAATGGAAACTTGTTCATGTGGTCAAAATGACTAACAGTTTTGGTACCAATTCCCAAGTCTTTGGAAGTATCAGTAGATGAGGTCCATGGATTATATTCTAGTTTTAAAGCAAAATTATCCTAACCCGGGTATGGAAATAGATTCAGAGGGGTTTGATTGCAGGATCCTATCCTGGATTCTCATGTATACATAAAGAACTTCAAAAGCAACTCACAGATACCACCCATCAAAACATGAAAAGATAAATATAACATATAAAGGAAAAAAAGAAGAAGGTAATAGCAAGGACTCACTGGGTAGCATCGCATCATATACAATAGGGGATTAGAAGATAAATCTAGCCCGTCAACATGGTGCTGACTGAACACAGCAATCCGAACCTGTAGAAATATAAGTCCCCCTTGAGATTCAAGCATAAAAGTAACTCCAACTTTGCAAGGAGATACAAAGGCCAAATAGCAGTTACTTTACGTTCTAACACAGGGCACATAATGCAGAATACAAGTATTTGCATAAATAAATAATGATAACTATAACCAAATTAACTTGGTGGACAGTGAGATGTTCTTTAAAATCCGAAATCTATCAATTTCAAATTGTTATCCAGTATAGGTAATCCCGCGAAACATGCAAGATACCTTAGCCGAACGGAAAATTGTCCCAGAGATTGGTTGTAGCTCCCCTGCAATTAGCTTGAGTATTGTTGATTTACCAATGCCATTTGGCCCGACCACTGCATAACAATTTTGACACAACAATTTTGACACCACATATACAAGGTGAATCATATGTAAAACATCAAGTATGGATCCTTTTCAAATAGAAAAAGATAAAACTAGCATACTTACTTGCTATGCGGCTGTCAAGGTCAATTCCAAAATTTAAATTCTTAAACAAAACGGGCCCCCCAGGATAACCAAATGATGCATCACTGCAAACACATACATCAGAAAGATCCAATAAGCACTTGATCTAAGTAATGAAAACAGAATAAACTTGAAAATAGAAAAGAACACAAACAAAGGATCTCAGGTGACTTGCAAAAACCAAAGAGGGAGCCGACCTGAAACTTATTATAGGAGGACCAGGTCTGTCGTCTGGAGTTGGGAACTCAAATTTATAGCTGCATATGAAAGGTCAGAGTTTATAAAGATAGAAAGAAAAAGCAGAAATGTTTCTAGAAGCTCCTATCCATATAAGCCACAAAAAACAAATCAGTGCATACTCAGGGTCATTTACAATCTCATCCACATGTCCCAACCGGTCCAATGCCTAAATCAAAGTAAAGAAGGAATATCAGTTATATTAAGATTATTTGTACATGAAAAAGTTGTCTAAATCAAAATTTTATTAACAGCCAAGAAAGCATAATTCAGAGATGTTTACAGTCGTTAGAAATGGTTTCGGGAACATGCAAAAATACAATAAAAATCACCTTAATTCTTGATTGAACAAGTGCGGCCCTCTTCGCATTGTAACGGAACTTATCAATAAAAGTCTGCAGATCGGAGTAAAACATGTGAATGCCAAACACAAGTTACTGTAATTCAAAAAACATGCCATTGAGAGAGGAGCAAGATGACAAAAGAAGATCAAGAAGAAGAGCAAGTACTTTAACATCTAAAAGACATGATTCTATCCTTATTATTTAAACAGAAAGCTACATGCAGAAAATTTGAAAATAAAAAGAGAAAATATGTGCGTATATCTAAATATAAAGTTGACTAGGAAAATCAAATTAGTAATTATTGGTAGAAGCAAACAAAGGCTAATAACCCTCGATACCTTTGCCAAAGCAATAAGGAGACCCAAAAAAAAATGTAATATAGGAGGTCAGCAGAATTAAGTTGAACTTCTGTAGACATCAAGAAAATAAGAAAAAGAATAATAGCATCATTTTTTCATTACGGTAAGATGAAAAACCTGCATATGTGCTCTTGAACGCTCGTTGGACTCAAAAGCTTTCTGTTGGTTCTTGACCAGTTCAATTCGTGTCCTCTCATATATATCATAGTTCCCCTTGTAGGCATTTAATTTTTGCCCATGAAGATGAAGGATATCAGTGACCACCTGAAAAAACAGAGCATAGAATGAGGTATACCAAAGGATAGTGCACTTGTTACATAAACTATACTCATTAATACTGTTGTTGATATGACCAAATGAGAAACTAAAGCACACAAGCAAGTTACCGTGTTCAAGAATTCTCTAGCATGAGAAACAACTATACATGTTTTCGGCCACTTCACCAGGTAAGTCTCCAGCCAGAGGACAGCATGAAGATCAAGATGGTTCTGGAAAAAGAAAAAAGGATATACATGAGGCAGAAAAATGAAAACCAGGCACACAGAATAATATGAAAAGCCTAAAGGGGTATATGAACAACAGACCGTGGGCTCATCAAGTAGTAACAAATCAGGCTCTATAAACAGGGCACGAGCAAGAGCTATTCGCATTCTCCATCCTCCAGAAAATGCTTTAGTTGCTTTTCGCTGCATCTCCGGAGAGAAACTAAGACCCTGTAAAATTCCAGGTCAGTAGGATAGTAATTCAGAAAAATGAACCAGCTGACAAGCAACAGTGTAGGTAAAGTCACAACTTCCTTTCTCAACTTAGAGGAAATTCATTGCATCACACATGCACACATCCAGAGCAACCCATCCAAATGTACCTGAATGGCATGGTTAACTGCCAGCAGGTAGGATTTTCTGTTTCATTTGTTAGTATTGGTGGCTCGGTGATTTATACCATTATTGATAGGTTCAGCATAACAGCAAAGAAATTCAACCTAGAATGAGATTGCATTTTCAACTTCTTACCCCATTTCTTTCTGTTACTATTTATTCTAATTTTTGGAGAGTTGAAGCCAGCCATAAACATCATAAATTTTGATGTCAAAAAACATGCTTAATTCATGTAGAGACTTAGATGATTGTTGCAGAAATGAAAGGAGTACTGACCGCAAGAATGGAAGCTGCACGTGACTCTGCTGAATCAGCATCAATGAACTCAAGCCTTTTGTATATCTCCTGAAGCCTCCGTCCAATAGCATCTTTGTCAATTGCCCCATTGCTCGTTTCTGTTGATTCCTCAAACTCCAGTTCTCTCTTCACGTTATAATAATTTATTTAGCACAAGAAAGGAGCATGTAAACATTAAACCATCAAGAAATCTATTTTTTGGGTATAAAAAAAGAAGAAGACTGAAAAGCTAAACTCTCCTCTAATTAAAAACAATATGGTATTCAACCTGTTTAATGAGGAGACGAGCTTCTTCTTCCATAAGCTGAGTTCTTTCAACATCAGTGTTCAGAACACATTGCAAGGCTGATGTGTCATCACCCACCACTTCTTGCTCCACATGCAATATTTGGAAGTTCTTAGGAATGCCATCAATGGCATGCATAGCCAAGTGCCTAAGAAATGTTGTTTTCCCTGTACCATTTCTTCCAACAAGGCCTGCATGAATTGAGGCACAATCTATTATGTCAAATGCCAACTGAAAATTATTATTACAACTACAACATTATTCAACAACCTCAGAGATAAGAAACTCCATGTACCACAAACTCATTATTGAGAACTCTAACAAAAGGCCCTCTCAACTTGAGAACCAAATCAAGAGCACCTTAATCCATGAAAAGCAAACTCACCATAATGCCTTCCAAAAGAAAGTGTTACTGAACCATCTACAATTAGATCGCGGCCACCCACAGAAACATTGAAGTTCTCCAGACGGATATCCTTGACATTTGGCCCACCAATGCTTTCATGATTTACGGATACAACAGGCATTCCTGCCCTAACTGCTTCCATTTCTGCTAAATGTATTTGATATTGTTGCTGTGTAATCAAAAAGATAAAACTTATTAAAAAAACTGAACAAATCTCTTTCAACCATATAAATCATCAACACCAATAACAACCAAGCTCGGATATAACTTCAACCCAATTATACCCACACTCAACATGGCCCAATAATATTGTACCCCAAGATGATAAAAAACCTCGCATAAGCAGTAGGATATGATAAGTACAGCTCACATACTAAATTCCTACCTACTTCATTGGCATAACCATATCTTACACAGAAACCTTACCTCTCTTTGGCGCTCATCCTTCCTCTTTCTTCTTTCTATCTTAGCTCGGTCACGTTCAGTTAACAAAGGGCCATCAACCGCCTCAACCTTCTTCTTTGGAGCTTCCCCCTCATCCATCCCATCATCCATTCTAACTGGTGCTGCAAGGCTCCGTACAGTTGGTTTAGCTTTAACCAACCCATGCTTGCCAAACTTTTCAGATATTATACTACAAACCTATTGCAAAAAACAAACGTCAAGAACAATACAAACCCAGATTGAGAAAGCATTTTTCACGGAATCAAAATGAATAGCATTGCCAATGTCCACAAACAACCTCATCTCAACTAAGCGTCGCTAACAACATAAAGCCTACAATTCCAAAACTCTTTTTCTTTTCTTCAACTTCTCTACAAACCAACGTCGGATTCAGTTTCATGGAATACACAACGAAAAGAAATGGAATTCACAACAACTGTCCAGTATCTCAAATTATCAAATCAGATTCAAAGCAAATGCTATAAGTTCAGCGTAGCAAATAATACAGTAATCTACTCATCCAAAACCAGTTTTACTTTCTTTCCAGATTTTCTGAGCAGCCAAACGGACCAACTCAAGTGAAAGGAAAAAATCGCAGACTCACCGAGCGACACTCAGCGAAGTCGCTAACACAGCCAGCGCCGACGAGGAGCTCGCCGAGAGCGTCGAAAGCGCCTTCTCCATCGTCGCCGAAATCGAAGTCCTCGTCGGCGAGGACGTTAACGATGTAGTCGATTATGGGCTGGTCTACGTCCTCGGCCCTCCGGCCCAGCACTTCGTGGACCACTGAGCTCGCTACTGTCATTCTCCGAACCAAATTCAATTCCAAAAACGAAAATCAAGATTTCTGTTTCGTTCACTGCGCAAGGGTTTTTGCCGAGATTGAAGAAAAACGATAGAAAGCTCGGCGTTCAGTTGGTAAAGAAGGGTGCTTGATACGACGGCGTTCAGTTGAGAGGGCAAATATTCGTTTGTTAACAACCAAATCTGAATAGGCATGAAAAAATGGCGGGTGTGAGCCCAGCCCATTTTTTCGGGCCATGGGCCGGACTAATGATATGGATGGATTGGATCCATTTGTACAACAGGCATAATAATATTGAATTTTAGGTAAACACACATGGGTAGGCAATCGTTTCGAAATACTTTTTTTTATTTATGAAAAACTTTAAAAAAAAGGGTAATGCTAGACTTACCACATTTTCCTATCACATCTCTAATAGAGGTAGAGCCCACCAATACAATGTGGCTCACTTCTATTAGAAATGTAGTATATAATGTGGTAGGAAAATGTAATAAGCCTAGCATTTTCCAAATAAAATTATTGAAATTCCAACAAGTATTTGAAAGTGATTCCTAAAAAAGTACGTGCTTCTACAAAAAGCAAGAAAGCACTAATGAGTTTTTATGCCAAACGTTATATTTGGTTGTCATGAAGCATTTTTAGCACAAAAGTATATTTTTGGCACACATGAACTTATATCTAGTGGGTCCTATTTGGGCTCCATAATGCCACATCACCAAATTAGATTAGTGGAAAATTGGTCAGTCTCGATGAATTTACCAATATAACCATGCCATATTATCAGCTTTAACAGAGTTTGATATGGATTTGACGTTAAGAGGGAAAGTGACACACTAAATCTTGATAAAGAGAGCAAAATGGGTTATTTCAACTTTCAAAGAACAATGTAGAATTTGACCAATTATTCAAGAGGCACTGTAATAGTTAAGCCTAAGAAACAAGAAGTGTTTTCAACTATGATATGAATTTGTTTGTTTTATTAATGTACTAGCCCCTTGCCACACGCTCACGCGTGTGCCAATTGGTTTTCTTTTTTTAGTTTTAGTTTTTAAAAATAAGAAAATAAAAAATGGGTAGTTATTTTCCATTAAAATATGATCCATTATCTGATTTTGTTTTAATTTTTAATTTTTTAATATATAAAAATATGAATTTACCATATTGTCCTCATTTAATTAATAATTTTAATTCTTAATATTTGAATTGACCAAGAGCATTTTCTGGTATTTGAATGTTTCACAATTCTCTCTTTGCTTTATATATATAGATTATTGACATTAGTGAATTGATTACTTACTGAATAATTCAAAAGGTTCTATTCCCCCTTGGACACGAGTCCAACTTGTGAAAATTCCACATCAGCTTCAAAGCCCGAGCCCTTCAAACGTGTCAAAACCGGAAGAACTTGACCGGGTTGACCCGTCCAAGGGTCCAGGAGCCTAGCTCCCAAGCAACAGAATAAATTTTCCAAGATTCCAAACGCAAAGCTACGAATTGTCAGTCTCTGCTCCATTGCTCACATCGGCGACGCTTGCAATCGAAGCTCTCTGGTTCTTTCTCAGCTAAGAAAGGCAATTCAAAAACCTAGAATTCGCTGAAACTGAAGTGTTGGAGATGAGGCTGCTGAAGACTGCGACGTGTAATTTGAACCAATGGGCTATGGACTTCGATTGCAATTTGAAGAACATCAAAGAGTCGATAGCTAAGGCTAAAGAGGCTGGGGCTGTGATTCGGCTTGGTCCTGAGCTTGAGATTACTGGTTATGGCTGCGAAGACCATTTCCTCGAGCTCGATACTGTTAATCATGCGTAAGCTCTTTGGATTTCAAACCATTCTTTCAAAGTTCAAGTTTTGAAAAGAAAAGAAAAACTACATTAAAACCAACTTGGACTTTAGTTTATTTGCTGAAAATATATCATCTTTGGGTCTCATTTGTGGATAAATTATGTGTTTATTAAAACAATTAATTAACTAACCATGATGATTTTTAAGTTATTGTTAATGGTAATCTCTTATGGTGATTGAGAAATGTGATTTTTGCAGATGGGAATGCTTGAAAGAGCTCTTAGTTGGGGATTGGACTGATGGTATATTATGCAGCTTCGGCATGCCTGTGATCAAAGGGTCAGAGCGTTACAATTGTCAAATTCTTTGTATGAACAGAAAGATTATCATGATACGCCCAAAGATGTGGCTTGCGAATGATGGAAATTACAGGGAGCTTCGTTGGTTTACAGCATGGAAACAAAGAGACCAACTTGTGAACTTTCAGCTGCCAAAGGAAATTTCAGAGGCTTTGTCACAGGATTCAGTGCCGTTTGGTTATGGGTACATTCAGTTTCTGGACACGTAAGTGCCAATGTTATTAGCTCTATTGTTGTTAGTCAGGTTAAGACTCCACGTATCACTTGTTGCTTTTGTAGTTCCATCCGTACACTGAAACGTAGGATTGTTTAGGTGAGAATGAAATAGTAGAAATTTTTATCCCTGTTAGATATATAGGATAGTGCCGCAACTGCCTTGAAAGTTGTCTTCATTATAGTTCCTTGGAATTCATTGAGTTAACTACAAAATTCATGATTATTAAGTTTGGTTGGGACTTTGCAGTTGTTCACGTTTTAGAATCATGCCATCATAACACTTTGTGAGGACTTTGTTTTGTGCACAAGAGGTGGTCCTTGGTTGATCCCACCTCTGCATTATCTGAAATGTGCTTCAGGAAAGCCCATAGCTGATGCAGATGGGTCAAATGCCTGCCTAAGTAAAATTTGCAGGAGTTGTGAGCTTTTTTTAGCAGTCAGCATAGCATTTTTTGTATAATAAGTTCACTCCTAGTCTGATTTTATGCATTTCTAAATCTTAAGCATTGTTCCCTTATTAGAGCTGTCGCGGCTGAAATTTGTGAAGAGCTTTTTACTCCCGTTCCTCCTCACGCCGAGCTTGCATTGAATGGGGTTGAAGTGTTTATGAATGCAAGTGGAAGTCATCACCAACTAAGAAAGCTTGATATTCGTCTTCGTGCTTTTATTGGTGCTACTCACACTCGTGGAGGGGTGTACATGTACAGCAATCACCAGGGGTGTGATGGTGGTCGCCTATACTATGGTACAGGACATTATTTTTTCTTCAGTGGTGCTTTGCAAATTTTCTTAGGATAATATACTTATCAGTTCTGCATATTTTAAGTTGAGGACAAAATACTGTTTCGTTGGTGGTATTTTGGGTCTATCTCTTATGGAATCTCCTTTTAGTGTTATGTAAAACTTGATCTTTAATTATTGTTATGTGATGAATAATGCATCTATTTGTTGAACTATGAGTAATTTGTCGCAGATGGTTGTGCTTCTGTCGTTGTAAATGGAGATCTAGTCGCTCAAGGCTCACAATTTTCGCTGAAGGATGTTGAGGTTGTTATTGCCCAAATTGATTTAGAAGCGGTATGCAATTCTTTTCACTGCTTGTATGTGTCTGCATGTTTCATTTAGACGCTACATTAAATTGCAATGACTTTTATACAACAAAATAACAAATATTTCGTTCATTTCTTTGAGTTTAGTTTTCTTCTACTAGTACAGATTCCTTGAATTTCTTACAACTATAATTTATTACTTTACTACTTTTGCTTTTGGCGTAATGGCAGGTTGCTAGTCTTAGAGGATCTATAAGTAGCTTCCAAGAGCAAGCAAGCTGCAAAACCAGGGTTCCTTTCGTGGAGGCGCGATACAACCTTTGTCAGTCTTTTAATCTGAAAATGTGCCTTTCTAGTCCGCTAAAGGTTAGATCCAGTTCTAGCTAAAACCAACTGAAGTAGTTGGGATAGTGGTTTTTTAAAAAGTTGAAGAAAAGCCTTTGGCTTTCCAGTCTTGGTTCATCAAGAGATTGCCTACAAATATTTCTGTTTTACATCTCTGTGTGTCAGACCTTATCTTACAATATAACAAAAGTGATATGCTTTAACATGCTTTCTTTGGTGGAGTTTCCAGTTATGTGGATAAGCTTTGTCCTTTAGACATTATTTATCAAACATTGCTTTAATTAATCAAACATTCACATTTATAAATGAATATAATTAATGATCTGCAGATTAAGTATCACTCTCCTGAGGAGGAAATAGCCTTTGGTCCTGGTTGCTGGTTATGGGACTATTTAAGAAGAAGTGGAGCTTCGGGTTTTCTGCTTCCCCTTTCTGGAGGAGCAGATAGCTCCTCTGTAGCAGCTATAGTTGGTTGCATGTGCCAGCTTGTCGTAAATGGTTAGTTTTCTTAAGCCTATAGTCGGGTACTAAGATTTTATTTTTTATGTGATTGACTTTTCGGTAGCATGATACATTTCATGTAGAAGGACCACTTGTAACCATTTCTTACAGGTTTATCATAAGAACTGGATGTATACCTTGGCCTTGTGAATTATACTAACGTAGAAATTACGTATGCCGCACTTAGAATTATAATGTTTTCAACTTAATCTGAGCAGCCTTAGCTCACAACTTAGTCATAAACTTAGCTAACCAGTGTTTTAGGTTAGGAGAGTGAGCATAGAGGTATCAGTTAGTCTCTCCTTTGAACTTGTGTAAGTAATCAGGGTGCAGTAGAGGCAGAAAAAAGATCTCTCATATCTTACTGGGAACCATCTAAAAATCATCCTCTGAATATATGTCATTCATTTATGATGGACTCTTACATGCAGAAATTGCAAATGGGGATGAACAAGTCAAAGCTGACGCGATACGGATTGGACAATACAAGGATGGCCAGTATCCTACTGACAGCAGAGAATTCGCAAAACGCGTATTTTATACTGTTTTCATGGGATCTGAAAACAGGTGAGCCCATTTACACACAAAAAACTATTTCCCTATGTGTGCCGTGTGCCTGTAATATTAGATCAGACATCAATGGAATTTATAAATTATTGCTTGTGGTATTACAAATTGCAGTACTTTAATTGTTTTACAAGTAAGGTAAACACTAAAACCTTCTCTTGGATGCTATATGATTTTCATCTAACAATAAGATTGACAATTAATGTCAATGTCCTTTACGCAACTCCTTTTGTGGTTTCTAATTAAGGTAATTTGTGCTTTGCTGTTCTTGCATATCTAATGTCAGCAATTCATCTGAAATCTTCACAGTTTTTGTATAAAAGCAAAGGTCTAAAATGCACTAAATTGGGGAAGGCACCATAATTCATCAATTCATAATCCGAGAAAATGTTTTTTAGATTTTAAAAGCACCTGAGAACGAATTATTAACAAATTAATAAAGTTTCCATTTGTAGACTTGCAGTAGATTTTATTATCCCAAGATCCTGCAGATATGTGCTCATAATATGATATTATAGTAGTCCAGTAAAGGGGTTTGTTCCTTGCAGCTCTGAAGTGACAAAGTCAAGGGCAAAAGTTCTAGCAGATGAAATTGGAGCATGGCATCTTGACGTGTCCATAGATGGTGTCATCTCCGCACTTCTGTCGTTGTTCCAAACTGTAACGGGAAAACGACCACAATACAAAGTAAATATTGTCTGACTTCAAATTCTCCCCTCCCTCCTCCTCCTCTTGTGTGTATGTATTTATGTCTGTATGGATTGTGGTCATTGGAATTTGACTATAATTACAAAAGAAACTGTTAATAATTGTAATTTAAATTGATTCTTCAACATCGTTTTATTTTGATAGGTAGATGGAGGATCTAATAGCGAGAACTTAGGTTTGCAAAACATTCAAGCTCGAATAAGAATGGTGCTGGCTTTTATGTTTGCATCACTCCTACCTTGGGTTCATAATAAACCTGGGTTTTATCTTGTTTTGGGTAGCTCCAATGTGGACGAAGCATTGCGTGGTTACCTCACCAAGGTACTGCATTATTTTTACTTGTGGTGTATCGGTGATAAATGGTATTACTTGTGGACACTTTCTCTTATCTTAATTATCTTGACCTGCCTACTAGCTTATATGTAAGTGCTCTTTTTGCTTTTCCTGCACAGTATGACTGCAGCTCAGCAGATATAAATCCTATCGGAAGCATTAGTAAGCAGGACCTTCGGACATTTTTGCGATGGGCTGCCACACATCTTGGTTACGCGTCCTTGGCAGAAATTGAAGCAGCTCCACCCACTGCTGAACTAGAGCCTATACGTTCTGATTATAGTCAGGTAACAACGGTTCAGTAATTTTTCTTCAACTGTATAACTTTTTGCAGGAAACATTATTAGGGGAAAACCCACAGAAAATGCTTTATGCTCCTGTCCTATCCAAACGAGATAGGTGAATCTGATACTTCATTCTTTGTAAAACAGCTGGATGAAGTGGACATGGGAATGACATATGAGGAACTCTCAGTCTATGGAAGGCTGCGGAAAATTTTCCGCTGTGGTCCCATTTCTATGTTCAAGGTTTGCCTAATACCTTAACTTTATTCTTTCATAACGGCTTTTACGGAGACCACAGAAGTAGAAAGTTTTGGTGTGTGCTCATTTCCAGGATCAGTTCTCAGAGGACAGATTTACTTGTTGCATTATAAATTCTATAAAGTGGTGGGAATCTTTTGCATATCTCTAACTCGGTTCCGATTTCCTGTTTACAGAACCTCTGCTACAGATGGGGTGCAAAATTGACTCCACAAGAGGTGGCTGACAAAGTGAAGCACTTTTTCAAGTACTACTCCATTAATCGACACAAAATGACCGTATTAACACCTTCGTATCACGCCGAGGTATGAATATGATGACCTTAAGAAACTAAGTGCAGACTAGAATGTTGGTGCTATGAAGCTTCTTTCTGTATCTCATTTTGTTAACTTCATGCAGAGTTATTCGCCAGAGGATAATCGGTTCGACCTTCGCCAGTTTTTATACAATGCTAGATGGCCATACCAGTTCCGAAAGATTGATGATCTTGTGCGTGAGTTAGATGGTGACAGGGTTCATTTGGGGGAATCAAGTGGGCTAGACAAGTTGGGTGATGCTTCACAAGGTGGAGGTGGGATGGGAGTTGTGGCAGCAGGCTCAGGCAATCCAAATGTTGGACTCTAGGGTTTTCTTTCTTTCCTTCATCTTATTTTTTACCTTCGTCATTGAAAGAAAACAGATAAGTTATTGATTGCAAGGATGCCTATTTTTTCAAATGTGCATGTTTTTCCATCAAGGGATCACTTGTTCATTTTTTCTCCAATACAATGGATCTGGTGACTGACTGACTGGTCTGTACATATATAAATGTTATTACGTACCGTGCTACAAGAGAAGATGCCTATTATATATGTTTATAGGAGGCTAGCTATTATATGTTTAGACTGCAACAAGATCACACAAATTTTATCGCTTGGCTCAAGCTCAAGGCAGTGCAAGTGCAGCCAAAGTTGTTATAGTTAAACCTAGATGATGTTTTGCTGCCTGTACAATACAAACAAAGGACTTCCAAGTCTAAGTCACACTAATTTCTAACCACTGAATCCACTAGAAATTAAAGGTTTGATCGATAACAGAAAATATGGTAAACTTTGGTTAGAAATTAATAAACAACCAATCCATGTATTATAGATGATTATATATATGCACATCAATGTCATACCTGAGGGTTTTGAACTTGAACTTTCTCACCAAGCAAGCTTTGCACCTTTACTTGTTATCAAAATATTTCAAAGGTTGTTGGCTATTTACCTGTTTCAAAATTTTCTATTTTCTCAACAATTAAAGAGCATTGACAATTTTTAAGAGTTGAAAACAAAATGAAATACAACGTAAGCAAGTTTTTAGAGAGGCTAATTTCACAACTGATGCTCTTGCCGGCTTGGGTCATGGGCTCACCCCGTCCAAATTGTGGGAGGATGGGCTGCCTCTCTCCTGCTCTGCTCCTTTTTTTCTTTGACCTTCCTGGGCATGCATGCTCAAGGGGTTTTTGCTTGTAATTATATTTTCTGCAGCAAAAAAGAAAAAAGTGAAAGGTGCCCCCCAAGCTCTCAAACCGTTAAAATATTCTATTTTTCTAATGTGGGATATTGGATTCGTAACACAATGTTAGGAAAATCAGAAATTTCCTTTGCCAAAAAGCATTTGAAAATGGATACTGCTTGCCTCCTTCTATAAGGAGATACTCTTCCTTCCTGCAAATCACAGTTTGACACATGCAAAAATAATTCATCAAAAACACAAAAAGAAAAACTTTTGCACACTTATCACAGTTATTGGCATGAACGTAAGAGCTCCTACTTACATAGTAAGAAAAGAAGTATTTCCTTTAAAAATTATATTTCCTATTTTCCATTTTCCTGAAAGAGAAGTGGTCAAATCGTTCCTTCATCTGTTGGGCCCAACCTATTGGGGTCAGATGATGCCTATATTCACTTTGATTTTTTTTTGGGTTAGGTTTTAAACACTTTGATCTTCATTAAGAAGATGGAGAAAAATGTGATTTGAGGCATATTATTGTTTATATATAAATATACGCATTTTAGTCAAATGCATAGCGTGATTTGAGAAACAAACCAACCAAACTTATAAAAACTGTCCTTTATCAAAACAAAGAAATTACATGTAACTAACAAAAAGACCTGAAAAATGTATCACCACTTCAAAAAAAGACAAGCGAGGGAGAATAAAATCCGTCTCCCTCAACTTCCCCTTCTTAACCCCATCAAGAAAAATTACAGTAAAAAGTCTCCTTCCCCTAAACCTATAACCTCATTTCTCTCCTCTCCCTTCCACTTTCTCACAGTGGTCAATAAAAGTAAAAAATACTTTTTCTAAAGCTCATCGTGTGAGTCCTCGTCCTCCTCTGAGGCTGCTCCGCCACCTGGGGCACCACCTGACCTCTGGTAAACAGCTGTGATGATGGGGTTGCATACGGCTTCGACCTCCTTGAGCTTCTCATCATAGTCTTCCTTCTCGGCCGTCTGGTTGTCGTCCAGCCATTCAAGGGCTTCCTTTGTGGCGTTCTCAATCTTCTCCTTCTCGTCGGACTCGAGCTTGTCAGCAAGCTTGTCTTTGTCATTGATCTGGTTCTTCATGTTGTAGACATAAGTCTCTAGGCTGTTGCGGGCATCGATCCTCTCCTTCACCTTCTTGTCTTCTTCGGCAAACTCTTCTGCCTCCTTAACCATGCGGTCGATTTCCTCCTGGCTGAGACGACCCTTGTCGTTTGTGATGGTGATCTTCTCGGATTTGCCAGTGCCCTTGTCTTCTGCCTTGACATTCAGGATACCATTAGCATCCACTTCGAATGTGACTTCGATTTGAGGAGTTCCCCTGTTCAATTGAGAGAAATGAAAACTGTTAAATCTTCGGAAACAAAGGGGTGGCAATCTCAAGGGAAGATTAAATGGCAGCAGAAACAAACCTTGGGGCTGGTGGAATTCCGGAAAGATCAAATTTACCAAGGTTCCTGCAATCCTTTGTGAGACTCCTTTCACCCTCATAGACCTGAGATCAAAAACAGGATTGAATCCATATCAGCATCCGAGTTGCATTTTTGTGAAAACACTAAATTAAGCATTTTGGGACCATCGAATAAACAAAGAACGATACCTGAATGGAGACGGTAGTCTGCTGATCCTGGTAAGTGGTGAAAACCTGGGATTTCTTGGTTGGGATCACAGTGTTTCTCGGGATAAGCTTGGTCATCACTCCGCCAACAGTTTCAATACCGAGGGTGAGAGGCGCAACATCCAGGAGAAGAATATCTAATATCCATAGGAAACATTTGTTAGTAGTTATTATAATAGTCCATCCAATTACTCTTTTCAAATAAATATATCTTAACTGCCTGCACAGGCGAGAAATGAGCATACCTTTGGTTTCTTCACCACCCTCTCCACTCAAGATGCTTCCTTGTACAGCGGCACCAAAAGCAACTGCTTCGTCGGGGTTCACACCCTTGTTTGGCTCCTTGCCATCAAAGTAGTCCTTAAGAAGCTGTTGGACCTTGGGAATCCTGGTGCTTCCACCAACCAGAACGATCTCATCGATCTGGCGCTTCTCCAAGCCAGCATCATCCATAGCCTTCTTCACAGGTCCCATGGTCTTTCTGAACAAGTCGTTGTTCAACTCTTCAAATCTGGCTCTGGTCAGTGGTTCAGAGAAGTCCACTCCGTCAAAAAGTGATTCAATCTCCACACGGACCTGGTGCTGGCTGCTGAGAGCTCTCTTGGCACGCTCAGCTTCCCTCCTCAATTTCCCAAGAGCTCTGTTGTCCTTGCTGATATCCTTTCCGTGCTTCTTCTTGATCAACTTGATGAAGTACTCCATAATTCTGTGATCAAAGTCCTCACCTGCAGTGAATGTATGCACACATCAATAACAGACCACACAAATCAAGTATGAACAAGTAGTAAAACAAGAAAAATATTTCTCACCTCCCAAATGAGTGTCTCCATTTGTGGCAAGAACCTCAAAAACTCCATTATCAATTGTCAAAATACTGACATCAAAGGTACCACCGCCAAGATCAAAGACAAGAATGTTCTTTTCACCACCCTTCTTGTCCAAACCATATGCGATGGCGGCTGCGGTTGGTTCATTGATAATCCTAGCAACGTTCAGCCCAGCAATTACACCAGCATCCTTAGTTGCCTGTCTCTGAGCGTCATTGAAGTATGCTGTGTATTGAACAGGAAGACAATGTCAGGGGCATGACTAATACGACTATAAATATGGGAGGCTATTAAGTTGAATATATGCTTTACTCACCAGGAACAGTAACAACAGCATCCTTGATTTTCTTCCCAAGGAATGCCTCAGCCGTTTCCTTCATCTTGGTCAAAATCATAGCACTGATCTCCTCAGGGCTGAAAACCTTTGTCTCACCATCCTTGATCTTCACTTGGATATAAGGCTTTCCATCCCTGTTAACAATCTTGTAAGGAACAAGCTTCATGTCCCTCTGGACCTCTTTGTCCTCAAACCTGCCAAATAATAAGCACCAGTCAGTATTAACTTCCAACCAGCTAAAATGATTGCAAATCATTAGAAAAATAGTGAAAAACACATACTTTCTTCCGATAAGTCTCTTGACGTCAAAGATGGTCCTTTCAGGGTTCACAGCTGCCTGGTTCTTTGCAGCCTCACCGATCAGTCTCTCACCGTCGGTGAAACCAACCCATGATGGGGTGATACGGTTACCCTGGTCATTGGCGATAATTTCCACATGACCATTCTTATACACACCAACACAGGAGTAAGTAGTTCCAAGATCTATCCCAATGACTGTTCCCAACTTGGTAGCTTCTTCTTTTGCGATCGAAATTGCAAAAAGGCACCCTGTTATAAAGCTCTTTCCATGTTAGTACAGATATGAAGCACATATGGTAAATGATGAAATGAATCTCATTTAAAAAAGGCATTGGCGCGTCAAGCATCACGCGTTGCATAATCAGTACATGAAACCGTAATCCTCATTGAAAGGAAACTTTGGATGTAACTATTATAACACATTTGGCATAATAATTGCATGAGATTCCAGAAGAGTCTTGTGAATACATACAATATTTAACAAATACTACTAACAGCTGTTCATTGATCTCTATCATACCATTTAAACGTATACTTCCTAGTTATATAACAACCATTATAACATTGCGATTATAATGGTACCATAATGGGAGCAGGATCTACATTTCCTTCATGTTTGGCAATTTCCATTTAAACAAAATTCTTCAACGTATCTGTTGATTAATCCTGACAGCTGTTAGTAAGAGTAAATATTGTGATTCTTCTTACCTTTTGTTTCATGTTAGCTTGACGGAAACAAAATCAATCAAATAAATTTCATACACAAACAAAACACTGCAAAAAAACTATACGTTTTCTATACATTCTGATCGCTTATTCATGCTTAGTTCTGCAAATCACTTAGTAAGATCGAGAGGCACAGATATCAAACCAGTCACTTACAGATCTCAAAAAGTCACATAATTCAACCAATAAACACACAATTTAATAACTTTTTCAATCTAACTAGATCTACATCTACAATTCAACGTACTCATGCAGAAACTTATCCTCCATCTTTCAATTATGCACAAAAATTCACTCATCCAATAATAAAAACCATAAAAAATTTCAGATTGATTCGTAATCTCATCGGTTTTGAGCTACGAACGTCCTCTAACACACTAAAAACCATCAGATCCACCGCATTTTCTCGACCGAAAACAACAATCCATAAATCGTTAAAGAAAAATACTAAGCAGATCTAACCCTGAATAACCGAAACACTCACCGAATGTAACGATCGCCAACACGATCAGAGACCCGCGTGCTCTCCAGGAGCCAGCCATGGCGTCTGAGCAACTCCTGAAACCTCTCTGTTTCTCTGAGATTCAAGTACAAATTGTGGCTTTACGCCTTGGCGATTTTGAGAGTTTTGGTTTTTGGCTTCTGAGTGTTAAACCGCGCGTGAGACGGAGGTTTTATAGAGGGAGATTAACGTATGCTGTCCGCATCTGTGAACGGGTGGTCTGTCACCGGACGCAAGCAATTCGCGGAAACAAGTCATTTTTGATTAAGTGGACCAATCAGATCGCGAGGCCTGATACCTTGGCCAATCATATTCGACCTCATGTTGGGATGATCTGGACCGTTGGATCTCCCGAAATTGTGTACGTGTGTAGTGAAGATGCAATGGAACTTCGTCTTTCGAAACCACTATCGCTAAGCTAAACGCACCGTATTGGACCAATAAATTTATTCGAAAGGGTATTGTTATTCATCTTATAACTTCAATAACACTGATTTTAGTTAAATTTAACTCATTTTTTATATTGATTATTAGCTTCTACTTTTTTAAGAGAGATTATTAGAGCATCTCCAACTGATATGTCAAATTGCCAAATGGACTTGAAATGACAAAAATTGAAGGTTAAAGTTGCTCCATAGTCAAATCCTACATGAATTTGAAGGCTGGAAAAGATATGTCAAAAATAACATATTAAAAAGCTCGATGTCAAAACTTTATGCATTATATGAACCTCATTTGCTTTTTAAAATTTAATAAAATAATATGACATTTGACATTTTAGGTGAAGTTAAATTTTTTCCAAAATATCAAATTGTCACGTAAACCATCAAATTCAAATTTAACATTTTGCATTTGACATCTCTCTTGGAGATGCTCTTAGCTGGTTAAGTAAACTTAAATGTCATTAGCCATAACATGTACCAATTAGGTTTGGAGAATCGATTTAAATTTAATACATTTAAATTTAAATTTAAATGGCTCCTGTTATCACAAATGACATTTAAATTTAATACATTATGCCTAATTATAATTTATATTGCGGATATCTCGAATAACTTATTTGAAGAATGACTATGGCAGGGCAATTAAACAAGTTACAGGTAATATTTTTCTTCTGTGAAGGGATCCGAACCTCGCCAGGCTCCGCGGCCATCCCTAAACTTGCTTGTATTAGAAAACAAAAATTCTATTATTTTTTATCACATGTAACTTTATGTAGTGTATGATTCTATTTTTCTTATTTTGATAGATGGACTTTTGGCAGCAGTTTTCTACTTGGTTGCTTAGAGCATCTACAATTAGCTCTCTAAATCACCTCCTTAGATAAATTTTAGGGAGGAATTGGAAAAATGCGACTTCAACCATGATCCCTATCGACCTCCTAAAATAGGGAGACCTCTAGGAGCTCCTAAATCTGAGGAGAGAGAAAGGACTCCTAGTGGCTCCCTATAATTTAATGCTGCTTTATTTAATGAGTATTTCAAACCTTTAATTAATGCTAAATATTTTTTATATTATTTTTTTAATAGAAATGGACCAATTAAAAAAAAGTTAAAGCATTTATGACTCTCCAAATTAGGGAGTATGGTTGGAGTTGAAATTTTTTAGAGAGCTCATAAAATAGCTTTTTTGTATTTTTAGCTAAATTTTAGCTAAGAAATAGAGAGCATCATTGTGGATGCTCTTACAACCGCACACCTGGTAAGTTGTAATGAATTCACTTTTATCTATCAAGTCATTCATTGTGCTTTTGAAACTTATTTTTTAGGGTATAATGTTGATTTACCCCCTGAACTTGTACCTTAATTTCAATTGACCTCTTATTCTTTTTTTATAAAAAAAAATTAAGGATATGAACTATTTTTTTTCGCAAATTTTCCCCCTGCCGTCTAAATTCGTAACATTCCATCCAATTTGCTGTTAAATATAAGGGGCAAAATGGTCATTTTACATATTAAAAAATAAAAAATCAGACAATTCAAATAATACTCTCTCTCTCTCTCTCTCTCTCTCTCTCTCTCTCTCTTTTTGGAGGGTGATGGTCACATGGGTAATGGGAGGAGAAGAAAACCCAAAGGGAGGAGGTGTGGGGTGGGGGATTGGTTTGGGAATGGAGGGTGGTGGTCATGGGGAATGGGAGGAGAAAAACCTAGAGGAGGGGGTGGGTGGGTGGGCTGGGTTCGGGGTATGAAAAATACAAAAGGGGAGGTGGGGGAAGGGTCTGTGGTGGTGGGGCATTGGTCTGGGAGTGGAGGATGGTGGTCATGGGGGAATGGGAGGAGGAAGGGAGGAGGAGGAAGGGTCTGGGTTCTTCAATTTTTTCCAAAAAAAATTATTTTTTTAAAATGATTTAACTGAAAATTATATGAAATGTTGAGAATTTAGACGGAGGGGGGAAATTGGCGAAAAAAATAGTTAATATCCTTAATTTTCTATATAAAAAAAAAAGAATAGGTGGCTAATTGAAACTAAGGTACAAGTTTAGGGGGTAAATCAACATTATACCCTATTTTTTATGTACTCATCATGTGCAGTATGGACTTTCATCTATATTAGTAGTCCTCACATCGTTTGCCTCTCTATAGACTGACATGGAGAAAATATGGAACATTTTCGGAGCTGACGGGAAGGTAAATAATATTCTATCCTTAAAATAAATATATATATTGTAAATGCCCGTACTTTGCTGATTGATCTAATTACTCATGTATTTAACCTTTGCTTTGAGAATACAATTAAAAAATTTGTGTTGAATTTCTTACCATATGCTAATTGATAGTTTATAATACACAGCTAAACATACTATACTTAGCTGGCAGGAAAGGGTCTAACCAGTTTGATGAAGCTGAGTAAATATAATTCAGCCTTGCTTTTCATCTGAAAATAGAAATTTACTTTGCTGTTGTGTGCATTTTTTCCGCAGCCAGCATTCCATTTCTATCTAAATGGGGAAAAGGTAGGTGGCATTCATGGATCTAACAAGTTGCAAGATATTTTTGCAGAGCTTTACAGGTAATTCATTTCTTCTTTACGTTACATTTCGTGCTTTTGCATATATTGGTGCCTATTGGTATTTTTTGACAGTTCAAGTTAAGTTTTCTCCGAATGCAATCACTCTATACGTATTTTTTATATTTAATACACTTGATTTTTTTACAAAATTTTCAATAATACACACAAAGTTCACGTATTATACATATAATTTTCGCATAGTATTGAATGGAAATAATATATATTAAAACATTTAAATCTATAAAGTATATATATCGAAACTAGTAAATTAATATATATAAAGTATAAACTAATGCAAATAAAAGGGTCTTTTTTTAAAATAATTTTTAAAAATAAATAGTATAGCCGTGCGGCTATACACCTTTTAAATATAATATGCTTAGAGGGTATACTTTGCTATACTACCATTTTTTTATTATAGAAAATAAGTATAGCCGCACGGCTATACTGTTATGACACGTGGCGCCGAATCGCTAGTTGGGCGCCAAGCATGTCCTTTTTTGGTAAGAACTAGTATAGCAACACGGCTATACTCGGGATTTTTATATAAAAAAAGAGTATAGCCGCCCGGCTATACTGGGGTCTTTTTATAAAAATAAAAATAAAAATAGTATAGCCAGGCGGCTATACTCTTTACATAGATACTGTGCTTTAAAAATATTTTATATTTTCCCGATTTTTGTTTATCGATAGTTTAGAGTATTATACATTACTAAAGTCACCCAAAAATGCATTTTTGGTGACTAAAGTCTTTAGTCACTCCAACATTAGTCACCAAATTTCACCAAATAATGGAACTGTTGCCACTTTTTTTTTAGTGCGTTATTGTTGTTTTTTTGTGTTTTTGTGTGAACATGGCCCACTTGTGAATGGACACTCTCACTACCGTACCAGAGGAGTTTGATTTAATTATGATTTCTAGTAGGTGTAGTTGGCCTTAAAGGATCGGTTGTCAGACAAGCAGATACAAGAATGTTCCGAAAAATATTTACGAAAATTGTTTAAGCACGCCAATTGGTTTCGGATCCACAATAAATGGATATGGTTTGTGTTTGTGCATATTCTTTCATTGATTTTGAAATAAATCTATTACCATTATTATTATCTTCATTATATTCATTATTTACTTTGAAACTTGGTCGGGAGCCTCCTATGGGGTAAGTGAACGTATGTGATGCTCACCCGTACTTTTGTTGTAGATTTCTTTCTTGGTGTGACCACCTCACTTGTCAGCATTTGGATTGTGTCTCGCGTTGTTGTCATGTTGTGAACCATATTCGCACAACTAATCATGTTTCACTACATATGTATAAACTTGAATTCTAGATGGTTGGTATATTTTTATTATTGGTTTGTAAAACAATTTACCTTAGGTTGTTGATACTATTCCATGACCTCTGGGGTTGGTTTAACTATCAAATAAATTTTGTATAATATTATAAGTTATTTTTTCGCTGTTGTTTAACACTTTGATCCAATCCGTTTTAATTTATTTATAAAGGCTTAGTGTATTTTGGGAATCCCGGGTGATTGCTCCAAGATAATGATGGAGAGAAATTCCCACAAATCTAGCAATCTCTTAGAAATTGCGGGTGATAGCTGTCATGGAAAGTCGTAACGACTTTGCTGAATGTGTTCGTTCAAAAAGGTCATGGTCATACTTTACTTCGTCTATAAAAGGAAACAAGGGAAAACATAAAATCATAACTCATAAAAAAAAAAACTAACTCGCCAATTTCCTTCCTTCCCATTCCTCTTGATTTAAACCTATTTCCTCCAACTCAGGAATAAAATGGCATCTTCCTTCCCATTTTCTCTTTATCTAAACCTAGCTTCACCAACTCACACATGGGGGCAAGGGGTTGCACCAGTGTGGATGCTCGACTTTGCTTCTTCACAAGGCCCTGTTACAGTAAATGACTCATTACTCATTGACAATGATGTTGCCATTGGAGTTGCGAGGAGTTGTGACTCCCGAGGATGTGCTTGTTGTGGTGGGAACAAGGGATGATAACCGGGTAGTGAGTGATGTCATGGCATTGAGGCTGCAAAGTGTGGCATCTGTCGCAAGTGTGGGGCATCGCCTAATTGTGAAATCCCATGAAGTACAAGTGTTTTTTTTTGGTACCAAACAAGAAGAACTACAAACAAAAACCACGAGGGCACGCGAGGCCCCAACAAGTCAAAAAAGAAGGGGATCGAGCGGGACAAAGCGCAGCCTGTTTCCCATAGCTTGGAAGGATTTAGCCCATGACCCAAACAAGCAATAGCATCCGCTGTAAAATTAGCCTCACGATAAATATGGGAAGGAGCAAGATTCACGAGCAGTGAGAAGCATAATATCTTTGATCAAGAGGTAGATACTCCACGGGCCATGACATTGTTATTAACGATCAATAACAAATTTAGAATCACCTTCAACAAGCACTTTCGCCAACCTCTATGAGCGCATAAGCCAGGCCATCACGAAGGGCAATGCATTCCAACAGAAATGGTATTATTTTCCCCAATGTTCTTAGCACCCGAGTAAATATGACCATCAAAATCCACGAAAAACAAAGCCGTAGCGCATGACCATTCCTTATAGAGCCATCAAAGTTCAATTTAACCCATCCACTAGGAGGGGCTTCCATTTAATGTAAAGGGGGTTTAGGCTTCATCACCTTCTTGCCATTTTGATGCCAATAGTCCAAACCAACTTGACCACAGAAAGCACACGAGCGGGGATGCGGTTTGATATCTTTGAAAATCAAGTTATTTCTTGCTTCCCATATCTGACGGCTAACATAAGAACTTTGGAGAGAGTATCGGGGACCTGCGGAGCTAGAAGTAGAAGGTAAGCGAACCCTTAAGTGAGGAAGTCAAAATTTGGAGAGGAGATCCCGGAGGGCAAATCGAGTTCCCAGACAGTTGAGCAAAAGCGACATGTTGAGAAGAGGTGAGCAATAGTTTCCTGTGAGCATTGCATAATGGGCACTCGAGTTAATTTGGGGAAGGAAGCGATGTAAATGATTTGAACTTGAAGTCTTTGCACGATAAGAAGCCAAGAGAAAATTTTGACTTTAGGGGGAATAGTGAGTCCCCACATTTTCTTTATGAATTTGCTTGAGAGTGAGTAGAAGTTTCCTATAGCGCAACTTATAAGCACTTTTAATGGAGAAAATTCCATTAGTATTAGGTCCCCAAATTAATTGATCTTCCAAAGGGTTAAAGGAAGAGGAATAGAAATAATTTTATCTATTATATCTTCATCAACTATTTCTTGGAGTTTACTTGTATTCCATTGTTGATCAATTAAAAACTCGAGAGACGGTTAGCTTAAGGTTCGCTTCTTTGGCACAGGTCGGGGAATCAGATCAATAAGTGGAAAAGAAAAACCCAATGGGCAGTCCAAAAGGAAATGGACTTACCATTTCCCCTTTATCCACGATTCCCCCATCTTAAGAACATCTCTTGTATCTAAGATTGCTTGCCAAGGCGAGGAATGGGAAGATTTCTTTTTGATAGCTAGAAAATTTTCTTTTTGTAAATATTTTCTTCTAACAATTTGAGCCACGCAATTGGAACCTATTGGTTAGACATATCCAACCAAGTTTAGCTAAAGCAGCTTTATTAAATTGGGACACCATTCTCACACCAAGACCACCCATTTCTTTAGGGGCACAAACCTCCCTCCAAGAAACAGGAGGAACCTTGGTATGATTACCCCAGAAAAATTCCTACAAGTAGAGTTCATCACCTTACTAACTTCTAAAGGACACTTAAAAGCAGGGATAGAGCATGATTAGGAATGCGAAACACTTGCCTTAATTAGGGTAAGTCTACTCACGGACAAGGTTTGAGCTTCCAACCAAGCAAACTTACCTTTAATTCTTTCTATCATGTTCTTTGCATTGAAGGGTCTTTCCAAAAGACAATGTTACTTATCCCAAGATAGCGGCCGATAGTAGTTTTATGTTGAACTTGGCAGTAATGCTACGAGAGATTAGATCTTGAGCTAGGCGCCCAACATTGTTAGAAAAGTAAGCAGTCGACTTATGTAAATTAACTTTTTGACCGGAAACTTGAGAGAATGAGAAAGTAGTTTATTAATATTTACGCGACCACCAAGTAGCTCACGGCAAAAGATTAAGCAATCATCTGCAAAAACAAGGTTAGAGATACGAAAACCTCTTGGCGAGAGACGATAAGCCCAAGTGTGTAACATCACGACCTAATTTCACTATTTAATCCCAATTGTTTATTCAATTAAATAATTTTGGTGAAATTACGGTTTGCCAGGATTAAGGGTATTTTAGGTACTTTAAAATTTCCAAAAAGAATTTGGAGAAATGGGTTGCGCCATTGCGTCTGGCTCGTCGAAAGCGAGTTCGTGGATATGCGGTACACCAAATTTCGGGTTGTAGCGATCGAGCGATTAGAAAAAAAAAAAAAAAAAAACGAATTTCAGAAAATTACTGTAAGCGGCTACAGTATTGCACTACAATAAAAGCTACGATATGGCCGAGCGTCTCCTTCTTCTTCTTCCCCGATTCTTCCTTCTTCTCCCTCATTTTTCTCTCCTCCCATGGCGATCACTTTGATTGCGCATATCTCCCTCCACAAGTGTCCGATTCAAGTGATTCCAGTTGCTAAATCTTCGTCTCTTCCTCCTCTACAAAGCCTGCCCATTCCCCCAGCTCAGAAACCCACGGATTTTAAACTGGAGCGACTGAAAGTTCACTGGTTACCGAACTTTCCGGCCGAGTTTTCGGCGACTCCGGCAACCGTTTGGGTCGGAGTGAGGTATGAAACTTCATCTACTCTTCATACTCTATCCATTTATGTATGTTTTGTAGATCGGTTTCAAGCCTAGGTTGTTCGATTTAGAAACCCATATTAGGCCGGTTTTTGAGTTGAATTTTCCGGCCAACTTCCCGCCAAACTAGGTGTTGTCGTAGTTGAGTAAAATGCTCCACTTGTTGAGTTGAACCTATACCATAAGTCTTGACCCTTGGTTTAAAGTTTTCCGGTCACGAATTACTATACACCCAATTCGGCGAGTTTCGGGACCTTTGTTGTGGTGGTGCATTGTGTCCCAAAATATTCCCGTGTCGTCCACAGGCATGCGGGCGTGCTCGGATTCCAGACAGTTGGTTATCGTTTGACAATCGACGCAGTTTCGCTACTATGCGTTATCCGGGTTCGATATGTTGACGTTGGATCGGTCCCATTTCCAAGTATGTTGTTCCCAGTACCTGCAGGATGGTGTAGGAACAAGCGGATCAGAATCGGAGTCCGGATACTCAGAATCATTAGCCCTAGGAGTTAGGTAACCGATTCTGCGTCGATCGTCACGATTAGCGCAGTTCCAACCGCTCAATCAAGACCAGCTGTCGGGACGTGTTTAGTAAACCTTGTTGAACATTTAGGAATGTTCGGATCGAAAAATCAGGTCGTGGGCCCCGGAGGCCCAATTGACCTATTCGGGAAAGTTTGACCAATCGGTTGACCGTGAGTCTTCCGAAGGTGGTCCCACCTGTTTAAGAGTGTAGTTTGACTCTAGAAACTCCCGGTAGTCGTGTACGCTTACTTTGAGACCCGAGAACTGGCGTCTTGAGTTAAAAGTTTGTTGTTGGGTACACGTATTAATTAAAGCGTTTATTCTCTCAAATAGGTACTCTTGCTTCGTACTCCAAAGGAAAAGCTCTCTAAGGATTGAGCAGCGTGGACTTGTTGTGAGTGGACATTTGTTTTGAGCAGCATATTTTTAAAGAATGAATTGCAATGCATATGAAATGATTTATCTTGATGATTAGGATTTCAAATATTGTCTAAGTCTTGGACTTGATTTTTGATGGAATTATCGGAAATTTATGCATATAAAACTAGTCACTTTGACTAAGGGGTTTTAATGATATTTTGAATCTTGGATAGAATATTTTGTGAGGTTATTTGGAATTTAAATTATATTCCAAAGTTTATGCATGTTTTGGAGTCGGTTTATTCGAGGGACATTGAAGGTTATACAATTAATTAAAGGTATTTAAGTATTGAATTTGGGACGGGACAAGCGTCCCGGTAATTTTTAATATCACGGTTTGGGTATGGTGAAATACCCGGGAATTTCTTAAGTTTTATATTTGACAAATTGAGGATTTATTGTTATGTTGGATTTGAATTATTTACTTTGGTTATCTAATCTTGGAATTTTTATATTGTTTTAAATCAAGGAATTTTCTATTGACTTTAATATTTGAAATTTGTTAAGAGAATGTGAATTTTATGTTTTAGAATTTAATAGTTTATATTTTATCTTTTATATTTAAACGTTGATTAAATGTTTTGGGTCTTGACTTTCGTTTTTAAGAAATTCTATTTACTTTTCGATTATGAAGTTATATAGTTGTTTCAATTTTGGAATTTGTGTTTTATGGGTTTTACGGATTATATTTGATATTGGAAGTTTATGTATACTTTGGGTTCGGATATATATATGTTGAAACAGTTGTGTCTATATTCTTATTGTGAATATTTTGGGTGTCCAATTATGGACGGGTAACGTCCGGATATTGTGTGTTCGGGTTTGGGTGCGAATTTGAATACACTGGTATTTAGGGTATATCGAGATTATGTATACTAGATGGAGTGCTATTAGCACCACTTTATGTACCTCCCGGATGCGTTCTTGAAATGGATCTTGACGGAGATCTGAAGGAACCGGTTCACCTTGGCGGGGTGTTCTTGTAGGCCCATGTCACCAGCGATGCGCGTAGGACTTTATTGACTGCACATTATTGAGGTATTTTCTTTTGTGCATGTCTGGAGTTAGTCCCGATTAGGGTTGGTTCACTGGCTACGTGGTTGTAAAGGAATTTTTCTCCACGTGGTCAATCAACAATCCCACTGTTGGATTGTTCCCGGTACAAGTATTGGTCTAAGAGTCTTACTATTTATATATGTATATATAGACCTGGCAAGCGGAGTCGTATGCTTGAGTTTAATTAGTGTTCGTGTCAACCCGTTAAGTTAGCGGGTTAACCACGACGACGGCCGTTAAGTTAACGGGTGAAATACTAAACCCAAACCACGATTACTGATTCAGCGAAAATCGATATGCGACCCGTTAAGAATAAACCCAACCCCAAAAAAAAAAAACTATCACAGCTGCTTCTCTACCCAGTCGACATTCCACCATTAAGAATAAACCCAAAAAAATAAACTATCACATGAAATTACATAAAATCAATACAAATGAAATGAAATGACATAAAATCAATACAAACCACCAAATAATCACCAAATAAAGTCTGCAAAGTCATTGCTGGAAAAAAAGTCTGCAAAGTCATTGCTGGAAAAAAAAGTCTGCAAAGTCACCAAATAATCAAATGAAATTACATAAAATCAATACAAACCACAGATCCATGCTTAAACCGATTAGGGATTGAGTTACTCACAGCCTTGGATGCTGCGAGAATCTAAGCCATCCGAATAGAAGAAGGTGATTCAAATGCATCTTCACTTTTGTTGTTTTGCTACTATAGCCGAAGCCTTACAGAGACAAAAGGAGACTTGGTTGAGTGGAGAGAAGAAGAGAAGGAGAGAAGAAAAAAAGAGAGGAAGAAGAAAAGAAAAAGAAGGAAAAGAAGAAAGAGACGGAAAGAAGAAAAGTAGGGAGGAAAAGGTGAGATGGAGAGATGTTTGGGCGTGGAGAAAAGGAAAGAATAAAAGGAAAAAATTTCTTTTTATAAAATTACAAAATTACCCTCTTTAACGGGTGGTAGCGGGTTCACCCGTTTTCGACCAATCGTTAGCAACGGGTGGCTAACAGTTCACCGTTTTCAACCGACCCATTAAGCTCAGCCCGAATCTTGATAATTTCGTGCGAATTAGGTATGGCTGTTAGCAGTGTGCGTGTGCAATATTGTCGGTCTATGTATATATATATATATACCTATTATTATACTTCCATTCTTATTTTCTGTTAGTGAGGATCCTTCCTTGCTTGCTGTGCCCTACGGGCATTGCGTCGGAAGCTTGAGTTGGTTGGGAATTTGGTTTTTCTTGGTTTGTAGTCGTTTTGGTTTTATATTTTCCTTATTGGGATTTTCTGAGACTTTACATTTATGTTATTATAAATATATATGTGGGTGTGTCTATGGATTTTATTTCGAGTTGGCTTTATTTGAATATGTGCAGGACGCATGCAGTCTGATTTTAAATTAAGGTTTGAAGCGGACGGAGGTTGGGTTCCGAGGAAAAAGGGAGTTATTCGGTATTGTTGTATTTTACTTAAATGAGGAATTTTGGATGGATTCAATTCCATGGTTTTATTTTAAAATTTAGTGTTTAAGTTTGTGGTTTCCAAGAGTTTTGCGGAAGTAGCAAAGCTACGAGTTTTAATTATGGTATTTCAAGGTACAAATTTACGGAATTGTTTTCAAGTACACTGTTCGTATAAGTATATGTGTTTATACAAGGATTTTATTGCATAAGTGCTTTGTCATTATTTGCCAAAAGCAGAGGGGTTATTATGTTCCGCGAAAAGCGATGTTTAAAGTTTGATTTTTCGTCACTCACATTTTACATTTGCGCCCCAGTGTACTAGATCCGAGGTCAAGACCACCACGTCGAGGCATCACGGCTAATGGCTCATGTAGGAGTTTTCTTGTATTTATACTTTGCTTTGTCCTTTACTCGGGTTGTAAAGTTTAAATCTCTTTAGATTAGCTTCGTAGCTCACCTAGGATTGAGGTGGCCGAAGGCCTCACTTTATTAATCGTATGCCTTTGTCATCATCTTGCTTGTTGGGAAATTTTAACATTGTTTTTAACAGGTGAAAAATTTTGGGAAAGCCCACTTTTGAGGGAGACTGCAGCCAATTTTCAGCAAGTCAACTCACCTATTTCCTTAAATTAGAGTTAAGGGGTGTTTTAGTAAAGTAGTTCTGCGTCGGGGTAGTGTACGGCCAGGAAGCGGGGTTGGACACGAGTTCCGAGGGAATTCGGGTGCAGTCTGTCAAAGTGGGTCTGGAAGAAGAAGAGGCTAGGGAATTGCGAGTGTTTAATAAAAGGCTCCATGCATAAAATAAAGATATAGGGGAAAGGGGATCACCTTGTCTAATACCCCTAGAAGGAGTAAAGTAGCCATGAGGGGAACCATTAACTAGAATGGAAAATGAAGTGCTAGTAATGCAATTCATAATTCTATCACACCACTCAACACTAAAACCAAAAGTGAAGTAGACAAGATCTAATATAAGACCAATCAAGGACATCATAAGCTTTTTCCGAGTCTAGTTTCACGACCATGGCTCCTCTAGATCCTTTCTTACGTTTAAAGTCATTGAACAATTCATGAGCAATCAAAATATTATCAAAAATAGATCGACCCAGGTGCAAAGGCACCACAGTTACGAGAGATGCATTTGGAGATGATAGGTTTAAGTCTATTTATAACAATCTTAGTGATAATCTTATAAGTAACATTAGAGACTTATAGGCCTAAAATGAGACACGGTTTCGGGAGCATTAATCTTAGGGATAAGAGCAATATTGGTGTGATTAATTTCTCTCAAAGACAAGTTGTTGTTGAAAAATCATCAACCAAATTTTTCAGTAAGTGTTTAGTGTGATCCCAATAATTCGATAAAAGATAGCATGTACTCCATCGAGGCCCGGGGCCTTAAGGCCACCAATGCTCATAGCTGACCTCTACGAAGCTCAATTTGAAAGCGAGCCATGAGCCTAGCATTATCGGAGGCATTAATACAAGGTTGGATAATATCAATATAGTTATCTAAAGACCCACGACTAGGTGTATTAGAGGCTGTGAACCTCTTTCTAAAAGCCTCCACAAGCATTTGAGTAAGGCTTTCCTCCTCCACCAAATGCCATGACAATCCTTGAGTTTTAAAATTTGATTTCTCTTTCTTTTGATCGAGCTTGGGTGTGGAAATATCTCGTATTCTTATCCCCTAAATTCAGCCAATTGGTTCTAGCTTTTGAGCATAAAACACCTCATCTTGTTCCGGAAAATTTGTTTTAGGCTTTGATTAATCAAGAAATCTCTATTCATAAGATAAAGTCGATTGGGCTTAGTAGCTAGGCTGTTCTGGATGACCGGATTCATCTTGGTGAGAGCTAATTCTATGGAAAAGATTACCAAAAACTTCACGATTCCACTTCTTAAGGAGGTGTTGAAAGGTTCGACAACAAGTGTTAACTTGTTGTGAAGCATTGCCATGGTAAGCCATGCTCCACGCTTGATTGACAATTGAAGTCCGGATGGGATAACCACATAGCTTCAAATTTAAAGTTTCTAAAGTTGCTTCTTCTTTTAGTAGTGCAAGAAATAAATATTGGGCCATGATCGGATCTAAGAATGGGTAGGTTGTGAAAGGGCACAATTTGGAAAGCGAGTTCAACCAATTAGGATTTACGAGAACACGATCAAGTCTCTCATAAATAAGCTGAATTGTCTTTGTGACCATTACACCAAGTGAAGGGGGGCACAGCCATTAAGAGAGATAACTTCACAAACATTAATGAAATTATTAAAGTACGCCCAAACTAGTATGAGCAATAGGAGAACCACCAAGCTTCTCACTAGGACAACAAACATTGTTAAAATCACCCATAAGCATCCAAGCTTGAGGTGTGTGAGCTTGATGTCAAGAATATCAGTCCAAAGTTGTTTTTGTTTATGTTTTTGTGGGTAAGCATAGACAAAAGTTGCTTTCCAATGTTTATTATCACTAATATCATGCATATGACAATGTATATAAACGCTCATGATAATCTAACATAGTTGTGAGGACCCGACCGAATTCACCGGAACCGTAGGACCACTGTTGATGGGCCCAACACCAACCCATGCCGGGCCCACAAAGCCCGATACGATTACCCTCTTCCCGACAAACAACAAACTTTGGGCGAGACTTATGAAAATCGGACATGATCTCCCCTACAAAGTGAACAATCCCCAAAAGTTAAAACTGTTCAAACAAGCAATAAACAAAGCCCAAGCACCAGCATGCTACGGATAAACTACCAGGCCTCGGCCAACAAATTAACCCTTACGAGGCAATACTGAGCAATCTAAGAGTTTAGGAATTCAGCGGCGGAAAAGAATAAACGAGAATATGAGTTTAGGAGTTCAAGGACAACGAGATCCTACCCTTGATCAAAGCTCGAGAAGAGGAGCGCACGGCGAGGCTGTGACAGCCTTCTGATGCAAAAACAGAAAGAGTGTGAGTGGACAAAAACAAAGTTTTACATACTTAAAACAATATACTAACCCCACCTTTTAAATCCATGCAAACCATGCATATGAAATCTTGTATATACGTGTTTGCTTTAGAAATCATATTATCTCAAATTACATGAGAGCAATCCATTTCAAAACCTTTTTTGCGAATAAAACACCCTTTTTCTTTTCCCGAGGCATAACCTCTCAAATCAACCCAAGCAGGTTTATAAAACATAAACAAGCGGGCTTTGTTAAAGTAAAGCATAAAGATGGAATAAAGTTCTCATAAAGGAAAACAAACCTTTAAATGCCGAATAATTCGTGATCGTCAAGAAAACCCAGCACTCGATGACAATATAGACATTTATTGTAGTTCAAAGCATTTATATACATATATATAAATATCAAATCCGAATTCACAATCCAACAAGTAAAACATAGCAGATCTTGAAATCCAATCAAATCTGAAGTCAAAGTAAGTGTAAAGTTTCCCCAACTTCCCCAACTCCCAATCCTGTGCTCGCAAGCACGACAAGCAAGGAGAGATCCTCACTAAAAGAAATAAGAATATGAAGGTACTAACACGCGTATAGGTATAATATAATCTCAATACCAATCAAGTACCAGGAAACAATCCAACGGGGGATCATTTAGCCGGATACGAGGACTACACCGCGATGGCCGTACCCAGGTTAAGCCGATCCCATAGTAATGGATTATGCTACCCAACCGTATGGCGAATCCTCAATACCCATACGTCGAACTAGTCCATGCGCTGACTAAATACTCAATTAAGAGTCTCACGGCTACACCCGTTAGAGCATGCACCGGATCGAACCATATCCAAAGTAACCGTATCATCATCATCGAGCAGGGAGGTACATCTCAAGGTGCTACCCTTGCACACATAAATCGCCACGCGATAACAATATATATATATACATTCAATCCCGGTGTACCCAACCCCAAACATCGAACACCTGGACATAAATAAGTCCATCAAGCATATAACCCACAAATATACTCAACACAAGGACATCACCGTCCCAAACATATATTTATATAGTCAAAATAATCATAAGGGTCAAACGACCCCATAGCAATTCATAACCAAATAAGCGTCATATTCCTTTGAAACCATATTCAAGATATCAATATAATTATATAAGGGACCTCACGTCCCGGCGGGCATTCAACCCAAGATATACATAATTAAAGTATAAGGAACTTCGTCAGTAAATACATAGTTAAATCAAACGTATAAACCAAAATATACATATGTATATATATATATATATATACATAAAACATAAAGATCCTTTAAAGTCTGAAAACTCAAACCCGATCCCATATACATATCTATGTATTTAAATATGTATGAATATACGTATAATCCATCCCCATTATTCCAAAGTATTTATTCAAAATCAATATATATATATGTATGAAAATACACATATATAATCAAGGTATAAGTAAATATTACTTCAAAAAAAGGTTTTAAACGCCAAAAAAACCGAATCGTAGCAAACGGACTACGTTAACGTCCAAATATTCAATTATATAATTTATATATAATATAACAACCCTTTTTAAATATAATATCCCAATTTTAATACGAAAATCGTGGCGTTCATGCGTAAAGTTCAATACCCAAAGGTATAAATAATAGTAAAATAGCCATCGGGGGCCCACATAAAACGGCAACCCAAATCATGCATTTTACCTCAATGCAAATCCTTTTAATACATTTCAATCAAAGTCAAGCAAGACTTAAACTATTAATAAATTCAAGACTTAAAATCATTAAATCTCATTTCATGCATTTCATGCAAATCGATCAAATCATGCTCATTTGAAAGCAAAGTCACTCTTGCGTTGGTCTCTACGACTGCATAACCCCGAAAGGTCCCACTCTGTAGCGTCATGAGAATGAGTCACAAGCGATAGATACGAAGATTGGATTAGTCACAGTGAGCCGACGAGAATCGAAAACTTAAACCTAACAAAACCCCACTTAATGTGCACGTACGTCCTACGGAAGGATTCTAAGGTCAAACTACCTCTTTTAACCGGTGGGACCGTCTGAGGAAGACTCACGGTCAGCCGGTCAAACACCCCTTTTCGGTCAACCGGGCGCGGAGCCCAAGACCTCCAAATCGATCCGGACATTCCTAGAAGTCCAACAAAGTCAACTACACTGCAAGCAGGACCTCGGGAGACCCTCGGTCAGCCTGGTCAAACTTAGTCAAGCGGAAGCCTAATAGGTCAAACCGGGCACGTGGGTCCCATGACCTCCAAACTTAGATCCGAAAGTTCCTATAGGTTCACTACGGTTTAACTAACACGTTCCCAAAGTTTGGTCTCGATCGACGGTCGGATTCTCGCGATCATACGATCGGACGATTACGGTTTAATTCTAACTTCAAGTCAATGATCCGGGAGTATCCGGGACTCGAATCGCGATCCGTCAAATCCTATAGACTCCTAAAAATACGAGGATCAACATATCCAAAAATGGACGCGATCCGACCGTTCAATCTTATCGAACCGAGAATCGCGCAATAGGCGAGATTCGTTCGATAACAAACGATCTCCGAATTGCGATCCGTCAACTCCCACGCGCCGTAGCAACACAAGGATCACAACTACTCACCGAACCGCCGCCACCACCCGGCCCACGCGCCGCCACACGAGCCAGTGGGTGGCGGAGTGTCTTGGCGATTCGAGCCAACCCCGAACCACCGCCACTCGCGACACCACCTACACCATTCGACTCGGACCAGGGGAGTCTAGAACCGAGTGGGAGCCGCCACAAAACCGACGGCAACCACCTCAAAACCCGACGTGAAACACGGCCAAACGTGGCCAAACCCTAGGTTTCTAGATCCGTGAAAACCAAAACCACCTAATCTTTGTCGCTTGCCCGAGAAAGCGAGAAGGAGGTGGAGGAGGGTCTTACCCTGCGTGAAACGTAGTCCAATTCGGCCAGGAGTCGCGGAATTGATGGAGTTTTGGCCGACATTTCGAGCTTGCGCGACTCGGCCGGCGTTTGATCCACGAAACCACATGGGTTTTGGACGCACGGAGAGACGCGTCGATCGGTGGTGGTCTCGAGCCTGCCGTGGCCAGGGCCGTCGGATTCGAAGAGAGAGCAGACGACGGAGAGAGAGGGCTCGCGGGAGAAGAGAGAGAAAGAGAGAGAGAAAAAGCTGGTTACGATTGGGTGAGGGGTATTTATCAAATTTGAAATGACCCAAAATGTCCTCCAGAACAATCGTAACTTCGTATCGAAGCGTTAGCCGATCACGGACTCGTTTAAACCAATGACGGTTTGATGCGCAACTTGTTTCGCCAAATTCCGTCACGAAAATTAAATGACCTCCAATACCCCTTTAATTATTTAAATCCAAAATAATTCCAATAAATCCTTTTTAAATCCTTTTAATTCCCCAAATTAATTAACTAAAATGATTAATTCATTTTAATTAATAAATTAGGTCGGTCGTCACAATAGTTATATTAATAGCGAAGGATTCCACAACAAGATAATCCACACTTTGACCAATGGCGAGGATACAAAAAGAACAAACAAAACCAAGCCTGCGGGCAATAGCCTCAGGAACAGGAGGCTCACGGAATCCAAGATACAAAAGACATTTAAACTAAGAAATGCGATATAAAGCGAGCTTGAAAGATAAAACCAGGCCAGGCACTTGCCTCGGCTATTCGGAAAGCATCTTCATGGGATAGGATTTGGGAATCACCAGCAGAGGCAACAATCTCCCTCTGAAATTCTTCACTAGCTTCAACATTAGGCATCGACTCTTCCTCCACAACATCTTCATCCACGAGCCTCTTCTTAGGGCTTTGTAAGCAAAAGCGGTGAATACCGCTTGCTGCCCTCTTGCGGCCGAGCGGGAGTAGCCACAATATTCTTGCTCTGCCCCCTGCTACACCGGCGGCCCGAGCACGAGCCCGGTAGCGATGGAGCCACCCTTCCACTATTTTGATCCCCTTAGCAACTTCTTTAAAGTTCTCCCATCTCTTTCTTGCATTTTGGCTTTACCCTTGCGGTGAGAAACAACCGTCCACCCCGGGTCTTGAACCTCATTTGGTATTTTCTCCCCAAGATCAGAGTTCTCCTCCTCAAAGAAGGACTCCACAGTGATAGGTTGTGGGAAGTACAAGTGTTAAGAGCTCAGTTGGTGGGAGAACATAATTTGGTTGACGGAGTACCTTGTTTTTTTTTGTTCTTTTTTGTTAAAAATTTAATTTTTAGTGTCGTAGTACCTTTTTTTTTTGGTTTAAAGTGAAATAAAATTTTTAATTAATCAAGGGTCATTGAAGTTTATGGTTCTTTGTACATATTGATGTTGCTTTATTAGTTGATACCACTTTTTATTAAACAGGTTAATAACTTGTTTAAAACGACCCGAATCCGACACAACACGTTTATTAAATGGGTTGAGTTTGAATTAAGCATTTTTGACATGTTTATTATCCTGACACGACACGACTCGGCCCATTACCAACCCTACTTGCGAGTTTGTCTTTTGCTATGTATATATAGATACATTAGATTAAGCAAGAATATTGTTTATATTAAAGATAAAACAAAAACAAAAAGCGTAAACAAACCCTATATACAGATAGATTAGATTAAGCAAGAATATCGTTTATATTAAGGAGAAAACAAAAACAAAAATATTAAAAAGGAACACTAATTAGCGCCTTCCAGCGGATCGAAGCCCATACAAAATGAATAAACAACTGCAATAATAACGGTGCTAAATAATACAAGGACGCCCAATCCCACACATCCTTGAACCGCGTACCAAACACGACCAATCAAATCATCGTCCTCCCAAACGAGAACTCGCTTAAAACACGGGGCTCACTAAATCCACCCAATCACCCACTTCCACTTAACTTGACGGTGCAACAAGCCGAGGACCGCGCGTGGGAAACCTGAGGAACTATAAAAATCAGATATCGCTTTATTTTTCAAATCCCAGCTTTACAAAATATTGGGCATATTTGCTTTTCTGCTTCCCACACTCTGCTAGGGTTTTCAGAGTCGCCGCTTCTCTTTCCTTCTTCTTCTTCTACTTGGTCTTCGTTTTCTTTTTTGACTCGGATTCATCACTCATTAGCTGTCTCGCCGAGTCCACTCATCAACTCGGTAAGTTTTCTTAAATCTCAGTCTCTGTTTTATATAACATTTGCTGGCACTCTGATTGCAGTTTTGTCGGTCTGATCTGAAATCCTTGATCCGCGATTTGTTATTGTTTTTTGCTTAGTTTGTTCAATTTTGATCTTGGGATCAGCGAGTTATTGATTGATTCTGTTAGTGTTTGATGCGTGATCAATTTGAATTTCAAATTATGTTTAGGAAAGTGAAGGAGTCGATAGTTTTGAATATCCGATTGTTTTTGGGTATTATTAGATAGGTAATCCGTACGCTCAGTATGTGTGATAATTTGGACTGGTAACTACTACTGTTGCTAGTTTCACTTCCACTAAGTTGGGAAGCGTTCTCAGACTGAATTGCAATAAGAAATTATGTACTTAATGACTTATTAGTTATGTTTTTGTCAGTCAAGGAAACTTGGGTTTTGTGAGGATTAGTAAAGGGTGCTCTTTTTTATTTATCATTATGAGCAGTTGGTTTTCCAAGTTATGATTTAATATGGGATTGATTCCAATGTTAAGTGGAGTCTTGTAGTTGTAGATATAGCTGATTAATGAATACATAAGTTAATTGGGTATCGATGATTTGTTGTCCCGTCTATAAATTGTCAAATGAATTCTGATAAATAAGCTGCAATACTTTGTGATATTTTTTGGATTATTATGATTTTTTTCCGGCATTAATCTTCTTTATGCTCAACCCTGATGCCGTCTCTCTCTGTCTCTGTCTATCTCCCTCTCTCTTAAAGCTCTGTTCCTCAGAGTTATTGTTATAGCTGTTTGTGATTGTACTTTTCTTAATTGTATGAATGTAATTACTAATTGAGTAGCAGTATGGATGATTTTTGTTGGTTTCAAGTTTTATTTCTTTAGCCCTAAATGCATTCACTCCATTATTTAAAGAATTCTATATTGTTCAGTGCTACTTGGTTAGTGCATACATGATTACAATTTGTTTTGGACAAGATATGTAGAGCTTTGGTACTATTAATAATTTAATTGGTTTATTGATTTCAGCTTCAAATGGCGATGGAAGTTACCCAAATTCTTTTAAATGCACAAGCAGTGGATGGGAATGTACGCAATCATGCAGAAGAAAACCTTAGACAATTTCAAGAACAAAATCTTCCAAGTTTCTTGCTCTCTCTTGCTGGAGAATTGGCAAATGACGATAAGCCTGTTGAGAGTCGTAAATTAGCAGGTTTGATCCTTAAGAATGCTTTGGATGCCAAAGAACAACATAGGAAGTTCGAGCTTGGACAAAGATGGTTGTCCTTAGACCCATCTGTGAAGGCCCAGATCAAAGCTTGTTTGTTAAAGACCCTTTCTTCTCCTGCCCATGATGCTCGATCAACTGCATCTCAAGTCGTTGCAAAGCTAGCAGGGATTGAGTTGCCTCTTAAACAGTGGCCTGAACTGATCGAAGCTCTATTGTCAAATAATAATCAACTTCCAGCTCATACTAGACAAGCAACTCTTGAAACTGTTGGATACATATGCGAGGAAGTCTCCCCGGATGTGGTAGAGCAGGAACAAGTGAATAAAATGCTTACCGCTGTAGTTCAGGGCATGAACTCTTCTGAGACTAATAATGATGTCAGGCTTGCAGCCACAAGAGCTTTGCATAATGCCTTGGGTTTTGCTCAGGCAAATTTCTCAAATGATATGGAGCGTGATTATATAGTGAGAGTTGTATGTGAGGCTACTCTTTCCCCCGAAGTAAAGATTCGACAGGCAGCCTTTGAGTGCCTTGTTTCTATATCTTCGACCTATTATGAAAAGTTGGCTCAGTACATCCAAGATATTTTTAGCATTACTGCTAAGGCTGTGAAGGAAGATGAGGAACCTGTTGCACTACAGGCCATCGAGTTCTGGAGTTCAATTTGTGATGAAGAGATTGACATTTTAGAAGAATATGGCAGTGATTTTACTGGGGATTCTGTTATTCCGTGCTATTATTTTATTAAGCAAGCACTTCCTGCTCTGATCCCTTTATTATTGGAGACTCTTCTTAAGCAAGAAGAGGATCAGGATCAGGATGAAGTGGCCTGGAATGTTGCAATGGCAGGTGGAACTTGCTTGGGCTTGGTAGCACGGACAGTTGGCGATGATGTTGTTCCACTTGTAATGCCATTTATTGAGGAGAACATTACAAAACCAGATTGGAGGCAGAGAGAGGCAGCCACCTATGCGTTTGGTTCTATTTTGGAAGGCCCATCCCCTGACAAGCTCATGCCTCTAGTTAATGTTGCTCTGAATTTTATGCTGAATGCTTTGATGAAAGATCCAAATAACCATGTGAAAGACACTACCGGATGGACTCTTGGAAGAATATTTGAATTTCTCCATGGGTCAACTTTGGAGACACACTTAATTACCCAAGCAAATTGTCAACAGATCATCACAGTTCTTCTTCAGAGCATGAAAGATGTTCCAAATGTTGCTGAGAAAGCATGTGGTGCTCTCTATTTTCTGGCCCAGGGTTTTGAGGATGCTGGAACTTCTTCCTCCCCACTGGCTCCTTTTTTCCAGGATATCATCCAGGCCCTTCTTGATGCCACTCACCGAGAAGATGCTGGAGAATCCCGCCTGCGAACTGCAGCCTACGAAGCTCTGAATGAAGTTGTAAGGTGTTCCACTGATGACACTGCTCCAATGGTGATGCAATTAGTTCCTCTCATTATGATGGAACTCCACCAGACTCTTGAGGCACAAAAGCTTTCATCTGATGAGAGGGAGAAGCAGAATGAATTACAAGGCCTTCTTTGTGGTTGCTTGCAGGTCATTATACAGAAGCTTGGGTCATCTGAACCAACAAAATATGTCTTCTTGCAATATGCTGACCAGATGATGGGCCTGTTCTTGAGAGTATTTGCTTGTAAAAGTGCCACAGCTCATGAGGAGGCTATGCTTGCAATTGGAGCTCTTGTCTATTCGACAGGCGCTGATTTTGCTAAGTACATGACTGAGTTTTATAAATACTTGGAAATGGGTCTCCAGAATTTTGAGGATTACCAGGTTTGTGCCATCACAGTTGGTGTGGTGGGGGATATATGCCGGGCTTTAGAGGATAAAATATTGCCTTTTTGTGATGGGATAATGACTCAGCTCCTCAAGGATTTGTCAAGCAACCAGTTGCACCGCTCTGTGAAGCCTCCCATATTTTCATGCTTTGGTGACCTAGCTTTGGCAATTGGGGAGAATTTTGAGAAGTATTTGATGTATGCCATGCCCATGCTTCAGAGTGCGGCAGAGCTATCTGCCCATACATCTGGTGTTGATGATGATATGATAGAGTACACAAATACCTTGAGAAATGGAATTATGGAGGCGTACTCTGGCATCTTGCAAGGATTTAAGGGCTCCGCAAAGACCCATTTATTGATGCCTTATGCACCTCATGTTCTCCAGTTCTTGGATAGTTTATACATAGAGAAGGACATGTAAGACAACCTTTAGTTTATGGTTGTTTTCTTTCTGCTTTTGTTCCTACTAGTTCTAGTATTTCTGAATTTTTTTTTATTTGCTTCTTTCAGGGATGATTTCGTGATAAAGACTGCCATCGGGCTCCTTGGAGATCTAGCTGATACACTGGGTAGTGCTGTTGGTTCATTAATTCAGCAATCTGTGTCAGCCAGAGACTTTCTAAATGAATGTCTCACGTCAGATGATCCTTCGATTAAGGAAGCTGCTGAATGGGTCAAGATAGCTATCAGCCGGGCAACTAATTTTTGAGGCTGCTGCTGCTTAGTATATTCTTGTTCTTACATGCATTTGGGTGTCTAGAGTTGGGGTCAGGTCTGGGATTGCATATCATGAGTCGGGTCATCACCATTTTTGGGCTGATATGTTTGCTTCAACGGCAGTCAGTATACTAAATCAGCATCGGGGAGTCAGTGTTTTCTTGTTATTTTTTAATTTTATTGCTTGCATTGCATCGGAGGAAGTTGGTGGTGATGACCCCTGTGTCTCTGCTATCTTGGCAGAAAGAGATGAATAGAAAAAAGAGAAACTGGTCCAATGGTGTTGGAGGAATGAGATATAGAAATACACCCGCGAGTACCCGTTTCATCTGTCCGAAGTTGATGGTGGTGGAGGTTTTTGGTTCAGGAGTCGCCGAGTCGGGGCCCTTCAGCAGCAGTTCTGTAAAGTCTGCATTCTCTCACCCCCTCTATATCTTTTGGCCTTCTTTTTCTTTCCTTCACCAGAATTTGGTGTCTAAAAAGTATTTGCATTGTTACATCATATGTCAAAATTGTGATAGAGTTTGGTCTCTGCCTTTTTTGTAGTCAGTCATCCCTGTATACTTGCTCGTTATGTAGGATTGGTGACGTCATCCGCATAATATTTGGGCAATATTCATGCATATTATTTAGTCATATTTCATATCATTGTTGTACTCACAGGAATTTTTCATTTTGTCAGTCAAATGTTCCAATCTCATGCATTTTTATTTAAAATCGTATGCTGCTTTTGTTTGTGGTTGGTTGGTTGGGCTTTTTGTACATATGTATATAGCCTATAGCCCTTTCTTCGTGTTTCTTTTTGGCCTTGGTCATTTGGGAGGGTTGCACCAGATTAAGTCGTCAAGTCCGGGCCTTTTTATTGCCTTGATTTGTCAAACATAAGATTTTATTAAATCTATTAAATCGTCTTATGATGTTAATCCTTTTATTTGTTGTTACATATTTATGAGTAATGTCTTCTTCCCCAATTCTCATGCCTCCCTTGGTTTGGCAAGGTGCTTTTGTTAGAGTACGTAGGAATGAAAACACATCCTTTGTATAGCCCTTGGGGTTAGCCCAGGTGGCGAAATAGGTCCCGGTTCGGGGTTCGGGGTTCTGGGTTTGATTCTCTTTAGAAAAAAAAACGTTTGTAGAAGTGTATATCATACGCATTAATACACAACAAATTGGGTAAAACGATCATTTTCTCCATTTCAATGAGATATTTTTAGATACAATTATATTTATTTTTGGTTTTAACTTTTAATTGATAATATCACAAAAATAAATTTGATGACGCGGCTTAAAAATGTCAAAAATACTCGGTCGACGTATAGAATGTCAAAAATACTCAGTCGACATTAGACGACACAGCAGCCAGCCTGGGCCATTTTCTAGTTATAAAAATCAAGAGGACCGAATGGTAAAAGCCCATTCCCAAAAATCCGATAATTGTAGAGAAGAGAGTCTCTCTCTCTCTCCTCTCTCGCGCCCTGTGGCTGTGGACAGTGGAGCACATACACCCGCGCTCACACCGTAAACCCATTTCCGTCACTCTCTTTCCCTCGCTCTCTTCTGCAGAACAACCACAAACCACCATTTCCCAAACCCTAACCAGAACTCCAAGATTCCTTCAATGGCGATCGCATCTCCGTCCGCTCCAAGCTTCTCCGCCTCCTTCTGCCGTACTCGCACCGAGACACCCTCAACCTTCACTCGCATCCCGTCCATTTTCACTCACCGAGCCAAGCCTCGCCCACTCACTCGCCGACTCGCCCTCAGCGCTCGGTTCAACAAGTCAACTTCTTCCGATGCCGGAGGCTCAGTCTCGCCGGACAACGGTGAGCCGGAAAACGGTGAGCCGGACGACGGTGGACTTCAGTACGAGCTCTTCCACGGCTTCTCGCCCCAGCGTTGTCGGAAAGGATCCCCGGTGTTCGTCACGCTACCTTTGGACACCGTCGGCCCACTGGGCCTGCTGCGGAGGCCCAGGGCTATGGTTCAGTCACTTAAGGCCCTCGCCGCGGCCGGAGTCGAAGGCGTGGTCATGGAGGTGTGGTGGGGCCTGGTGGAGAGGGATCAGCCTATGCTTTACAATTGGGAAGGCTACTTGGAGATCGTCGCTCTGGCTCGACGCTGCGGATTGAAGGTTCGTGCCGTCTTGGCGTTTCATCAGTGTGGCACTGGGCCGGAGGACCCTCATTGGTTAGTTTTCTTTGATTCTTTTAGGTTTTAATTTATTTAATTCAATCTTTGATTCTAATAAATTGACCAATGGTCTTTTTTGAATGTTGTTTTTTGGTTAGGTCTTGCGTTTTCTTTATTTGGATTGGGTTAAGAAATATTGTAACTGGTTCTTTTGTTTTACTTTGGCGTTTTCTTGTTTAAAGAATTCTCTATTGTTTCTTAATGGCTTCAAGTACATATAGATAGGAACCTGCAATCCAAAGATAGGATCTATGATTACCAGTCTTGTAATAGCTAGTGAAGCATGTTTACTCTGACATTTTGGGTTCTCCATAGGCTTCATGGACTCTTTTATTAGTTCCATTACCTTGACGGTGTTTTTTGACCTAAGTTGTTGAGGCTTGAGGGTATTTGGTTGTTCATGGTAATAAAAACTAGAAAAATGTAAATGGAGTAGAACTTCAAATTCGGTCGTACAGTTTTATTCTCATATCATTCGGATTTGGATACAAAATGAATCGTTTGCCACTCTACAAGGGTTCATTGATTTAAAGCAAGTTTATGGTGGCAATCTTTTTATCTTTATGTATAACGTGCCTCCAATATAATAGATGATCTAAAGTAGAAAGTAAGAAAAGGTTATTATAATGATTTGAATATTGGGATTTACCATTTAAGTCTAAATATCATAAGCAATTCCCCTGGTATGCCTTGAGTATCTTTATAATGGATAATGTAATTACTACTTGGGGACATATAGATTTATTTCCAAGGCAGCAATTAAGACCCGTTGGCTGATGTGCCTTTCCTGTTCTCACTAACTATGGAGGAACTATATTTTATTCTGACATTTTATAGGACTTCATTTGTTTTTTACACATTCTACTTTAGTCAATATTGTCATGTATCCAATGCATATCTTTTGTACATTTACAAAATATGTTCTAGTTGTGCTTTTTATCTGATGACTTAACATCTCCTTCATAACTTATAAAGTGAATTTTTTTAGAGATTGAGTTGTGAGATTCTAGATGATCTGACCAACCGTGATTTCATAGTGGTGGCATTAATGATTTAAGATTTCATGTCAGCCTTTCTCATTAGTACTTTTTAGCTGTAAGTTTTTCATGAATGTTATCTGTTAGCTTGTTTAAAACCTACCTCGGCTAAATCTTTTCCCTTTGTGCATTGAAGGATTCCTCTTCCTCTGTGGGTACTTGACGAGATTGATAAAGATCCAAATTTAGCATATTCTGACAGATTTGGAAGAAGAAATATGGAATATGTTTCACTCGGGTGTGATATGCTTCCTGTTTTGCTGGGACGTTCTCCTCTCCAAGCATATGCAGATTTTATGAGGAACTTCAGAGACACTTTTAGGCCTTTTCTTGGTGTTGTCATAACAGTAAGTTAAATGAAATGATAGTTGAGCGCATTAAGGCTGTGGTCATACTGGTATAATCCTAAATAACAAAAATAACTGCTCTCTCCTTGCAGCGCATTCAAGTTGGGATGGGTCCTGCTGGTGAACTAAGATACCCTTCTTGTCCTACCCAGAAACTAACATGGGCTTGGCGATCTCGTGAGCTTGGAGAGTTTCAGTGCTATGACAAGGTATGAAGAAATTTTAAACTTAATTTACAAGCTAATAGTTGGATTTCTGCCTGTGCCTGAATGAGGCTGCACTGGTGACCGTCTTTGCTACTCTTTTGTCCTGATAATTATATTAGTTGTCCCTGTATTGATTTCATTTTGTCTTCAATTCCCTGGCCAGTATATGCTTGTGTCTCTCAAAGCATGTGCAAGAGCCATTGGGATGCCTGAATGGGGAAATGGGGGCCCTATTGGTGCTGGCAATTTGATGCAGAATCTTGAACAGACAGATTTCTTCAAAAGTCATCATGGATCCTGGACTACACCATATGGTAATTTTTTTCTTGAATGGTACTCAGGAATGCTGCTTCTGCATGGTGAAAGGATATGCAGGGAGGCTGAGACCATTTTCCGGGGCACAGAAGCTAGTACGTCAGTAAAAGTAGCTGGGATCCACTGGCATTATCGCACTCAGTCTCATCCGTCAGAGATAACAGCTGGCTATTACAATACTAGACTAAGAGATGGATATTTACCAATTGCTCGCATGTTGGCTAAGTATGGATTTACTTTGTGCTGCTCATGTTTTGAATTGCAAGATCTGGAAGAACAGCGGACGAATCCAGTCGGTAGCCCAGAAGGCCTTCTCAGACAGCTGCTCTCAGCTGCTCGGGTGTGTGATATACCCCTAGAAGGTGAAACTTCTACAACCAGTTTGGACCATCAATCGTTTCAACAGGTGGTACGGATGTCAAAGTTTTACTCATATGGTCTAGAGAATCCCTCTTTTTCATTCAACTTTGTGAGGATGGACAAGAAGATGTTTGAATATCATAATTGGATTCATTTCAATCGTTTTGTGAGGCAAATGTCTGATGTCAATGCTTTTCGAGCCAAGCTAGAGGTTGATGCAATGCCTGATACACGTCGGTCTCCCACTTCCATTTCGGACGTTGCAAAATTTGGAATGGGTTCTACATATTGTTAGGAATCGAACATTCCCTGCTTACACAGAGTTCATAACAGGTGTTATATTCTTACTTCCCGGTCGCCCATTTGATGTGAATACGTACATAACATGATTGCCTCTGATCTACTACTGCTGTGAGATGTGTAGTCATGAGTCCCTCGTTTTTTCTGTCGACGATTCTCATAAGCATCTTCTTCTGCAGAGAGTTATTACAATGTGTTGGAAATTTGTAATACATCATCGCCTTCCTCATATTTTTAGAATGGTTGGCTTATCCTCAACTGTAGTTGTAATTCAAAAATTAAAAATTAAAAACATATTATCTTCTCCTCATGGTTTTTCTTGAAGCTGATAATTACTGTGATATTTGTTACTTGTAATTCTCGGATGCCATGCTTGTTAGAATGGTATTTGCTTCAACGCTAAGACTTCATATGGTTTGCTAGTTTTTCTGTTTCCCCAATAAGCACAAAAGCTTATAACTCTTTATTTATTAACATATTATGTCTGTCATTTTCAAATAATTTGTGATGTATTAATATATTTTAGCCTTATGGTCCAAAGGGTACCAAAAAAATTCAAATATATTTTAAAATTCTTGATCTCAAACAGCTCATAACAATTTTTTTATAAAAAAGCATCAACTCTTGGATTGCAACATGAATTCATGAATAACATGATGATGGTGACTGGTACCTTCATGCCCCAGCACCTGAGAAGGATGACATGATCATCATCAAAATTGACTGCCCCACTCTCCTCCCATCCCCATACTAAAAACACCATGGATTTTAATATTCTTCAGGCCCCCCACTGTCCTTTCTCATTAGATGGTGAGGACAAATGTTGGTCATTTGATGAAAAAAAAAGTAGGGCAGGGTGAAAATCTTGAAGCCCCTTCTCTCCCCATGGACCTCAAAAATCCCATTATTCAGAGAAAAAGTTATACACAGAAGCATGCATAATATGCATTGTGGTTTGCCCACTTTTGTTGATGTGATTTTCATCATCGAAATTGGATCAATTCAAACAAAAGTCAGCTTGGAAACGTTTCATTTCAATCAAATACATCATCAAAACTACATGGAATTCAATGGAAATATTGTGCTGCTTCTGCCGACAGTAGAGAACAGCAGGGTTTGATTTGAGAGATGAGAGTTGTGTGGTCAAGTTTAAAAGGGTTTCTTCTTTTTGTGGCCTTGAGAAAATGCAATCTGCCCATCACCACACAAGAAAAGAAAACGAAAAAAAGTTGGATTGAGAATATGCAGAAGAGAAGTTGCTGCTTTGATAAAGTAAGCATGCAAGATGAACAGTAACATCTACAATCTTATGATCTGCAGGGCTTATCTATAGTTTGACCATATGAATGGCCTTAGGCCATCTCTCACCACACGCGATATCCCAAATATAAATTTCTAAAATAACGCAAAATCCATCTCCAAATACAAAAACAAAATTTTTCTAAGCTGAGGCCACATTTGGCCATTTAGCCTCCAACCGAGCCACACAGAATTTCCATACACGTGCTTTTCATATCGCATATCAAAACCAATCCATTTTTTATTTTACTTTTTAAATGTGATCACGTTTTAAATGTTTTCAATTCATGTTGTTTAAAAAAAATTAAAAAAATTCTTGGTCATGACCGTTGGAGGTCAGACCATTGAAACCCATCAATTTTTTTTAAATTGCATTTGTTGGCTTTATTATTATTATTATTATTTTAAAATTTAAAAACCTACAATTTGTCTATAAATACCTCAAAATTTCTTCAAAAATTTTCCCACTCATTTTATTCCACATTTCTTACAAATTCTATCACATTCTCTACTTATTCACAAATAGATGTTTAATTAAATTAAACAATACATAGTTGTGAAATGTATTAGTGTTGTACCATAGTTTTTCTCAAAATAATAAAATATGAAGGATCGTAAAATGTAGCCTTGCATGGTTGGAGATGAAAAAATTTAGCCCTGCACTATTCTTTAAAAAATTAATATTTTGGAGGGCTAAATTTTTAGCCTTGGACTACATTTAGCCCTATGACTGGAGATGGCCTTAGGTCATGGTCATAGGCCAAATATAGCCCTAAAATAATGCAAAACCCATCTCCAGTCATGGACTAAAAACATTTTGACAAAATTTGGAGGGTCACATTTGGCCATTTAGCTCTCCAATTAGGCCACTTGTAGCACAACTTTGGCCTAGGTCAAATTTTTTTGACGGCCCAATGCATGTGCTTTCCAAGAAGAGAAAATATCATGCGTGAGCAAGAGCACAAAACATCTTGTGCAACTGCAAATCTAACAACCAATATTAAAGGCGCGCTAACGTCGTTGATCATGTCAGCTAGTCGTTAGGTTTTTTTTAATAACTTTTTAAAATGTTTTTAAATTCGTTTTGTTATATATATAATTTGTTTCTGATCGTTGGAGGTCAGAACTATTGATTGAAAAGTTACTTTTTAAAAATTATTTAAAACCTTTTTAGAAGTTTTAAATTCATTTTGTTTAAAAATTGGTTATGACCGTTGGAGGTCAGAACCATTGAAACACATCCAATATATATATTTTTAATTTCCTTTGTTGCTTTATTATTATTATTATTTTAAAATTTTAAAAATTTTAAAATATGTCAATAAATACCTCAAAAAATTTCTCACTCATTTCATTCAACATTTCTTACAAATTCTATCACATTCTCTACTTGTTCACAACTTTCCACTCTTTCTTTTTGTCAAAAATTTTCCACACTCATTTCATCCAAATATTTCCTACAAATTTATTTTCTTTACTTATTTTGTTATTCACGTTGTTTGAAAAATATCTCGGACTTTGAAGGGACGAAATGGTCACGAATGGAACATGAACATCTTTGCAAGGCTTTCATAAAAGTCTCCGAAGATAGCGTTGTGGGTACTAACCAAAAAAGCACTAGGCTTTGAGAACACATCTCACAAAAATACATAGAGTCTATGGAAGGCATCATCAATCTTTCCATTTACAAAGAAAGGAGATGAAGTTGTGAGATATTGAATAAAAAACACTCCATTTGTTGACATTTGAAGATGAAGATAAGAGGTGCCACGTTGACAAAAATCTAATCGGAAATCTGGATAGTTGCCCCCGGATCGACACATGTCACTTGAAAATCATATCCAAAAATTATTAAGATTCCTTCAGGATAAGACGTGCTACGTGGACACAAAATCTTAGCAGAAATCTTGTTATATGCTTATCAACGTACACGTGTAATATATGGAATATTGTCTCTAAATAGTAGTTTAATTAAATTAAACAATACATAGTTGTGGAATGTATGAGTGTTGTACCATAGTTTTTCTCAAAATAATAAAATATGAAGGGCCCTAAAATATAGCCATGCATGGTTGAAAATGGAAAAATTTAGCCCTACACTATTCTTTAAAAAATTAATATTTTAAAGAGCTAAATTTATTATTTATTTAGCCCTATAATTGAAGATGACCTTATTTTATGCATCCCCAAAAGTTGAAAGAACATGACAAAAGCTAAATAAGGGCACACAAACAGATGATAGGGTTCATTTCAATTGTGCTTCCAAGCCTCCCATAGTGTTTCAGCTGTTTTCTGATTGTGGAGATGCACATAATATTTACATTGGCATGATGTGGTCCACCCAAAGACTGACCAATTCAGTGTACATTTACTTTATAAGGTTCACTTAATCTAACCCTAGCTTCAAATGCTTTGACATTGATTTCATTTGTTGGCTACGTAGAGAATGAGTATGAATTGTGTTTGATGATTAAAAGCGTATTAGTCACTGTATTTTGAGATTGCTTTTAGAAATGCTAGCTAAAAGCATTTTATAACAATATTAAAAGCGCTCTAGCTACATTATTGAGAGAGAATTTTTTAAAATGCTTGCTTATGGCTCATAGAATTGTTTTCTAGTGCTTTTTGCTAGATGCTTTTCTAGGAAACACTTTAATTTTTAATACAAATATTGATGTTCTAATAAAAACACTTTTGCTAAAAGTGTTTATGAGTAGAAGTCCTTCATACTGAAATAGTCCCAAACGAGCCCTAAATATGTTGCTGATAAGACTTCCCTCGACTAAAGAGTGAAGTAGAAAGCCCTAGTTTTGTAGCTATATATCCCCATTAATTAAACAGGAGCCTTTATATGTTCAAGTCTTTCTCCCCCAAATATTATAATTGGTAAAATAGAAATCAAGTTTCTGAAACCAAAGTGGTACCTCTTCCCTCATAATATTGTGTAGCCGACAAGTGCAGCTTGGTAAAAGGAACACTTAGAGAAAAAAAGAAAAAGAAGAAGAAACCCACTACAATTTGATACTTTGAATCAGTTTTGAGATAAGTGACATATCCTACAACCCACAACACAAAATATTGGTTTGAGCCATGCAAGCATCACTTTTGTTTCTATCCATAAATATTTTTCTTTTTCTTTCTATTTTTTTTTAGGTGCAAGTCCATATCTATTTTGGTGTCTTAAAAGTTTAAGCTATAATGACAGAGATTAGTCATGTTAGTGTGGTTTGACTTTGTAGCAATTGCGCACACAAAAAAACTCACTACCATTCAAAGCTTTTGAGTAAGTTGCAGTTGCACCATGAAATAGCCCTAGTTCCTTCCCCTTCCAAACCATATAAAAGCAACAAAACCCTTGCCCCTTAAATCTCAACGTGCCTTGCCTTCTGAGAACAAACCCCACCATTTTTACAATTCACCATGGATATCAATATCAAAACCTGTCTTCTCCTTCTCTTGCTCTTTCTTGACGCTTCTTCAGGTGATGAATATGAACATGAACATGATACTAATAATGTGTTATCAGTTAATTAATTTTGCTATATGATTTTAGAAAGCTCAAGTGTTATGCATTTTATTTCCTGCAGGCACCAGAGTGAAGGGCTTTAGGCATGTTATAAATCCTGCAAATCCATCAAGCGAGGTAACTCGGTTACATTAATTTTACATGCATGAAAAAAATATATATATCTTTGTAGTAAATTTACTCTTTTTTTTGGTTTGCTTCTTCCTTTTTCCTTCTTTTTTGTGGGGTTTCTGCTAATTTGTGTTATGTTTTTGTGTTGAAGGTCATTGGTGACATGGAGATGAGAGAGCTCATTGCAGCTCATGCTATGTTGGACTATGAAAAGCCAATACCAAACCCAAGGCATGAAAAAGGAAGGCCAGGTGGTGGTAATTAGTGAAAATCTGTCCTTCCATTTTCTTACTCTAATGTCACAGCAATCAATAAATGGTGCTCTGCCTATAAGGAGGGGATGTGAGGGGCTATCAGATCATTATATCATAAGCACTATGGAATAAATAAAAAGGTTAAAAATTTTAGAAGAAATGTATAATTTCCTAAGTGGATAGAGTAACACAAATCATATATGTTCAATGCCAATTACCATGTAAAAATGGGTTATTGGTTGTGACAGAAAGGGTTGATCATGGTGAGACCAAATGTATTGCTATTATTTTCTTCCAAAGATTATTGACCTATGTTCTTATATCCCCTTGAGTCTTGATAAATTCCACTGCAATTACATTATGTCTGCCATTAATGAAACAAAGATATGACTTGCTGCAAAACACCAATGAGCTCATTGTTAAGATGCCAACCGACATGAAAGGTAGATCAATTATGAGGTTATCCAACCCAACATCTTTGATTTGTTTTGTTTTTAGTCCAAACGATTGGGGGAGGGGAGAATAGAACACAAAGGGTTCAGCCCCTTGCACCTAACAACTCAAATTTTAACCCCCCGAGTATAGAGGTAAGAAAGTTGTGTGATTAGCAGCTTTGACATATGTTGAGCTGCTGGTATAATTATAAAGCTTATACGAAAGGTGGTAACAGCAAAGCAAGAGTCATCTTGCTCTTGCCAACCACATAGATTTCATGGTGAAGGCACAGTGAATAATAATTACTAATTAGCAGAAATTGTGCTGGGATGGCACTAAGCCTAGTAATGGGACTATAGTCTTCTTCAATATGAAGCTGTCAAAACTCAGAAAGTCAACTCTTGAGAAAGTTCTGGGATACAATGATTTGATGACCACCATTCATATGCATCACAGAATTTCTGTAAGCAAAATAGTAACATTTCCGACGCGTTATGAGAATCCCATGGCCAAAAAAACAGAAGGAGAAACCACTGTTTGATAGAAAAGCAACCAAAGTTAAGCTGTTAAAGAAATTTGACAAAATTAGAAACAGTGAAAATTTGATTGGAGCAGTGACAACATTCAAGTGTTCTATTCTTAACTGGGACAGTAATTAAAATGGATGCCATTGTATGCATGAGAAGAAAATACAAAATAAATTATAATAAGGAGAAAGGCAAGGCCAAAGGACATCTAATTTTCTGTTTCTTGGGAAATTGAGCATCTGGGGTTTTATTTTTTTCCAGGAAAGCTGTTGTGTTTGGGAAGTAGGCCTTTGTTATGATGTTACCCGACAAGCTCAAGTTGTGCAAGCCAACATGGGATTGGAATCTTCATCATTTTTACAACTTTAAAAAAAATTGCTTTGCAAGGGCCAGCATTATCAACATGAAATCCTTATGGAAGTGAGTTGATTTTATATAGCAAAACAGGTGTCAGGAGCCAACTCAACTAATTAAATTATGATTAATCTTATCTTAGTAATGGGTCATTGTACTATATGTGAACTTTTGTGCCACCCCCAGAGGGCTCATGCTCATGAAAGATGTGAATTTTTAAGTTTAAGCAAATTCCAGTAGGCGTGGCAATCCTACAGCCTCCAGCAAAATTTTAAAAAATAAAATAAAGTTGCAATAAAAAATTCTGACAGAACAAGCAAACCTGTAACTTCTATTTTCACAGAGATCAATAACACTGAAGTTCACAGCTAGCATTTCTTTCTAAAGCCCCTCTGTTTTAACTTTTTTAACCTAACAGATGCTTTCAAAATGATTTTGTTCCCGTTGCAGGTAAGTTCTTCTCGAATTTTTGGGCAAATAGAACTTATAAACTGCTATAAGGAGACTATAAATGGAGTGATACCTAACATCTGAAAGTGACCCACAAATTAAAGGCATGAGTTGATTGAATAGTTAGATACATCAAAAGGGAAGTGAATTCTAAAAGGTGAACAAAACCCACAAGCTACGTTGTATTTGTCTGTCACATTTCCACACTTAATGCTTGTTCTTGTGACACATAAAAGGAGATACAAAAGCTTTTGATGTTAAGAAATTTAAGTGCAGTTGACTTTGAGGTGGGGGATAATATTAATGGGGTATTGTAATTTTCACAATCATGTCACAAGGCTTTTGTGCAAGGCTCATCATGACTTCCTCTTTTGGCTCCATTTCCTCCCACTCACCATAAAAAGCAGGCCATAGGGCTTCTCCTCCAAACACTGAAACTCATACAACAGCAGTAAGCTAGGGAAAGAAAATTTAAAAAACCTAGCCAAGATGCTTCCTCAAGTCAAGATTTTCATCATCCTCTTCCTGCTCTTCGATTTGCCAATTTTAGGTAAGAAGTGGTTTGAGCACGCAAATCTCTTTGGTTCCAGATTTTCTGCAGCTGAGGTAGGAAAAATGAACCAAACCCTCTTCTTCTTTTTTGATTTACAGGCAGAGCTGACAACTTCAAGGATGGCATGGAGCTCACCTACTCAAGTGGTCATGAGGTAAAGCTATATACAAACTATGTAGAAGTTTCTTAGTGATTTTAGATGAATTAAATAATTAAACTTCTGCTTATTGATCTATATATGTAGGTGAATATTATTGAGATGATGAAAGGGAGAAAGCTGCTTCTTGCACTTGATGCAATGCTGGATTATCAGGAGCCAGGGGCCAATCCGGGGCATGAACCACGTAAAGGTGGAGGTAGAGGTCCTTGAATATCTAGATGTGATCACCTACTTTGCTGCCTAGCTATGAACTCTTGTGAAAACCTCAAGAGAGAGTGATGATGTGATGTGTTTCTGATCATGAGTGAGTGTGAGTGAGAGAAAGAGAGAGAGAGTTTTATATTTTCGGTGTGAAAACTGTGAATACCATGAATGTCTTTCTGGAATTAAATCTTAGAAATATATATATGTTGGAGATGTGAAACCTCTATCTATGTAGTGCAAGTCCTCTATATATATATATATGCTTATCTTCATTAAACCTAGAATGCATATGAACAAAACATATGTTTTGGGGGTTGTAAGTAATTGCAGGTTCTAAAATGCTAAGACAGTGAGCAATCATGAATATCAAAGACAAAGAAAAGGTCATGCTGTGAGCTTCCTCTTCAGCCAGAAGAGAGGAGACAGTTAAATTAAAGTCACAAAACTAAGGAAATTAATCTTGTTCATTCAGCACAAGATTAAAATATATGATGATGATGAATATGTAAGTTTTTAAGCAAATCCAAGATTGGCTGAAATTCATAAGACATTTAAATTTAACTTCATGCTTAGTATTTTGGTAAGGAAAGGAATATCCAGTTGCCTGCAGAACATGAATATAGCAGACCCTTTCACATAAATATGCAAGAGCTGTATTCTCTTCAAGAATTAAAACCAGGGCAAAAGGAATAAACAATAGAAAATAAAGGACAATATATTTCAAATAATTGTTCTTCTTTGCTCTCTCTCTCTCTCTCACTCTCAGCAACTCTGCCAGTGAGAAGGAAAGCACATATGATTTCAGGCTCCTTTCCAACTGGTTCATTTTCCTTCAGTCTTCCTTGAACTTTCCTTGCATGTTCCATAGCTGCTTCTTTGTTACTTTTTTCCTGCATTTTGCATGTAGTCAAAAAGGATAAAAAAAAGTAAAGTACAGTTGTTCCATTTATGGTATTTTTTTTATCAGTCTCAACATGCATATATGTACTTCTGCAAAATCAGCATGAGAGAGAGAGAGAGAGAGAGAGAGAGAGAGAGAGTCCATCTAATAATAGAAAATAAAAATAGGAGACTGCATGTAGGTGCACATAGGTGAAGAAATTGAACCGAAAGTGCAAGGCATTCCATTCCAAAGGAAAAACGAAGAAAAGATGATTAGGTGAAACTGAAGGACATGCGTCATTTCACTTTCGTTGTCTTTTCTCTCTTACCTGGAAATTAAGCTTTGTGAGTTTTGAGGGCACACCTTGTATTTTCACTTCACTTTTAATCTAATCTAATTATTAACCTTGTCTTATTGCATTAGTTCAATTTTCAAGTACTCAAAGTAGTAAAGTGTACAACTTACTTAGTGATAAGTAAGCTACTGAGCTCTATGATTTTGCCTCCAGCAGCACCAACAACAAAACCTTCTTAATGGCTTAATGCATATCATTCTATAATTTGCTCCTATCTAACAGATAAATCGGAGGAAGTTGACGGAAAGAATCAATAACACGGAAATGGTCATATGTAATTTGACGATTACAAAATCTAAACAATCAAATTCCGGGAGAAAATTGATAAGCTAGGTTGTAGTTCAAAAACTATTGCTGAGACTAAGAACATCTCCAACGGTAGTAACAAATAAAACTCTTCAAATTGAAGTTTGTTGACCTACGTAGCAATTTGAAAAGCCTTATTTGCTACTTGAATAATTTTGCTCCAATAGACTCTTCAATTCAATTAATGCAATATCATGGAAAAGAATGAAAACATGTGAAAAATGTTTATGTATTTATTATATGAAAAGAAATAAATGCATGTTTTTAACATTTAAAATTAAATGTTTGAAGAGCAAATTCAACTTATCAGTCCTGAAGAGAGAGAGAAAGAGGTAAGTTTGATGACTGAGGTTGAAGATGTTGTTGGAGAGAATTTTTCTAATGTGGCTCACCTATTTTAGAATTCCAAAGCTGTTGAAGAGGTTGTTGGAGATGTTCTAAAGTTGTAAAAGTTAAAAGAGTAAATTATAACTGCAAATTAAGTAGGCATGATTCTACTTATATTATAGGCTTAAATGTCAAAATGGTCCCTGTGTTTTACCCTATCGGCTAATTTAGTCCCCGTGTTATTAATTTGGCCAATTTAATCCATGTGTTTGCATATGTTAACAAATATGATCATTTCCGTCAAAATTATGTTAAAACCTAAAAAAAAGGCATTTAAAATTAATTAAAAAATATGTAATTGATTATAAAGATTTAAACTCAAATAATAATAATGCTAAAATGACTAAAACCCACATAACCTCAACCTCCACTCCTCCAATGATCTCGAGTCTTGTAGGAAGAAACAAAGGTTCTTAATCAAATTGATGTCTACACTTTTCTTGCTGCAATTTTCCTTCTCTCTTCTGCCTTGAATTTTCTCATACTCTACCCCTCATCTCTCTCACCTCTCCGATTCATTGGCCTGAATGTCGTCGACTTGATGATCAATTGGCGGTAGAGCCATCAAGATTACGGTGACCGACTACGAAGATCTTCGTGATTGTCAAAGAGAGAGAGAGAGAGAGAGAGAGAGAGAGAGAGAGAGAGAGAGAGAGAGAGAGAGAGAGAGAGAGAGAGTGGTTGTGGTTTAGGTGGGGTTTGAATGGTGGTGAGGGTGGCTATGTGTTTGGGGTTAGAGTGGTGGTGGTGAGGGTGGCTATGGGTTTGGGAGGTGGTTGAGGTGTGAGCGTGAAATTGGGGAAGGTGAATTTTTTCAATTACAGTTTTTAAAATTAATTTTAAATATTTTATATTTTAAGGGAATGGACCACCACATTGACTATCATATACAAACACAATGGCCAAATTGGCCAAATTGATAACACATGAACTAAATTGGCCGATAAAATAAAACACTTGGATTATTTTAATATTTAAGCCTATATTATAAGATCACAATATAAATAGCATGGCCCTTATAAATTAAAAAAGGAAAAAAATAGCATGGCCTTACACCAGTAACGCAGCGCCACGCGTCTGCTACAACGGTACAATCATTTAATTTGCTTGCCTCCAGTAAGAAGCTGCCAACGGTGGGTCAAAGCCGATGGAGAAGTTACTATTTTACCCCGCGCAAAAAAAACTGAAACCAACCACCACCACCACCTCCTTCACACTTTGCCAGCACAGTCTAGAGAGACATCTGATCTGCATCTTCAATCTCCTCTCTCTCTCTCTTCCTGTGACTTTCTCTCTCCTCCACAGTCGTCCGTCTCAGATAATTAAATCCACTCCACACTAATCAGTTTGTTGAGCATGGTAGCAAGTTCTAATCCTTTAATTAACTTGACTTAATTACATCATTAACCCAAAACACACTCTGTTTCTCTGTTTTATTCATCAAACCCAAACCTCTCCTTCTCTCTCTCTCTCTACAGTTCACAAGCCCCTCTTCTTCTTCTTGTTCAACGAAGATGCCGGGTTTGGTCTCCGTCAAAACCCCGCCGGACTCCACCCCGCTCCGAATCTCAGTCCCGGAGCCCCAACCCCAGCCCCAAAGATCCGAACCCGCCCCAATTTCCAAAAGCCCCTCGCCCCACCCTAAAAACCGCCATCCCCGTCCCCTCCCGATCCAAACCCTCACCCACCCGATCTAAGAAGCCCCAACCCGCTTCGCCCGACCCAATTCTCGCCGATGCCTCACTCGACAACCCGGATCTCGGCCCGTTTCTCCTCAAGCTGGCTCGAGACACCATCGCCTCCGGCGAAGGCCCGAACAAGGCTTTGGACTATGCGGTCCGGGCCTCCAAGTCGTTCGAGCGGTGCGCCGTCGAAGGCGAGCCGAGCCTGGACCTGGCGATGAGCTTGCACGTGCTGGCGGCTATATACTGTAGCTTGGGCCGGTTCGAGGAGGCGGTTCCGGTTCTGGACCGGGCGATTCGGGTACCCGAGGTCCAGAGAGGTTCAGATCACGCGCTCGCGGCGTTCTCGGGGCACATGCAGCTGGGGGACACGTACTCGATGCTGGGACAGGTGGACCGGTCCATTGAGTGCTATGAGGAGGGCTTGAAGATCCAGATCGAGGCTTTGGGTGACACTGATCCCAGAGTCGGTGAAACTTGCAGGTCTAAATTTCGCTGCTTTTTACTTTTATTTTCAATTTTGTGGGTTGCCGTGCATGGGTTTTTGTGTGTGCTTATAGGGATCAGTTTAATTGTTTGGAGATTGCTGAAAAGATTAGTTCTTTTATTATATTCTCTTGTAGAAGTAATATTAATGGTTTTTGTTTGAGATTTCTTTGGATAATGGGTCAAAGATGGAAGATATGTAGTGGGGTTTAAAAAACTCGGTAGAGAATTATGGTAGAATGCGTAGCCAAATTTGGAGAATTTGTTAATAGTTTCTGCCAGTGTTTATTATGCCGGCTGAAAATTTGGGCCTTGAAATGTAGAACACAATCAAATTTGACGAAATGTGAAGGAAACAAAGATAAATACGTTTTACTTAAACTGGGGCAAAATCGAGCAATTAAACTGATTGGTTGACTGTAACTTGAGGTTAGCATATTGTTAAGCTCATTGCGTAATTGACCTTGGTGTTCATGTTTGTTAAACTCATTTCCAAATTGATTAGTTTTGAAAACATTTGCATGTAATGTGGGTTGATGCAAATATGAACTGAATTTGGCGGGACAGAATAAGGCTTTCTTTTCCTGAAATGCTTAAGTTGAAATGAAACACCTGGGATACATGGCATAAACATTGACTGACACAGTATTGTTTTCTAGGTATCTACCCTGGAGAAAGGGATAGATTCTTAAGGGGCTTTTATGAAATCAGCTACCAGTTAAAGATGCAATGCTATCAACCACGTATCAATTATAGTTGTGCAAGTGTTTTTCTTCCCAGAATGTGTCTTGTGTCTTTTTCTTTTTGGGTTAATATTTTTTGAAATGAATGCTTAAATTCTTCAAGTGAACTAAGCTAATTTTAGTGATGGCTTGAAATAAAGTTAGTAATTGAATTTTAAGTGAACCGGTGTTGGATATGCAGATATTTAGCTGAGGCCCATGTCCAAGCAATGCAGTTTGAAAGAGCAGAAGAATTGTGCAAGAAAACTCTTGAAATTCACCGTGCTCATAGTGAACCAGCATCTCTTGAAGAGGCAGCTGACCGCCGGCTGATGGCTCTCATATGTGAGGCAAAGGGAGATTATGAATCAGCACTTGAACATCTTGTCCTTGCCAGCATGGCAATGATTGCAAATGGGCAAGAAAATGAGGTTGCTGCTATTGATGTCAGCATAGGTAACATTTACATGTCTCTTTGTCGCTTTGATGAGGCCGTCTTCTCTTATCAGAAGGCACTCACTGTTTTAAAGTCATCAAAGGGCGACAACCACCCTTCTGTTGCCTCTGTCTTTGTTCGCCTTGCTGACCTATATCATAAAACCGGAAAGATCCGAGAGTCCAAATCATATTGTGAGAATTCCCTGAGGATATATGTGAAGCCTGTGCCTGGAACAACGGCAGAAGAGATTTCTGGTGGGTTGACTGAAATTTCAGCCATTTATGAATCCATGGATGAGCCTGAGGAGGCACTTAAGCTATTGCAGAAGGCGATGAAGTTGTTGGAGGATAAACCAGGACAGCAAAGCACAATTGCTGGAATAGAAGCACGGATGGGAGTGATGTTTTGCATGCTTGGGAGATACGAAGAAGCAAGGAGCTATTTTGAGAGTGCTATAGTGAAACTTAGAGCTAGTGGAGAGAAGAAGTCACCCTTCTTTGGGGTTGTGCTGAACCAGATGGGATTGGCTTGTGTACAGTTGTTCAAGATAGATGAGGCTGCTGAGTTGTTTGAAGAAGCGAGGGGGATATTAGAACAAGAGTGTGGTCCTTGTCATCAAGATACTCTTGGAATATATAGCAATCTCGCTGCAACCTATGATGCTATGGGGAGGTAATATATTGAGTCCTCTGCTTGCATTTTTTTGGCTCAAGATGGTAGCGTGTTTCTCATTTGCTTGAACACTCCATGCAAAAGCTATTATTTTGTTCTATATGGGTTGAACCTTTGTTGCTCATCTTCTTTAGAATCGGAAAAATGTGTATGACCCTTGTAGCCAGGGTGTTGATAGTCAGGAATTGGGTGTTAGCACCTGCATATCCCCCAAAATTGGCACTAATGGATTGCAAATCCATATTCCAGACTTTTATCATATCTTGTTACTGGCCTTGAATGAGGTTTTATGACTGCCTCAGTCATGTCTGTCTTCCAGGTTTACATCATTTGTACAGTCTGGAAACATAATTTTCTTTGCCCCTTTCGCTTTTATTATGCCAAGTATTCTATGTGTGTTTACCGAGAATGTGCCACTGATAAACGTAGGAACTTGATTATTATGCCTTGAAAGTTCAGTTGTTAACAAATCTTTTGTGGATCTTTTTCAGAGTTGAAGATGCAATTGAAATTTTGGAGTATGTCCTTAAACTGCGAGAAGAAAAGCTCGGAATTGCAAATCCTGATTTCGAAGATGAGAAGAGAAGACTAACCGAGCTTCTGAAAGAAGCAGGTAGGACCCGAGACAGAAAAGCAAAGTCACTGGAAAACCTCATTGATACAAACTCGAAGAAGACGAAGAAAGAGGGCACAAAGAGGTGGGGTGGCCTGGGCTTCAGACTTTGAAAGGAAAAACCCGGCAAGATTTTATTCAAAAGAAAAAAGATCTCCACTTCCATTTCTTTCTGCTCTCCTGCACCTGCACATTCTGTAACATAGATCAAGATCATGTATAGGCTTGAACTTTTAATTTGGCGAGGTTTTCTGTTTCTCGAGTTTTGAATTTCTCTTCTTTTTTTTCTTTTTTTTTTCCTTCTCTGATAATGTTTTATTGACTGTCTGCATTGTACGCTTGAAGCTCTTCACTGAAAAGAAAAATATGCATTTGAGTGAATAAAATTCACATGTATGATTTCCCCTCGGATTCTTGAGTTCTTAAATTTTTCAAGCATCTCAGTACTCTCTACAAAATATCCTAATAGTCCAAGAGGTTAACCAAAATTTCACCTCTGCCACCCAGCAGTGCAGAGGCCACAGAAAAGCTTTGACTTGCATCTGCGATGCACATGTAGACCTCAGACTTAAGAGGATCAATAAACGGACCAGACTTGACTAATTTTAAAACATTGAGAAAGTTTACCAATGGACACTTTTGCCCAAATTGATGCTTGGGTGAGCACAACTTAAATGTCGATTTCTAATAATTTACGGTCAGAAAGCACTGACCGACGTGACGTTTTAAAATACAGACGTCTCTCTCTTCATATAAGAATGATTAATTGTCAGACTTTGAATAACTTTATCACACATTCTTGCTTTGTTTCCCAACTTGTGTTTGTATACCACCTTAATCGACATCACATCACTTATTGGTGGCCATGATTTTGCCAGGATTTGCCAGCAGTCATTATTATACCAGGTTCCTTAAGAATCTGGTCTCCATTATTTGTACTGAATCGTATTCTCAACTCTTTATAACTGACAAGATATAAAATACTCGTGCAATATTACTTCTCTGGATCAAGCAAACAGTTCGTGGGCCATTTCGGCTGAAGAGTTATATGGGATTAATGGGTTGATGGCTAAAGACTTCTCTTTAATGTGACAATTTAAAAAGGAGAATAATTAAAGACACATAATCAAAGAATTCAAGGTTCTCATCGCTTATTAGAAACTTTAGCAATATAAATAGGTAAGTTTTTCTCACCACTACTACGCTCACCGAATAACTTAACTTGTCACTTGTTCAAATATGAGAGTCTACATTGTAACATCATTTATACTTAATACACGACACATAATGTTCGATAAACATATTTGGTAAATAAATTTGACGAACCTAGCATTATTCAAAAGTATTACGCACCAACATTTTGACAAATGAAATTAGATGAGCATTAGCCTTATATTGGGTCAATCAACACCTTGACATGAAATACTTGAATTATGAAGAGAAAGATTATTCCTCATTTAGATATGAAGATAACAAAGAACAAGAATTTGAAGGTATTGATTAGGAGAAAAGGTACGTAGTTCCATAATACACTACAAGGGGCCATAGGTCATCGACATAGTAGAATATAATATTTATATATGTCTATGACTTGACTTGAAATGAAATATTTGCCAATTCTTTTTTCTTTTTGGTGCTGTAAATTTTTGAGCCTCACACTTTGTACACATAAAGTCATGTCTCATCTTACCTTCTTCATGTCAATCCAAATATTAGTCTTTATCAGAATTTGCTTCATCAGACGGATAAGATATATACATCATTAGTCTCATAGATGAAGGGAATATGTTCACATCAAACCCTATGCTGGCCTAATATGCAAATGCAAGCCGTGCCATTGGTTTGAAACACTGCCCGTTTGTTGATAGAGACTCAATTCTTCTGCCACTAGTTGATGTCTCAAGTGTGTGCTGTGACCTAACCATTGCTCTGCATCATGAGTAGGTTGATTTTGGATGTATTTGTGTGTCTAAACTTCTGCATGAGACTCAAAGGATTGCATTTTTCTTTCCAATTTCCCTTCCCTTCATTAAAGAGACAATTAGTAAGTGTCGAAGTTGAGTTTGAATTCTCTGTGGAAGCTTTTGTATGGTGTTGACTGTATGTCCACGTTTAAAGCTAGGTCACTTTAGACTTTTTTTTGTAGTTATCACTGAACCTTAAATCTAAAACGCTCATATTTTAAACAAGAACCGGAATTATTTATATTCAAAAGCACAAAATTAGTACCCAAAAGATTAGAGATTATCCTAATCTTTCAAAATTGGCTACTAGGGGTTTTAGAGCGTTTTAATCCATTTGTCATGACAAAAGATAAAGACAAGCAAGGGATGTTACTATATATGTGAATTGTGTCTGCCCAAGCAATTTTTGTTTTTGTTTTCCCACCCATCGCCATAGCAACTCAAGGGTAATCAATGTTGACATGAGATTAATTTTATTTATACTTATGATATGAGGAGAGGAATTTGGATGAAGTTTTGGTTTGGAAAGTGAAGAATATTGGTAGGTATTTATTTGTTAAATTTTTTTTGAATTTTTTGGTATTGTGTGAAGGAAAAAAATTTGCATAGAACTCCCCAGGAGACACTACGTGGCGCACACCACTTTTTGTCTGGTGTTTGCTGGCATGACGCACACACGGTAGCATTAAAAAACATTAAATTTATTCACTAACATCAACGCCTTTAGGCAGCAGCTCGAGATGATCTTGCCTTTGGGCTTGCCCAGTCTTGGTGGACCCCACCTCTTGCCTAGGTTGGAAATGCTTGGTGGAATGGGTTTTGCCAGCACATGGGGGCCCTTTTCCATGGTAAAATCCATCGATGGAAGTACTCTTAGAGCATTTCCACCCATTTGTTGTGGCAAAAGATAAGGAGAGGCAAGGGTTGTTACTATTCACATAAATAGTGCTTGTACTAGCAATTTTTTTTGTTGGCTTTTCACCTATTGCAATGACAACCCAAAGCAACCACTATTCACATGAGTTATGAGGAGAAGAATTTGTATAGAGTTTTAATGTGGGAAGTGAAGAATATGGCTAGATATTTATTTAAAAAAATTCTGAAATTTTTTGTATTTTTTCAGAATTTTTGTTATTGATGACGTCATCACTGACATCACAACCCTCAAACAATAGCTCGGACTGTTCTTGCCTTCGGGCTTGCCTGGGCTGTTTTGTACTGTTGAAGCTGCATTTATAATAGAAGCTTCCACAAAAGGCATGAACCATTTATAATAGAAAAAATCCGTGACTCTATGTCACTAATGGCAATGGCATGGTGCCATAGATTGATAGAGGTGCACTGAAAGTCAAAAAGGGGTTCTTCAAATAATCCAAATGCACTTCATATATATTATTATAATGTGTGAATAATGGTTAAATGAATATGAATCGAAATCCAATCCATAGGCCTTTTTTTGTACACCTTCATAAATGGTTAAATGAATATGAATCAAAACGTGCATCAATTCACACTAGAATATTACCATCATCATCAAAGGGAGAGTGGAATTATATATATATATATTTTGGTGCAATTTCTCTATTTTTGTACACGTAGCAGAGCACCTTCTGAATGATTTGATGAACAAAATCGTATCAAAGCAGAGAGAATTATTCATGCAAATCGGTCTTAGACATTGGCCATTAGGCCTACCTTCAAAAAATTATTACAAAACCTCCACGCACAAAGCCTAAATATTCTCCAACAGTTTCAAGGAAAAAGATAGTTAACTGTCTCTGAAATTTTTGGACTGTTCTAAGGTCGATTCGGTGGACAATTAGTCTATATGTGTCTGTTATTAGTCGTGTTTTGGACTGCTGGCTCACTCACTTTAACTGAAATCTTGATGCCTGTGTATCTGATATTAGTTCTTTTTGGCCAGATTACATGTCCCCCGTGCTACAAATCAAGATCAAGTTAATATATATAAAATGAAAAAAGCGAAGATATGGCCTCATAGTGTCACGTAAGCAACTAATAGTGGCATCTCATGAAAATCCTAACTGCGGAATCACATTGTAATAAATTTAAAAGACCAGAGTATGTAATTGTAAAAATCGAAAAGATAGAGACTAATATATCTTAAGGGTGTAACTACATAGTACTAAAATGTAATTAATCCTATTTAATTATCACATCTCTTATAAAAATGCAATATGAAGACTCGTATAAGATATGATCAACAATGATATTCAGACTCGTATTATTTATCACATCTCTCTCTCTTTTTCTGGATTGTGATAGAGTCGGATCTCATTCATATTTGTTATTATTAGAACTGATTTTGTACTCATGCTTTTGACTTGAACTTGATGCTAATTAAATTATTAACTTAAAATGCAAGTTAATTATTACTTAGCAAAAACAAGATATCATGATTAATAATAGGCAACGTTAATTGAATGCATGACCAACTCACATTCGAACTTAATTAGACGGTGTGACTCACCTGTCACCCACCATTGTACTTCATGTGGACCTCTCGAATTTAATTTCTTCCTTTTCACTAATGATAAATTGGAATTTTTTTATAAAAAAAGGAAGTCGATGGCCGTCCAGTTATTGAAAAAAGCAAAAAATCTATGACCCACCTGTTCTGCTCACAATTATTCTTAGAAGAAAATAAAATATATAAAAAAAGAAAGCCAAATCCATAATTATATGGAGTATCGATCTGATCTAAGTTGTGCCATAAAAAATTGCACCAACTAAATTTGGCTACCTAGCTAGCTATGTGGTACAAAAATTAATATTTTTTTTTTGTAAAAGTAAAAAATATGAAATATCATTTTTGATTAAAAAAAAAGTATAGGGAAAGATTGACTACTTTTACCACCAGAGTCAGAACATACTCATAACCTCAAACCTGGAAGGACTTATGCGTGACATCGAACTGTTAGCTGCCTCAATATAAATTTATGTAGGAAATTACATATCGAGTACCAATGAGGACTGCTGGCAGTAGAACTCGAACACTGATGGGGCTACATACAGTATAGGAACCTTACCAACTAAACCAATCCTCATTGGTAAAATTTTTTAAAAAATGTGAATTTTAATCACTGTAAATTTGCAAAAAATCAAGAAATTAACTGGACTTCTGTGGACCCAAATAGCAGAAATGCACCCAAATAATGGATTCAGGGGGAAAGCAATGGATAATGGCTATAAATCTATGAAAAAGCCTCTGATAATTTTTTATTATAAAAAAAGTCACTTTCTAAGCCCTGTAACGTTTGCTAGCAGAGAGGCTTGTTGTAACGTTAGGGTTCTGAGAATCTTGAAGGTAGTGCCAAAGCCAAAGGCAAACTCTCTCTCTCTCTCTCTCTCTCTCTCTCTCTCTCTCTCTCTCTCTCTCATCCTTTGGATGAAGGGCATTATTCCCTTAATCCATCGTTTAAAGGCACTAGGTCCTCTTCGATGTGTTGCTATAAGTTGCACGACCCAATACATGCCATGCAAGTGACCTAACAGCTCTGAGGGGTTACAAATTACAATCCAAACCACCAAAACTATACAATACAATCCTCACCCACCTCCTCTCCCTCATTTCCTCCTTACTTCCTCCCATCTCACTCTCCTTCAGCTCATCTACTTTCATCACCTTATTTCTTTCTTTCTATTTCTTCTTTCCTTCTTCTTCTTCTTCTTCTTCTTCTTCTTCTTCAGTTAGCTTAATTAATCAGATTAGTCACAGCCATGGTTTCTGCAGATGTTGTTCGAACCGTGATCGGTGTCATAGGTGAGTTAATCAGAGTGCAATTAGCATCTTTAAACTCAAAACAAGTGTAGAGTATGGAATTGAACTTAATTTCTTTCAGTTTCATGTATAGATTGCTTTATCTTCTGAGATTCAAACTTGATGTGGGCAATTTTTTATTTTTGCTTATTTTTCAGGAAACGTTATCTCACTCATTTTGTTCCTGTCACCAGTGTAAGCATGGTTCTTCTCCATTTCTTTAATTCTTCGAGGCAGAGAGTGATATTTTTAAAAAAACAGAGATATAAACAATTTTACAGGTATTAAGATTTTGTTGAATTGTACACAAAATTTGGTAAATGCATGATTTTACATTATCTTAAGTTTTTCTCAATAATAGGAGTATTAATTTACAGCATCCGATATATTGTGAATATTTTGTCGATATTTTATCAGTATTGTCTTGATATTTAGTGATACGAAGTATATACGAGTAAATTGATATATCCAACACCAAACAATCACGGCCTTTTTAGATAAATGGTATTAGTCATAATTATATCTTAAATTTGTAATTTGCCATAATTAAGGTTGGAAGGGAATTTACTCATATTTATCCCAATGAAAAAGTAAGGTGGTATTAGTAATAAAAGATGCGTTGCCTTAATTAGGAACCTCCACCTCATCCCTTTTTCCCATAATTGAAGTTGAGAACATTTTTGTCACAGTACACTAATAATTCTCATTTTCCAGGCCGACTTTTGTTGGAATATGGAAAAAAGGTTCAGTGGAGCAATACTCACCAGTCCCATACCTTGCAACCCTAGCCAACTGCATGGTGTGGGCCCTCTACGGATTGCCTATAGTGCACCCCCACAGTATTCTGGTGGTGACCATCAATGGCTCTGCCATTTTCATTGAGCTTTCCTACATCATCCTCTTCCTCATCTACGCGTCTGACAAGAAGCAGAGGCTCAAAGTGCTTCTGGGTTTACTTGTGGAGCTCATACTCATGGCTCTTCTTGTCCTCATGGTTCTCACTTTGGCCCATACACACGAGAGGAGGTCACTTATTGTGGGCATCGTTTGCATTCTCTGTAACATCATGATGTATGCTTCACCTCTCGCTGTCATGGTAATTACCCTAATCATATTTCTAAAATACATTTATATATATATATATATTTTTCATTTTGTGCTTTGATGGGTCTGTATGAGTATCAATTTACAGTATCTGGTATTAAGGCAGGGCCTTTGCACTGATAAAACCGACTCAATTGAACCTATGGACCGATTTGATGAGGTTTTTGCTTAAAATTCAATTGGTAAATCGAACCGAACCGATAAGTCAGTTAAATAATTTATAAATTAACTGGCCGGTTCAATATTCGATTTTGGCTCAAAATCAAACCGACTTACGAGCCTAGCCCTACCTAATATACTGCTAAAATTACGTTGAAAATATTGACCAAATTAATATCAATATAGTAATCAACCGGCTATCGATACCATAGTAAATACTGTAAATTCATATCAAATACCAAAAAAAAAAATATCTTCTCATTTTATCATATTCTAATTCTATTGTGTTTCTTGTGCGTGACAGAAATTGGTGATTACAACAAAGAGTGTGGAATTCATGCCGTTTTTCCTCTCGTTATTTTCCTTTGCCAATGGTGTTGCCTGGTTTTCATTTGCTCTCATCCGTTTCGACATCTTCTTGACTGTAAGGTTCTCAAACTCTAATTATAATAATTCTCCATCCATCTAAAATCTAAATTAATGGACAAATAATTTTATATTTTAAAATAATTAAAAACATTTACTAATTATTTATTTCCATGCATTCATTGTTCATCTCCTTTTGGGTCTGGATAAACCTGCACATCATTTTTAAAAGGCAAACATGGACATGGGTTTCTTCATGAAATAAATAATTTTTTTCTTTGTAGTTTCTTTGTGTTTGATATTTGGCCCCCATTTTACCCCCCCAAAAAAAATTTGGGCCTTTGGTGTGTTCATTTTCAGATTCCCAATGGGCTGGGCTTACTTTTTGGGTCGGGCCAACTGTTTCTCTACGCAACATACTACAAGAATACAAAGCGACTGTTGGCAGAAAGGAAAGGTAGTCAGGTGAGTTTGACAGAGGTGGTTTTTGACGGAGATGAACCCAAAAAGATAGGTCGTACTACTCAGAATGGTAGTGCTCCTCACCACGGGACATGAGCAACTCCGCCGTGTATCATCTCCGCCACCGTCCAATGAGTCGGACAAGCGGACCCCATCAAAGAAATATAAGTTTTTGATAAAGGTCGGACTTTATCTATATTTGTGTCGTGTGAGACCACAATATGGTCACTATGGTACAAATAGTTTCATTACATAACGATAGATATACATGGTTACAAATATGTGTCACTCTGTGGCATGAGTGACTTTATACTTGTGCCATATGAAGTATTATAATTTCATAATTGTACCAGGAACTATGAGGACCATGTATCTATGTTTACCTTCAAATGATCAAGGATCAAGGCAGAAGCCTTGTTTATAAAAATAAATATTTTCCTTTTTTAATACAAGAGATATTAAAGAGGGAGCATCGAAAAAATGGCCTGATTGTAAGGCACCTTAACCACTTGACGTACAAGTCTCTCGCGTTTGGTGGTGGTAGAGAGTGGCTAATGCTCCGAGCTCTTAAAAATGGTACTTCGGACAGCTGCAATGTTGATGCTAAATGAGGTAATATCAGAAGGAAAATACTTGCATGCCAATCACAGGTTGACATGCGTGTAGAGATTTTTCTTTCAACTGTAACAAATAACACATTGAAATCGAGGCAATGAGGGGGCAAAACTGAAGCAACCTGAAAGAATCAATACCTACACTTTGTCAGACCAAAAAAAGAAGAAAAGAAAAAGTACTTATATCTTCACTTAAACCAACCATATTTACAATTTAATCCTGATTCCTACATGCTTCCGCAAGAGCTTCCAAAATTGGACATAATGTCTTGAACCGAGAGTCGGATCATATTTCTGCCTGACGATCTACAAATTTCCATACACTCCTGCAGGTCTGCAACACAGGCCATCAGAACCCACTCCAGGTCATCATCCATATATTTGATATCAAATGTGCCCATTTCCAGTTTTAATCTCTTTGCCACTTCATCTTTCAGCTCCACAATACCAGAACTCATAGATACACGAAACCGAATAATATCTTCTTTATACGTAGCCTTTATGGTCACACTCTTCATTTCTTGCCTAGATATGATATGCTGCATTGTGTTGGATGGCTTTAGAGCGGAATCAGAACATGGGGGGTTTGTGCAACAAGCTTCTGGAACTTGCTCGTCCACCATAGCGTCTACTTGAGGACACAGATTTTTCAAATCTTTTGAACTTCCAGCATCCTCTATTAGCATTCCTCTACATGGTTCTTCGGGATCTGTCATCAGGACAGCATCGGGTATTGAGCATGCAACTGATAAATTCAGTTCCTTTGGTGGTCGAACTGCTGATTCAGGGAAGCCATCCACTTTGATGCATTGATCATGGATGGAAGGAACAAAGTGATTGTTTACCAACGCATTTCCATTTGCAGGACTACCTTGGCATGATCCATGAGAAGTAGGGGTACCAGCACTTGCCTCCCTTGAGCTGCTTCCCGTTTTGGATGTGTTTGAGCCATGACCATCATCTAGCAGAAACCTGCCATGTTCCAGAAGAAGTTCCTCCTGACTCAGAATCCCCCAATCTAGCAACTGATTTTCTATCCAAGCCTGCCCCTCTTTTCCTGGTGTAGTAGGGGTGGGTGAGTCTTTCTTTTCTCCATGAAGTTCACTGGGTTTAAAGCTTGGTGAGCTTTGCTGATTAGAACCATTTAAGATATAAGGCCGAGAAATTGACCTGACAGCACCAGAACGTGGACTTGCAGTAAGAGAAGTTAAACCAAATGCTCCTTCAGCACCCTGGACTGATTCAATTACACGCTGTAGCTTAGAGAGAGAATGGTTGACCTTCTTGATCTTGCGAGATGGCCAGCGGGAGATTCCATGATGCCTACAGATGCGCTTCATTGTTGTAGGACAAACTGCAAAGCAACAATTTCGTTCAGAACAATTTATCTCAATTGCTACTGAAACAAAAAAAAAAACTAGCTTTTTGTAAATAAAGATTTTAGCATTTGTTGAGACAACATGAGCATAATTGTAAGAAACAATATGCTAAGTGCATAATGATACCTCCAAGGCTCTTTGCAGCATCTTTAAGACTCCCAGCAAAATATTGTTGGAGAACCTCTAGACTAATTGATTTCTCTGCTTTTCCTCGTTTCTTTTCTGATTTCTTTTTTCTGTCTTTATTCTCTGGACAAGAAATATTGTTTTCTCCACCCTCATTAACAGCATTGCTCCCATCATTTGCAGGATCAAAGTCCACCATTAACTGTGGCTTTGATGAATCTAGCTGCACGATCTCTTCTTCATTAGGTAAGGCAGGCCCTGGTGGTGTTTCCGTGGAACGGGATATACGTATACATTCAAGTCTTGAGTCAAGTCCCTTGTTTGCAGAAGCTTGAACCATTTCGACAAGTCCTTCCTCTTCAAGTATAATTCCAGAAGCAACCTTGAGACTCTGGAAATGATTCTTTATTATTGCCAATAAGGAGCCCAACAAAGTTTTTTGTTCATTACTGTCTGTGATGCTAGGAGGAAGAAAAAATTCTAGAATGTAATCATCATTTCCAGTATGAGTGCTCTGTAAGCAGATTGCAAAACAGCTGGTTAACCTAAACATGCGTGCGTAGTGTACTAAAGGGTAGTTAGTTTTGCAGAACTGGGTAATGTCTCCGCAGAAGCATGCGTTACGGGACAAAAATGCCCTCCCAGCAACCCCTTGACCCTTTTGTAAGTGATGCTCAACACAGGCCTCTCGAAAATGCCACATAGGAGCATCGACAATGTAGAATGCTGCATCAGTTGTGGACATGCAGACCTGTTCCATGCAACTACCATCAAAACTAGTACAGCTCTTCTTCAGGCCACCACCATTAGCCAAAACATTGCGATGCATACAAGGAACCCAGGTCTGAGCAAGCGGTAATTTGTGAGTTTCACACACTACTGTCAGTATCTCCAAGATTTCAGTCAATGCAGTTTGGCGACCTTCATTGCATATTTGAATCTGGTTACAAGAAGTGCCAAGCATATATCTCTGAGAATGGAGGAGGAAGAAATGAAAGAAGAAATCCATATTTACTTTCTTGTTTTCCAAAAGAATACCAAATTAGGCACACATTGTTATTGCAGCTCACCTGCATGCTTGTATGATCCAATATCTCTGAACTTTTCAGACTTACTGCCTGCAGGAGAAATGAAATTTTTTCACTGACAAACCGCTTCATGTTTGAAGCTCACTCATATAACCGTATTAGTATTCAAATGAAAACAAAAGCCATCAATTTACCAAATAAGTACACTAAGCTTGTTTAAATAAGAGCATGACACAATATGTAATACTAATATATGCTCAGAAAATAAAATAATAAACTAACCTCAAGTGCTTTGCAAACTTTATCAACCTCAGAAGCATAGTTGATCTTCGGAGAAGTCATTATGAACTCAAGAACACCAACACAGGACCGCCCAGAGGGTTCAAACACGGGCAAAGCTAAGGTTCCCTGAACATTGTATTGCTGAGCATGACCAAGCCGTGGATACTCTTTGATGGAGTAGTACTGAACATTTGGGGTCCATTCTGGCAATTTTTGCTGGAAAACACGGCCAGGGAGCCCAAGCATTCCGTCACTCTCTCCATCCACAGAAAACATATACATCAGAGAAGCCATCCTATACTGATGAAGTCCATTAGTATGAGGATCAAGAACAAAGGGTTGCCCAGAAGTTGTGAGCACATACCGACCCCCATTCTTCACTGGTGCCCAAACCTGAGCTAGAACATGTTGGTCAGTCAATTCCTTGAGCTGTCTCAGAGCTTGAGTGATCTTCTCTTTAATTAAGCAATAAGCATCAGGATTTTCAACAGGTTCCAGTCCCAAAAAGGGGGATGTAAGCATTCTTCTGTCCTCATTCTCTCTTGGTATTTCCCCTTCCGGATCAGGAATACCTGCATTTTTGTGATATTTTAAGAGAGAAAACTCAAATGACTGAACCTCAACAACTGCAAAATGCTAACTGAAGCAATATGTTTGGCGGTTTGTAACCGGATGGCACAAAGTAAGCCAACGAAATTTGTTTTCAATTCCTAGGAATTTCAGGCCAAAAAGACAAAAGTTCCTATAAACTTTTTATTTTTTAGATGGTTGACTTCAAATTCTAAAAATATTCAGACCAGATAGAATTAAAAGATTAATGAACAAGGAGAACTCATTTCAGAAGAACCAAGGTCCCCGAATTCAATTCCTGGCCCAGCAGGAATGTAAAAATGCAACCTTTTCAGTACAACAGGGTATAGTCCCTTCAGTTGCAGAGAATTGAGAAACGAGTAAAGCAACACACCTTTTGACCCACAACTATTTTGTTGTTTAATTCTGAGAGTACAATTTTATTGCTCAATACCAAATAAATGTTTAAAGCCAGGGAAAAAAAAATCTATTTATATAAATTAAATCTAAAAAAAGGACACCACCGCCTAGCCGCCTAGGCCGATTTTTCGAACACTGTCCAGGAAAGCATTTGTTCAGCTGAGTTCTATGATTATCACAGTGAACATACAAACTTCTAATAGATTTCTGATTCAGAAAAACCAAATTCAATGGTAAGACAGAGAAAACTGATCGACCCAGAAAAGAAATAACCCAAAGAACACAACCCAATATGAAAAACTCACAGGAACTGAATTGAGGACGGTCAGAAAGAGCTTGACCAACTTGTCCAGCGAGCTTATCAGCATTATCAGCATCACCATCAGGAAAACCCCATAAAGGAGAACAGGGCTGGTCAGTGGACGAGAACAAAGGAGGGGACGTGGGGTTAGAAGGAAAGTGAATCGGATCCAACGGCCAAAAAGCATCGAGGTCAAGATCAAACTCCATGAGCGTAGCTTCTCTGTCGTCCACTATGTTCTTTGACTTTGGCGGAATGGCTTGAGTTTGGCTTTCCTCTTCTGGCTCGACCATTTTCTGGGAAAGCAGTGATTTTTCTTTCGTTTTCGGGGAAAGTTGTCTCTCTAGGAAGAAAGATTTTGAGAAGAAGAGAAGGATTCAGTAATGGTAATGATCTGCAGGTTCGGTGTGATTCCATGGAATCCATTATTTATAGTTTTTTTACAACTTGCTGTTGAGAGACCAGAGAGTGAATATAATATAGTAGATAAAGTATTCCGGGGAATAATCATCTGTTGCAATCAACTGCCAAATAAGTCTACAACTTGGAACTTGTTTGTTCTCTTCTTTTATTCTTTATTTTTACTGCTTACTTAGGTGCGGTGCGAGTAACATGGCGTGACATGTGTTGAATTATAATTCATTAGAGTGGTCTGACTATAGTTCAGACGTCCATTCTTTATTAAAAATGAATTGTTGATATATCATTTATAATTATTTTCGGCAACAAAACATATCGACATATTATCGATACATTTTCAACAATATTGCACATAGAATTTATGTCTATGAGAGAATCTTACTTGCAGTCTAGGATATATTCCTTTCTGTTTATAGCACTTGTCACATAACATGGTCACATAATAAGTGTTGTGGACAAAGAAATATACTCCTTGTGAGACCTCAAATTTTCTCATAAACCTATATTATAACACACGTATAATTTTAGAGTTTATAGCAAAAGATTTAGTAATGAGTACGCATGCAATTCTTCAATTTTACAAACTTCATAATTCAAGTGAACTTATAACGACACATAACATATGTCATGTGATATTACCGTAACACATAATAATATGCGAGAGAAGAAAATGGAACGCAATAAGTAAGTGCGGACTGCCTATGAGGCAATTAGAAAAAGGTTATCCCAATTTTTTACCGAAAATTATTGTGCAACCTGCGTCACGGAGTCACTGTTATTGTTTCTTATAACAAGGTGACAGGCTTTTTACAAAGGCTAATGGGTCACTGCCTTGGGAAGTATCTTAATTAAAGGAGTTGTTAGCTTTTTTAAAATGTTAATTAGCTTGATTAGGTCATGAACTAAGCTTGTTTAGTTCTTAACAATGGAATATAATTATATAATAGTTTGATTTTTTATAGTTTTATTATTATAAAATATGGATATCAAGAAACTACTAATACACAGTTTTTTATTTGGACGCCATCGAATAAAATATAAGTAATTTGGATATAATTGGATCCATTAGTGACAATGACAAATCCACTGCATCTATTAAGATAATGATTTACTGAAGCATCAATAATTTAGTGATGCTAATTACCATAATTAATAATTTGGTGACACAAAATCAATACGTTTACTTTTTCTGCAAATAGAAATTACCCACATCCACACTCGTCCACTTGTCTCCCAGCAGCTTCTGTTTGTTTGGTAGCAGGTATAAGCTCCTCTTGTCTTTTGGGGAAATCACGGTTCACAAACCCGCGTATCTTATCTTTCATTTGGACCTTAAATTTATTCGGCAACGTTGTGGGATGAGATTTTACCAAACTCAAAAACATCCACACACAAAAATATGCCCCAATTTTTTAGCCAAGGGATTGAACTAAGTTGGATAAAACGACACAATCAACATATGCTTATAAGAAGTTTAGTTCAACTTGTTGTTACGTTTGGTCACATAAGTTGTATTCATATTCAGCACCTTAATTGTGTTGTACTTGTTTTCTTCTTAATAAAATACTATCGTTCTTTTATTTAAAAAATTAAGAAGTTTAGTTATGCATGTCAAAAGGTTGATTTGTTTTTGATAAGATTGTAAGAGAGTTTGGTTTTAATTATATTGTATATGCAAAGAAATGGGATCATCGAGAAGTTCAACATTAATATACCAATTAGTGTTAATCTAGTTTGTTTTAACTTTTAATCACGGGATATTGGTTATGTATTAAAAACTATTTTGCCATTTTGATGAGTTTGGAGCAGAAGTACGATTAAAATGAAGTACTAATTTGATAAGTGTTTGAGTGTTTTACATAAAAATGCAAGCTTAGATTGTAAACCAGTCCAACTCTACTTGATAAACTATAAAAAGCCCTCCATACGAGAGTAACATGCAGAAGCAATTGAATTGAGCATACTCAATCAAAGAGAGGGAGAGAGAGAGAGAGAATAATATCATTGATCAAAATGAAGATTTCAATTCCCATTGTGTTGCTTTTTGTGTGCTCGGCATTGCTGTTCAATGTAGGGTTAGGGAGACATAACCCTAATGTTGATCTTGAGGCACATACGAAGGCAGTCTCACGACTTTGGTTCTACCTTGGGCCGCCTTTGACGCCACCACCACCACCGGCACCAGCCGCGCAGCTGCCACCACAAGTTCCAGCACCGCCAACATGGAAGCCACCAACGCAAGAAGATTATGAAAAATGTTGGTCATCACTAACTGACATAGACAGATTAGTGGGGGACCTCATTTCTGCACTTTTAACTGGCGATTATAGTCGCATTGGACCAGATTGTTGCGCTGCCATCGATGGAATTGATCAGAATTGTTTTGGCGTGATGTTAGACCAGTTCAACAATAGATATTATGTTCCTGCCCTTAGACAAAGTTGCGCTGATCAACGCTCTCCAACCAAGGCGCCTTCCAAAGCTTAATTAGTTATTTGAATTAGTAGATCATCTAGCTAGGTTTCTTTTTAATTGTTCTTTTATGTTTTAGAATTTTCTTTTTAATTGATCATATAGATCATCTAGCTAGGTAGTTTTTGTTTTTTTTTGTTTTATTGATTTAGAGGCATGTTTACAGCTTGCTCAATTTGCAATGACTAAATACATGCCTTTTTACTTATGTTTATTTTTCATAAATTAGTTTCAATTTTTTGGTTATTGCCCTACACAATTAATTTTCTCATGCTGTTAAAATGGAGGGTTTAACAGCAAAAGGCCACGTGTAGAGTGGAGACAGTGCAGTGCAGGGTATGAGCATACAAAAACAGAGCATTTATGAAGAAAAAAAGTTGAATTTTTTATGACCCAGATGCGAAAAGATTGAGTTTTGTTGTCGATAAATGGGGTACCTGAATCTGGGGAAGTAGGATTTCAACGAGAAGATGAAGACGAAAACTGGAACCAGTGTCTCAGTTCAGACACTTTCTAAAAGAAGAAGGAACAAATGCAAAAAGGTATATATAATTTTGTATGCATAAAATTATTACATATACAAGAGAAAAATATAACAGAAACAAAATGAAACACTAAGGAGGATATTTAGGAAAAATGTTGCCGTTAATTATCATAAATAATCACAGCTGAATTCATCAGTTTTTATTTGCAATAAATAATCTATATCTGCTATGGTAGGAATGGCAATCGATCAAATCGGGGTGGGTATGTCATTCCCATCCCCGTTAAGCTTTTTTCTCCATCCTCGCCTTCATACCCACAATATTCATATCGGGATTCCCCATCCCCACCTTCGTTGGGGAATGGGTTCCCCGACCCGCCCTATTAAAGAAGAAAAAAACTACTTTGTTGAAAGAAAGAAAAATAGGACTAGAGCAAGATAATGATTATATAATATATATATAAACGTATAAGACAATATAAGAATGTTTACATATTAAATGGAAGTTAACTAAATATATAAATAGAGTGACTTAAAATTCATATAAATTATATAAATATATAATATAATAATAGGAAATATAAAATTTAGTTGGCACAATCACTTTAATTAATAGCATATATATATAGGATCATGATTGACAATAGTAATATTTCCCCTTCAACTTGGCAATATGATGGGTGGGACGATCTCAAATTAAACTTGTAGAGGAGTCTGGGATATATGCTAGAGATTAGGGGATTTATTGATAGCTTGTAAATCACAACAATAGTAATATTTCCCCTTCAACACCAATATGGGATATATGCTAGAAATTAGATTACAAAAATATAACAGTTGAACTTTAGATAAACATGAAAATCCGAGAACTTATAGCCCAAAATCATATCTCCTATTGGATTTCATTGGATATGTAAAGGGAGATTCTCACTATAGTTATCTTAATTAGTGCAATAAGATATTTTCCAAGCATCTTATGTACTATCATGGCTTCAAGTTAAGAGAATATTACAGAGGGAGTTGCGGAAGGAATAGAGCTGCACAGGGAGATGGGTTATGAAGTCGTAGAGGAAGGGAGTGAAAAAGATTGTTGGGAAATAGACATGAAATCAAGTTAAATAAGAGAGATAATCCAACAAAAAAAGAGTTTTTTTTATTTAAACTCCACACTTTTCTTTGTTTACCCCAATACTTAAATAATTAAGCTCTTAAGTTTTATTATTGTGTAAAAAGATTAAAAAAAAAAGGTCATCCAACTTAATACTTAACCCTAGTACATCTATACACACACCTAAGGTCTGAAAAATCGAAAATATCGCCGAAATATCGGCGATATTTTGGTAAATTTGAAGGGGCAATATTATCGAGAGGGGACAGTTTTTTTTCGTAATTTTTTCAAAAATATCGTCGAAATATCGCGAAAATATCATTGGCGATATTTTCGTTCTGTTTCCCTCTTAAAATGGTGATAATATCGCGATATGAGATCAGATTCTCCATAGCTGCCTTCAGAGATTGGAAGCAGCAACAACAATGGCGCATCAGACTTAGATCTAGATTCAGAGATTGATAGCAGCAGCAATTATGGCGTCAGACTCAGATCTGGCTTCAGAGATTGATCTCAGATCACCTGGATCTGAGGCGAGCTCGAAATGGATCTGCGAAGAAATGAAGACGATGACCAGCCGGTGAGAGAGAGAGAGAGAGAGAGAGAGAGAGAGAGAGAGAGGAAAGTGGGAAGTTGGGAGCTTTCGAAATTTCGAAGTGTTGCTTTGGTTTGAAAGCAAAGTGATTATATGAGAGCGTCCAACAAATGTGACGATGGTGAGGGAGGGGCGGTTTATTAGTGTGTGGGTTTTGGAAAAAACGACTTGCGTTGAAGGCTGATGGAATTGAATTGCCTGAACTAGCTAGAATAAGTTGCCCGCATGTCAGTCTCCAATATCTAAGGCTAATTTCTTTTATTTTTTTATTGGTATTTTTATTTGTTTTTTAAATAATTTTCTAATTTCTTTTATTTTTTATTGGTATTTTTATTTGTTTTTTAAATAATTTTTTAGATTGTTCAAAGATTATATAACTTATATCGAAACTTTTAATCTGCCATCTGGAAGTCAAATTGCAACAGACAACTACATTTTTCATTTGTATTTTTCATTTGTTGTAATTTTTATTTATTACACTTACTCTACACATAGAGATAATAAAGATAATGAAAAATTTGAACTTCATAGGAACTCTATGTGGTACTAAGTCACTATAAAATGTAAAATATTGTAGTAAATCATTATATATAAATGATTATGATGTGTTTAATCTTTTTTCATTAATTACAATATATTTTCTAGTGTTTGTCAACTCGCTATATAATCAACTTAAATTAGTTAAATCCATCATGCAATGCATTTCATTCCAATTTTTTGTGATAAACTAATAGATAATTGACTAAATAAACATTCTCTAAAGTTTCAATAAAAATTTCCAAGTTTTTCTTACAATTTCCGTGGTTTTTATTCAATTTTTATCAATATCGATAATATCCCGATATTTCCATCGAAATTTCCGTATTTTTGAACTACCGATATTTCCGATATCGTCGATATTTTAGACCTTGCACACACCCCACCATTCTTCATATTAAGTTTTAGAAAAACACAAACTCATCTACACCCTATTGTCATATTACTATTCTCTTTCAATCCAAGAAACCAACTACACTCTCATCTTCTCTATCAAAACCTCCTAGTTCTTCTCAAATTTTAATAATAATAATAATAATAATAATAATAATAATAATAATAATAATAATAACAATAACAATAATAGTAATAATAATAATAATAATAATAATAATAATAATAATAATAATAATAATAATAATATGCTGCTACTACATTTGATAATAGTCTCTTTAAGTAATGTGAGGTTGAGATGAACTTAGAGTGGTGAGGGGCAAGATAGCGGGGTGTGGGGTGTGACATTGATGAGTTTTTTATTTTTATTTTTTCTGTTGAGTGTGTATTTAAGGGTAATTTGGGAAGATAGTGGGATTTTCTTAGGAATTGTGAAAATTTGAATTAGAAGTTAGGGTGAACTTAGAATATGGGGTGAACAAAGAGAAGTGCGAGGTTTAAATAGAAAAACTCAACAAAAAAAAGAGAGAGAGAGAGAGAGAGAGAGAGAGGAGTTTTAGAAGTTTGTGTTTGTTGCCAATAAAGTAATAAATGCAAAGTTAAGTGCATCTTAAATGAATTCTGAACCGTTAGATTGGGATAGATCTAAGGGATGAAGATGTGTGTAAAATAGTGTGGTTTTATGTATGTCCCCCGATCCTGACCCATATATCTATCGAGGATTCAAATACCATCCATGTCCCTTCCCGAACACCATACCCAACAATTCCCCGTACCCGTCCTCATACCCATTTTTTATTCTTCATACCTGACCCATTAGAGTTGCATCCCCACGAACACCCTTACCCGGGTGAAAATTGTCATCCCTAGCTGGGGAGCTCCACTAGAGTGTTTTAGGTTCATGTTGTTCTTTTTACCCCCCTGACAAAAAGAAGCAAAATAATTTACATATATTATGCAAAATAATTTTTATTTGGAAAGAAACGACATAAGAAGCTCTCTTGTTTTTAACAAAAAAATTAAAAATTAAAACAAAATATAGGTTGTATTTTTATTGAACACAACTACCCATTTTATCTCTCTTAATTTTAAAATAAATAAATAAAAAACCAATTGACGTGTGCCAAGGAGCTAGTGATAATGATGAGAGTGTTACATTTACAAGAGTGTATAAAGCTTTTTAAAGATTAAAAATATGAGCTTCCACGTGGAGTATGGAGTTGTGCTCAACCAATCAATCCCTATCTAGTGTGCTCAATTCCATCAGAGTTCTGATTTTTGTTAATTTTCCAATGGTCATCTTTGCTTCTAATTTTTCAATCACACATGGTTTTGGTTACCATGAATTTCATTTTACAACACAATTCCAACAAAATTACGATTGTGATAATAGAAAAAGACTAATTAGTTAAAAGTAGAAGCAAATAGCTTATATATATTTGTTCAAAACAACAGAAATTTATTCAAAATGATTATAGTTTTTTTTTTGGGTCAAGAAAATGAACTGAGCAACGTAGGAAGAAACACAATTATATTTATTTTCAGGGAATATTGGTCACATATTAAAAACCATTTGATGAGTTTGAATAGAAGACAAGTGCTTGAGTGTTTCACATAAAAAAAGTAGGGTGCTGTTAAATGAACCCTAAAATTAACTAAGTATACCCTATGATATAAGTACACCCTAATAATTAAATCAAAATGTAAAATTAACTAAGTACACCCTATTTAACTACCAAAAATACCCCTAATATACCCATGTAAAATTAACTAAGTACACCATATTTTAACTAAGTACACCCTATTTTAACTAAATACACCATATATATTTCATTCTGCTAATTATTTTTCATGATTATTATATATCATACATGTTTTTATATATGACTTTGGATGAATGACTATTCGTGAACATTTCAAGGTATATTTCATAATGGCCAAAGAAAAAGAAATATAATTACTGAAAAAAATTATTCGATGAAAGGGTCAGTGTCACCGCGACAATCCTTTGATCTGTTCATGTCAAGCTCCAGGCAGGATCTTCCAATTGTAATCAAGAGAAAATCTTGGTGACATTACTTCACTGTAATTAATTATAATTGTTAAGTATTTTTAAGTTTATTTATTTATTTGTGAAAGGCAATTATATAACATCACTACCATACTCTACCCCTTTTATTGGTGATGAAAAATACATTCTAATTAAAAGATCGAGTAGGACTCAAACAATACCATAAACAGATAGAGAGAGAGAGAGAGAATACTTTCTTTTGCCTCAGATCGTCATTCTCTGTCTTGCCTAGAAGACAACGATGGGCATACCTTCTTTGCCATAATCGTCATCCTCTGTCTTGCCTAGAAGAAAACGATGGTTTTTCTGCAGCAAAGAAGATGGCTTTTTGGAATCAGACTCTGAATTCTAATTTGATTAGGATTCAATACGTTGAGTAGGGTGTACTTATTAAATTAATTGTTTGTTTCAATATTCAATGTATCCTTTTTTGTCATTTTATATTAGGGTAAATTAGTAATTCAATAAATAGATTAGTAGTAGGGTGTAGTCAGTTAATTTTAGGGTTCGTTTAACAGCACCCAAAAAGTAAGCTGATGAGGTTGTAAACTAGTCCAACTCTACTTGACAAACTATAAAAAGCCCTACGAGAGCAACATGTAGAAGCACAATTGACAGGAGAGAGAGAGAGAGAGAGAGAGAGAGAGAGAGAGAGTAATATCATTGATCAATATGAGGATTTCAATCTCCATTGTGTTGCTTTTTGTGAGCTCAGCGTTGTTGTTCAATGTAGGGTTTGGGAGGCATAACCCTCCCTATGTCACCCAATTCCTTCTTGATCGGGCGGCACGTGCACATCCAAAGGAAGTCTCACATGCGGCACATCCAAAAGCAGTCTCACGACTTTGGTTCTACTTTGGGCAGCCTTGGACGCCACCACCACCACCGGTACCAGCCGCCCCAAAACAGCAGCCGCCACCACAAGTTCCGGCACCGCCAACATGGAAGCCACCAACGCAAGAAGATTATGAAAAATGTTGGTCATCACTAACTGACATAGACAGATTAGTGGGAGACCTTATTTCTGCATTTTTTACCGGCGATTATAGTCGCATTGGACCAGATTGTTGCGCTGCCATCGATGGAATTGATCAGAATTGTTTTGGCGTGATGTTAGACCAGTTCAACAATAGATATTATGTTCCTGCCGTTAGACAAAGTTGCGCTGATCAACGCTCTCCACCCAAGGCGCCTTCCAAAGCTTAATTAGTTATTTGAATTATAGTAGATCATATAGATCATCTAGCTAGGTTTTTTTTAATAGTTCTTTTATGTTTTAGGTAGGTTTTAAGGTTTTGTTCCCGGTGGATTTTTGTTTTTGTTTTCTTGATTTAGTCACATGTGTGCTTGCTCAATTTGCAATGACAAAATACTCATTAGGTGGTTGGTTATAACTTTTTTTCTTCTTCGAGGTGTTTAGTTTTTGAGTTTTTGTTTTTTGAGTACAAGCGATTGGGGGAGGAGGGTTTACACACAACCATTCATTCGGTGCTTGGGGGTTTCGAACCTCTATCCACAGGAACAAAATGAAATACTAAGGATGATATTTAGGAAAAATGTTGCCATCACATAAATAATTCAAATGAGTGTTCTTATTCGCCCGGGCCTTTCACTAGACTTTTTCCCAATGAGTTGAAGATGCCATAAGAAAAATAAATTCCCGATAGATATAGAAAAAAAATTATCAAAAGAATGTACGTTATATTCATATTTTCCCACTATAACAAAAGAAAATACAGTATTTAAGGTCGCATTAACATCAAATCAAAACCCTAACACCCTAGTAACCAGTTCCGTGACAAACTCTGGTACTAGCCACAAATTAGGAATTGAACAGAGGGAGGCAAAGAAATAAGAAGCTGATTTTCCATTCATTCATGATGTGGAGACAGAAATAACTGTAACACTATCTATATACAAATCAACCTGCAAGTTATACAAGTTTTTGTCGCAAAATTAAACCACCAACTAGATGTTTAAATCATTTAAACCAGAAACCTAATATGTAAATTCATTAGCATCACAATTCCTACGAAATCAGGTCACAAACATGAACCAATACATGTGTTAGGACAAAAAAGAGAAATGAACAAAGAGCTGCAGCTGCTTCCTGAAGCACAAAAGCATCCTGTGCCTAGAAAAATAAGATTGAGATTCCCATTGTGAAGCATCCAGCAGCAACCCAAGGGCTCAAGCGTTCGCCTGTTCCAAGTGGCAACAAAGTCAGCCACCACACCCATGAACTAGGTAATTCCAACTACTCTAGCAGCAACATGATAGATAATAAGTCAAAAGAAAATATTAGTAACCTACCTATTCTAGCTGCCTTCCAAAAAAATCCTCGGAACCTGCCAGCACCAGACATGGAATCAGAACATTGACAAAAAAAAAAAGGCATGGAATCAGAACAGAGCTAGATCTTGAATTTTGACATATCATACAAAGGCACGGAAGCATGAAGGAAAGTATGACACAAACGTCACCGAATGGAAGAAAATAATTCAGTAAATCAAGTAGAAGCAAAGCAAGTACCCTACGGAGAGAACTCTTATAGAGTAAGCAGGACGACGGAATACATAAAGAAGACTACGCCGCACGTGAAAATGGGAGTCCAAATAGCAATCATCTAGTATGCGTGTGTGCGGGCGTGCGAATGACCATTGCCTTTCAAACAAGCCAGGACAAAGACATAACCAGTTTGCAAAATTGCAACCCTTTCGTGTTTAAGCAATCTTTACTGCGAAGCAATGCTTAAACCAAGCAGAAGGGCTGAATTACATATTTCAATTTAGTATTTTAGCCTCACCTAACAAAGTGCACAGGCAGTGATCATATATTGCAAACACTTCAATGCTTACAAGTTATAATTAGGGTAATAGTTTCCAAGCCTGGACATTGTTATATAGGTTTTGCAAACAACATCATTCAGGACTTTTACCAAACATATTCCGATCAATGCAGTATCCATTCACATAAACAAAAGCACTTATTGTAAAGTTCAATGCAATTAATGGAAAACAAATATTAACAAACAACACATTAAAGTAAGTAATTGTAATTAGAGAAGCCATGGAACTGAGACTGACCCAGTTTTCTGCTCGAGGACGGCCGGGAACTGCATCTTCAAGAACGTGCACGTGCAAATCACGAGCAGCACCACCGTCAAAAATGAATTGAAATTGAAAAGCGCCGACTGCATCCAAAAAAGTACAATTCAAAACCCTAATTTTTAATATAAACACCCAATTTCGATCAAATTTGAAACAAATCAATAACAAAATTCACTGATTCTGACCATGTTCGAAGTCTGGGTCTTTGAATTCGTACAGATCCACGAGAAAGATTGGGAGATCTGAGCAAAAAGACTGAAGATTCGAACAGAGCTTTGCGCTTGCAAAATATACAAGCTGAAAGCAGTGCTTTCGCTTCTCAAACGACACGTCGTTTGTATGGCGGTCGAACAAGCCAGCGTGGCGATTAAAATTACTGAAAGACCCACGAATTTGGTTAAAATTACGAAGTTGAGCACTGCCAATTCGAAAATTTTCGAGGGTAGCCCCCGCCATAAGAAACCAAATGCTCTTTTGGTGAAGATTTCGATCATTTTCTGGAATCTTCGTCGGCCTCCTCCTCAGAGACTGAGACTGAGTGAGAAGACGGCAATGGCGGAAGTGAAGCGGTGGAGCGTCACTTACACCAAGCACATGAAGCAGAAGCGCAAGGTTTACCAGGACGGTTTCTTAGAGCTCAACACCTCCATTAATAAGGTATTTAATTCACAGATTCTCAAATAAATCCCAAAATTACTTCAATTTTTTCTTTCAATTCATAGTTTTGTGCTTAAATTTTTTATTCTAATGCACAGGTGTTGCTGTATGACGATTGTGAGAAGCTCTTGGAGTGCAGGCTCTTGAAGAAAGACGAAGAAGTTAGCTCAGGCGAAACACTCACATTCAATGCTTTTCTTGTTGACGTGAACGAAGCTGATTCAGCCGAAGGAGATCGCAAACCTGTACCTGGTTTCAATTCTCAAGCAAAAGATATGAAATTCAATGAGAAACGCGCTAAGCCGTTTGTGAATACAAGTTCAGTTTCTAATTTGCTGTTATTATCTCAATAAATTTGGTTCAATTCCATAGCATTGTATATTTTTTGCTTCATTGCTTTTGAGATCACCAATTTTGAGATTCTTACAGGGAATAAGCAGCAGCCAAATTTGAGCCCGTCGCAAAAGATAATTAGAGGTTAGTCTGCCTCCCATTATAATCTCCTTTCACATGTGAAATTTTTTAATTTAATTTGTTTTTATGTTTCACATTTCAGAGTTTAAGAATAGGGAACTGCACAAGTATGGTGCAGCACAAAGTAGTCCAGAAACGATGAAAACTAGCAAAACAGGTTAGTTAGTTATCGGTAGCTTTATTTATGTAAAAGCAATCTTAACTCTAAAATGTTAAAGCATAGCAGAATTTTGTGATTTCTATACTGCAATATTTTACAAGTCCCTTTAATTGGGAGTTGTTGCTTCACATTTGGCATGTGTTAGTTTCATTATAGTGTCATGGTTTCTCTGGGACTCACTGTGTTCTGTTCCTTATATTCCCCCCTCCCTTCCTTTTATAATTGTTTTCACGGTCTACCATTTACAATCCAGAATGGCAGGTTCTATACACCACACAACTAACTCAAAAGGCCAAGAAGTATCATGATGGTTTCTTACAACTTGCAATTTCCGTGTCTTATGGAAAGCAGGTTGACTTATCCTACTACCCATCTGTTCTTATTTGCAATCTCAAGTTTTCCTATAAATCCTTAGGCCACTCCTCACTTATGGAAGTACAAATCCTTTGTTGAGTCATGAGTGTAATTGCACACAAATTTACCTAAGGGAAAATTGACTCTCAGGCTTTACCTTTTTCTCTCTGTACAGATAATACTGTTGGATGAAAGCAGGAATCACTTAGATAGCAGGTTCCTTAAGAAAGATGAAGTCCTATCATCTGGTGAATCAATAGGATTTAGTGCTCATTTAGTTGAAATTGGAGAATGTGAAGGAGATAATAAACCCGGGAAACATTTGCATTTCAAAGAAAATAAACTTAATGTTGTTAGAGAGGCAGGAGTAAAGCATGAACAAAGTAATGGTGTTATCACTGATAAAGCTGCTGAGAAAGGTTAGTAAGAGAACGGTAATTTCTTGTTCCAGATTTAACTTTTGTATCTCTGAATGCGACTGTTTACATATTTTCTTAATTTATCTTATCTGTCCCCCCGCCCCCAATGATCGGGTCCAAGGTTGACAATTTTTTTCCTTTCTCTAACTTAGAATGGAAGGCCCTGTACACTACACAATTAACCCAAAAGGCCAAAAAGTACCATGATGGCTTCTTAAAACTAGCAATGTGTGGCTCCCAAAGGAGGCAGGTAATATATTAAGAAACTTTAGATGTTTTCACAGTGTTGTCATCTTGTTCCCACACCGAACAATGTATGATCTAACTGATTGCAAAAGTTGTTCTTTTTTCCCTTCTTATTGTTGGTTTCACTTTCTACAAATTTGATGATTACTGTTCCATCTTTGGTTCTGCACAGGCCCTGCTGTTTGATGCGACTAGGAAACTCATAGATAGCAAGTTCCTCAAAAAAGATGAAGATATAAGATCTGGTGAATCATTTACATTTGATGCTCATTTGGTTGACATTGGCGAACCTGAAGGAAACCATGAAGCTTTGGTAGATTTGAAATTTCGAGGAAAAGACGATTGCTATGTCCAGGAAACAAGGAAATTAGGTGGTGGAGATGATTGTGTTATAGTCAATAATTTTGAAGTAAAAGGTTAGTGTGACATATATTCGCCTTTGTTTGGCTTTTGTTTTTGTTGTTGTTTACATTTTCATGGTTTTTATGCAATGGATCCTTCTATCTATTTCTATAAATGATGTACAGGTTTCCACCTTTCATGTAATCCCTTATTTTAAATCTTAAATGTAATGGAACAAATCTTAAATGTTGTTTTATTCTTAATAACCTGAAGCAAAGTCTTCAACGCAATGCTTTCAGGCCTAAAAGGAAAAGGCAACGGTTTTGATGTTCTTCATAGTTTGAATCAGTGTTCACCTTTAAATTTGGAAATTAGGAATTAACAAATTGAGATCATATAGTTGAAGGGATCAAATTTACATTATTCTGGGACCGTTTGGATAAGTTTTACAGAATTGGAGGATGGAAATTGCGTGATATACACTTTGCGCATAAACGCTACCCTTAGTTCTGTCTGTGAGAGTTATCCTTCTAAGATTCCTGTTGCACTTATATTCTCAAAAATGCAGAGTGGCATGCTCTATACACCACTCAGATTACTCAAAAGGCCAAGAAGTACCATGGTGGCATTCTCAGACTTGACTTTTCTGGTTCTTACTGTAAGAAGGTTGTTTACATTTATCTCGAGCTCCCTGTAATTGGTGTTGCTTTCATATCTATGAGCCATTTCTACTGTACGTGATGTGTCACATGATGCCCATCTATGCCTTGCATGAAATCCTATAAGCCTTTAGAGCTGCATCACTTTTGTGGGATACTGAATTCAAAACTAGCTTCTGACATTTTGAGTCATTGTATATATTTCAGGTTAGTTTACTTAGTGAAGAAAAAACCATGCTGAGCAGTAAGTATATCAGTTTGTCAGAAGATATAAGAACAGGATGTATGTTTGAGCTGCCAAAATATTTGGTGGAGATTGGTAGACTATATACAAGTTCTGGAGGTATGGTTCTGTTATAATATGCTAAGTTAGACATTGATGCTTGCTGAGGTCTTGACCATGCATGCGGCATTTTTGGCCTGAAGGTGAAGGAAAACCTCACAACAAAGATTATTTGAGGAAAGCTTCAGAGTCAAATCTTAGCATCTCTAGTGTAGAGGAAACGAGATCAAGCAGGGCAGTCCATACAAACAAGCCTTTACGTGACGGTGAGTCTTGGATTACTTGGTGAATCAATTAGATTAATTTATTGAATTTGAAGTATTTTCTTCTCCTTTTGTAATTTATTGTTTGTTGTATTTATTTTCTGCTTCTCATTTTTTGGCGCCTGAGGTAGGCGTGCGATGTGGGAGCTTTGATCTGTCTATCTTGAGTAATTTCCTTTACATCTTACTGCATTGCTGATTCTTTATCTGTTTCCATATCTGCAGCCAATCAGATTTTGTCCATTCTCCAAAGACCTGTGGCTCAGGAGAGGATAGTTTCAGGCCATGCTGATAACAGCACAGCAAGACCAATTGCCTCCACTAAGAAGTCTCAAGTTTCCGATGCTATAATAGTGAATTTCTCTGACGATGGTCGACCATCACAACCACATAGATCAGTTGAAAGTATAGAGCAAGGTGAAAATATGGACACTGGAAACCCCCCTGATCCTATGTCTTTCAAAGGCAAGTTTTATCAGAACTGTTTAAACTTGCATCACCTTTTACTGTTATATTTTCTGAAATTAATTATGTGGCAATTCAATATGAATTGGAATATGCAGCAATATCCAGTGGTAGTGGCAGTCAAGTAGCTGATGGAATCGACATGAGAAACTCCGACCAGGTCTAGACTGTTCCCCACACCACAGTACCTATTGCCAAATTTCCTTTTTCTGCTTGTACTATTCAAATTTGGGTTGTCTGCCTCTTTCATATTGAGATCCTTGTTAGCCACCAAATTAAAGGGGAAATAATTAGAATTATTGTATTGCATAAACAACCAGTGTAAAATCCTGCGTAAACGAAGAAGTTTGGGATATAGTTAGTTACTTATATCATTCAAGTATATGTGGAATCCCACTGTGGCACACGATCTCCATTCAATGTTTGAAATTTATGCAGACAATACATGGTTGATAGCTCTCTTTTATCTATTTCTTTTATTGCTTTTACAATGCATTTCACTCCTATAGCACCCATCGTTGAACTTTGTAGTTTTGACATGATATATCGTGTTTGCAATTGTCTCAAGCAGTTTTGTCCAGGACATGTGAAAGCTGACACCGGACAGCACGACACAGCATATACTTCCGACAAATCGAGTTTGAGTTCTTGTGTTTCTCATGATGCTGTGGATGAGAAGAGGAGTAGTTCTGAGGAGCCTACTTGTGAGCAAATCGAAGAATGCCCTAGTTTTGATCTTGGATTTTAAACAACTCTACCTGGCACTTTGCTTTGTATATGTTGTGTGATAGCTTGTAGTGAGTCCTTGTTTAGTGAGAGTTAGGAATCTAATGTTCTGTATGGCCTGTGCTTCAATGTTGTGGCTTTGATGATTTTATTCACTCTTTTACTCTTAGCAGATGGTCAAAAATGAGAAACAAACGAGGCGTAGATGCAACCAAAGAAGTTGAACACTTAAAACTTATGAATGATTTAGAACTTTGGTTGCAAAGAGCAACACAAGCATGAAAGTGTAAACTGAAATTCTGATAGGCTTCCTTATACCTCTTTCTGTTTTGTTCTCTCAATTCTCATCCAAATATTTGTACAATGTGGCATCCTTACTAGACTTGCGCATGCTAAGCAAGGCCTTAAACAGACGTTTATTTTTGCCTGAGTGCTGACCACTGTCTTTGGTCGTGTCTCTTTCAGCATGAAGAGACAATGAAATAGATCTCCTGGTTCGGGGCTCCGACGCGTACTGAAAATATAATCCAAAATATTTCTAAATCTCAAAAGTATTTGATTATTCAAAAAACTAGAGCTGAAACTTGCAAGTGCTTACCCGCTGTTTGACAGTAGAAGAAGAGTTCGTAGTGCTTGATCTCTTAACAAGAGAGCCACAACGGGGAAGTGGAAACCGAAGCGGCGAGACCGTTCTTTTCTCTGATTTTTTGGGGAAAAAATTAAGGAAAAGTACATTAAAGATGTTGTATAGCCAACAGAAGCTTAGCAACATATTAAATGGAAGAAACATTTTATACAAACCATGTTTGGATGAAATTCTTGTGAACTGAAATGCTCCAGGTGAAGGTTGCGCAGAGTGTGATGCAGAAGGCTCTTCACTGCATCAGAAATAAAGCACACAGGCTTGGTGAAAAAAGTTCAGACTGAAAATAAGTTTGGCCATTATGTTGAAAAAAAAAGGTGTTCACAGATAACATTTACCTGACAATTGTTGGAGCAATCTCTCTCATTGTTGTTGCTTCAGCAAAAAATTCACATAAACAAATTATTAGATTTTCCCCAGTAATTTAACAATTAAAATGAAAATTACAAAATATTAAAGGATGAAATTGTTTATGATGAAATGAATACCTGTAATCTTATACAAATCCTCTTCAGCACTTCGTCTCAATGCACACTGGCCAACAGTATCCATGGCTACTCCCACTAAGTACCAAAGTACCAACATAAAACTATCTTTTTAATCAAGCAAAAGTTCAAAGGGTAGGCACCCCAAAAAAAAAAAAAAAAAAATCAAAGTTTCATGATGAGAACATAGTTGCCTGGCAAGATGTATCTCCTATGGCGCTTGGGAAAATTTATGGCTAAAGAATTTTGGAAGACACCCCTTTGAGTGACGAAATCCTGGCACGTCCTTAGTCGCTAGAAAATCCGGGAAAAAAAAAAGTTCAGACAGGGTTGAAATTAACTGAGGAAAAATGTTCAGCTCCTACCTGTTCAATGCAAGACAACCTAAGCCCAGTTTCTGAGACTTGACTGACATTTTCATCCAAAAATCCATTGACCTTATAAGCCATTGAACCCAAGTGATCCACAGTATTGACAACTGCTTTGATGACATAATCCTTCAAGGTCTCCATCACTCTACCAGTACAAAACATAGAAACAACAATCAGAATTAGCAAATGCCATAATTCATTTCGGTCCTCTTTGCTGTAACTCACAATTGTTTTTGGTCCTCTTTGCTGTAAGACATTTCAAAATATTCGGCTGCTGAGTACAACTGTTTCCTCAGATTCTTCAGTTCCTGAATTAGCAAATGCCATAAAATGAGTTTGGAAAACTTCATGGACAAGACTAACATGGAAGAGAGGTGAAACATACATTCAGATTCTCTGAAAAGAGCACCCTCTTCTGCATGAAGAGTTCATCATCATGGTGGGAAGCTTTTTGTGGGACAGAAACTGAAGAGGAAGAAATCACACCCTGCATTTTGCCACCTGAAGAAAACACAAACTTCTGATATCAGTCACAGAGCTGAAAGCAAAGACATGCTAATTTGAGATCATTTTGAACCAGAGAAACCATGATTCTGTGCTGAAAGCAATACAAATATTTGGCTTACTTGCGTCAGAAAATCAGAAACCAGCACAACAAGACAGTACGGTTACTTTCCTTTTACTATAAATTCTCAGAAAGAAAGCAAACAAGAAATAGCAGATAAAAACTAGTGAGGTGGCAAAGAGCACACAGTCACCTGGGTGTTCAGGAAAAATCAACTGGTCTTCATCATGGAATATTTATGTCTTTTGTTGACAAGAAACTCTCAGCATAAGGAATAGAAGAGACTGACTTTTCCATTCAGAAAAGTGAGAGTGGGAGAATGCTGTTACTGGATTTATTAAGCAAGTGACAACATCAATCAAAACCAAATATCATTTTTTTTATTCTTGAAAGCAAAACATCAATCACTAATTATTTTTGTTACACTGCTTATTATGAGTGCCTTTGCAAAGAAGAAAAAGCCTACTAATAAGTCCATCAAAACAAGCCACTTGTCAGCCATGTGGTGGTTTGATTGTTTTCAAACCTGGGACCCCCAAAATTGATGGGAGGAAGATGAATCTTTAATTTGATCCCAACTCACATCAGTGATGGTGTTTGCTATCTTGGCTGCAGAAAAAAGTCATTTAATCCAGTGGTTCTACATCTTATGATGTCTTGCCTTAAGAGCCAACTACTTGACCCTCTGATTAATTATGAATGGCAAGTTGGTAACCACTTAAATTTTAGTTGTTTATGATTACCGCAAGTCTGCAAACTATAGAAAGACCAGAAGCTGAAGCTGAACATTGTTGATCCAATTTTCTTATAAAGTGATGGATCATGGAAATCAAAGTCAAGAAATTGCATTTATTTTGGTAGAAAGAAAGGTTGAATGTAGCAGCAGGGCATCCATGTCAAAACGCTACCAGAAAATGCCAACAAGATATTTTTAATCATAAGTCAGTGGGGGATTCGACATTAGACATTGGATTTATATGACATTAAAAATGCGACTGATGTGCACATATAAACCACCATTAATCAACTTGCATTAGCTTTGTCTTTTAGATCATAGGGTCGAGAGTATTACCGACAATGCTAAAAATGCTTTACTAATAAGGAAAAGGTTTCTTTGTAGCTTTTAAATCAATTATACAATGTTGTTCGTCCATATATCGCCCGGAGGGGACGATTGGCAATGCATCAACAGGTAAGAGTCACACACTCAATTCATAGATGGCTGGGAAAATGGCCCAAGCACTGCTCTTGAGCTTTCTCTATTTCTTTTTCCAGCACATAAACAGAACCATTTCAAGTGATCAAAAGTACCAACCATCTGATTAATGAAAACGCGAAGAACATAAATGCTGAAAAATATTGCCACCACGGTGGTCAAACTAAAGTACAATACTAGACAAATTTTTAGTCTTCGTACTAAATTGAGAAGACAATTTTGAAAGTGAAGTATGAGCAACAGATGTTAGGTGTCGTGATAACAACACAAACAACCACAATGCATCAGCATTTTTAAACAATCCGCTCCAACTCTCTCGCATAGCTGAGCGTTTGGTTGATGAGCTGTAGAGAAGGTATCTCCTTGCAAGGCGCAGTCTCCTTTGCCTTCTGGAAATAGACAGCGTCATTCTTTACTTCCCACTCAGGATGATCCTGTATTCAAGGATCAGAGTTAAAAATTTGTAGAACCAACGGAGAAAGTAGAGCATATTTCTAATGCTGGTGTAAGAAAGTCGAGCGTATTCCCCTTGTTCAAATATCAGTATGCTCAATGGGCAGGAGGCTCATCGTATTTTTCACTCAATCGAAATCATTGGAAACTTCTGCATGTGCATGGTGCCTTACCCACCCACGATTTTGCAAGGGTATGCATAATCATTTTATGCCAGACAGTAATAAGCATTACATGTGATTACAAAAACAGAAGATCGATCCCTCTGAAGCAGTACAGTCAACTTGGATTCTATATGAAAAAAGGAAAAATACATGTTACAGTGAACATTACCTCCTCCACATATGCCAAAAGGTCACGGTCAGAAGGGAACAGCAACATCTGACGTGCATCCTTAATTGAGAGATAATCATATGCCTTCTCGCTGCATCCAGCTATCTCATCTCTAAAATTGACAGAACAAATCAACCAAAAAGCCCATTAAGGCATATAATTCATAAATAGATGCAAACATATTATTTAAAGAGCTAAACTACACAATAACAGGAAGACGATGGGCTCTAATCATTCACATGTAACTTGGAGCCACAGATAATAAATTGAACTGCATTGATGCAGAACTCCAAAATTCTACCCTTTACATTTTCTTTTCGCATGTTTGTATAACTTTTGCAACTATTCAAATATAAACATATAGAAGCAAAACAAAGTACCTGACTGTTTTTGCCAGGAGATCCATAAAATAAACATAAGTCTCATGTGGCACCGTCTGCCTAGCACTCAAAACACGGTTGTAGGCCCCCTCCATGAAAGATTGCTCCAGCTCCACAGCATGCTTAATGCAAGGATTCTCCAAAGCAGCGGATGAAAGCAGTTCCAGTTCAGTGTGGAACTCAGCAATTCTATTCTGGACAAGGAGTCTCAACAGGTTGAGACCTAAAATTGGGTACTCTTGAGGGGATGGTGGAAGACGGTCACTGCTCCAAAAGAAATGTAAATTCAGTAACAATCAAACACTTATTTTTCTTTTGAAAAGACAGAATAAATATAAGATAAACAAAGTCAAAACTGCGTAGGGAGAAAGAGTCAACAGAAGTTCAGCAACAGAAAATGTGAGAAAATAAAACTTCATAGGTAGCTTAAGGGGGTTGATAAATTACCGAGCATCTGTGTAATAGGACTTCAACTGAAAGAAATCCCTTTCAAATGCATCCTGATCCTCAATCTTCACACTAAGAACAACAGCATGCTCATATATATCCCCTGAAAGTTTTCAAACATGAGAAAAAAAGGTCAGCGAGGCGGTAGTTGGAAGGTGACTACACCAATGAACAATCTTAAACTAGCACACATTTTTGCTTCAATGTAATTACGCAGCACAATGAAGTATAAAAGCATATCTCCTTCTTACAACAAGACTTGAAACTATGCTTTACCCCTTCACTTCCGCACCCCAATGCCACTTGAGCTGGAGCTCATGGGAAACTATAAAGCAGTGTTTGTTTTTCCTTGTGCATTTGTCATGCTATTTACGCAAAGAATTTGGGAACTTAACCAACAGAAAAGTAAGAAGCAACATGTTTGGGTAAAGAATGCTCTACTTGCTAATGTTAATTCACGAATCGCATTAGAAGTGTCTTCGAACAAGGGCGGTAGGCTTCTGAATTCAGTCAGCTTGACCTGAAAAACAACAACGAATACAACTCAGCCCTCAGACAACAACAGAATTCCTTATGTCTTACAAAACCAACAAATAACTTAAAAATTCCTCCAACCGAGCATTTCACTAACTATCAGCTTAACAACCGAGACTGGTAGCTCTATAACACGTTACACGAAATCAGGAAATTTTGAAACTTTAATTCACTAAATCCATAATGTAATTAAAAGGTAACTAGCAAAAGGAAGAAGCAAAACGATGCACCCAACACTCTGATTGACCCAAAAACCTAATCACATCGCGGCAATATACAAAGAATCATACTTTAAGTAGACAAACAATAGAATAAGAGTTACTAAATCATGTGCAGGAGCAGCTGACAATCTCAAATTTGGCAGAAAATTTGGGTTTTGGAGATTGGTACGTTACCTTGAGCTGGGAGAGGAAATTGGAGCAGGTATCAAAATCGTTCCGCACCAATGCCGCTTTGAACCGCTCGAAGAGCTGCGCCACCTCTGTCAGCTTCGGATCCATAAATCGTCTTCCTGTGCTTGCTTGCCTCCTCTTCTTCGTCTTTTTCCTCTGAGTGGTTTTGCTTTTCGCTTGCCTTGAACTTTTATCACTCTTTGCTTCCTCTACAAGAAGAAATTGTATTTTATGGGGCTTTCATTCTGGGTTGGGCTTGGTCTTGGGCCTGAAGGCCCATCACTATTATACTACGTGTCGTAAAATAGAACATTTTATGTACGACGAGTCGTTAAGACTCAATTGTCCTACTGCTCCGTCCCCTTATCAATATCCACTCAGCGAGCCACTGACCCAGAAGCTTTCTTCTGCTCAAAACAGTGCTTCAAACAATGGCTTCCACTTATTCACTCATTTCAACTCTAGTCACTCCTTCGAATTTCCAGTTTTGCCCCAAATCAATTTCCCAAATTCCATCTCTGCCCCGGACCATCTCCTTCAATCATTTCAACCAAACCAGACCGGGTCTCGGTTCGGGCCTGACCTCCAAAGTCCAGTCACTGGAGTTCTCGGGCTCGTTTTTCGAGGGAGGGTTCCAGTCAGAGGATGATCCGACTTCACCACCCGGGTCGGGTTTAACCGCAGTGGAGGAGAAGGAGGAGCCACCGTGCCCACCGGGGCTCCGACAGTACGAGACCATGGCGGTTCTCAGGCCAGACATGTCGGAGGATGAAAGACTTACTCTTACCCAAAAGTACGAGGAGGTAAACGGATTTTCTATATTTGGGTTAAGTAAAGTTGATTACTTTGGTTCTTAAGATAAGTGGGGTTTATCTATCTGTTTCAATTTTGCTTTGTAATGTGTTTGGTGGCTGAGAAAAAAATGTTGGGAAAGTGAGAAATGTGTTAAATTGAGGTTATTTGAAGACAAATGAACAAAAATGAAATTCTGAATTGAATTGAATGGCTCTACATAATGCATAGTGCATGCCAATAACTATTTAGGCATAGCACAAAGCTAGATTGGCCTTAAGTTAGTGCAATGTAGTTAGTCCTTTTGCCGAAGTGAAGCTGCTTAACTAGTCTCTCTTTATGTCCATTGGAAGAGAAACTAGTGTGTAATAAGAGCTGAAGGTTTGTGATGGGAGAGAGTATTTGATGCACTAAATGCTGAAAGAGTTTGGACACTCCATAGATGTTTAACTTTGAAAAGCATGCTTTCCTGTGCGGGATGCTTTTCTTTGTTAGAGCTCTATTTTTCAAGACGTTACTTTGCTAATGGAAATTGAATCCTCAAACTGCAGTTGGGCTCATCTGCTGATTTAAATTTCAGACTTAAAGAGTACCTTTTCTCCAGAAACTGTGTTTAGGTACCCAGTTGTATTTAGTGAGAAGCTGTCATGTCAGACAGCTCAATTTTTGTGTTAGCAGATATGCCACTTATTGATTTACCCTATACATCCTGTCTAGTTGGAGGTATAAGTTTACCCGATACATCCTATATATTACAAGATAAAACTTAAAGCACTTGCTCGATCACATCTTAAAATAGTGGTAAACCAGCACCATCTATCATGATATCAAAGTGGGAGATCCTGAATCTGAATTTGTACGCCTTCAACCCCCCAATTTATGTTGATTCTACGTGTTGGAATCTCTAGTAATAGGGAGAGGCAGAGGGCCGCACATGAGTGGGAGTAGTGGTAAACTAAAGGCTTTTTATCATTGTATCATTTTAGTTTGTTGTCTGTTATTGTTTTCCATGCTTGGATGTGCAATAACTACTTCTCCGTTATCATTCGATAGAATAAATCTATTGTATGGGATGGGAATCTAGTAGAGTGATGATGATCACAGAGCAATCAATTACAGCAAGAATGGGAAAAACTACACAAGCCTGCCCTTATTAAGCCCTATTTTCTTAATTTTTTAAATGATGTGGCCTTGAACAGTAGGACACTGTTGGGCAAAACTGATTAGATTATGACTGTATTTGGACCAAAAGCTTGGAAAAGCTCAGTGGAAATCGTATCATTCTCATGGGTCACCCAATAATCCCTTAATTGTCAAGAAATGCCAGATTTTTATGTTGTTTGACTTGTCATGCCTTATTTCACCCTCTAGTTTCTATATATGCTTTTCATGCCATATTTTTAGATATGAACATCTGGAGAACTAGGATGCGGACTTCCTGTTGGTTTTATCATGACATAATTGAAGTTTCATAGTGCATAGATAATGTATAAGCTTTTTGACATAAATATACACATCCGATGGCTCCGTGATTTTATTTACTGTTTAAGAAGAACTCATCGGAAATAAGATGAGGTTTGGCATATGCAATTTACTTAGAGCAGCCTGATATTCCATGCTGAGGATACAACGCCTTTTTCTTTTTTTCTGATGGTCTGTAATTTGCAGTTGCTTATAGCCGGGGGCGGCATGTATGTGGAGGTCTTCAACAGAGGGGTCATTCCACTAGCCTATGGCATCCAGAAGAAAAACAAAGCTGGGGAGTCTAACACTTATTTGGATGGTATCTACCTACTCTTTACCTACTTCACAAAACCTGACTCTCTCGAAGTTCTTGAAGCGAATCTGAAAGCTGATGATAATGTAATCCGATCAATGAGCTTCAAAATAAGGAAGAGGAAGTACTAGTTTAGTTGTGAATGTACAATGTAATTTCACATGTTTCGAATCTTCCATCCTTTCCTTCTTGTTGAGATTCAGGTCATTCAGTTTGTTTTGTAACATAATTGGATTAATGACCGAAGCAAAAATATGCAGTTGCTAGAATTAACTTGCAATGGTATGAGCACACCTTTTAATGACCAACTATAAACATCATGTTATATGAATATGAAAGTGCATTTTCATCATGAACTCATTTCGTGACTCGCCTTGGATTGGATTCGATTGTAATGGAATTCAAGCCCGTCTTTATGTCGACTCACCAAACATTGTCATGAATGCCAAAACAAGAAAGCATTCTCAACGCGCTGAATCTCCACTTTCTTTGTACATTATGGATTTTATAAGTTGAATGAGATGCTGAAATCATAAAAATCTAACACTAGATCTTCTGCAATCAATAGAATATATGTATGTGTTATGTCCTAGGTTCATCTCATTGCTCAAATGGTCTTTTCTTTTAAAGACAGCAGGCTGCACGATCTCAATGGTGGAAGTTTGCTTTTTGGAAAAAATAAAACCAAATTCATATTTAATTGTCTTATTTTATGGTTTTCTATAGTTTTGGCTATAATCCCCTCCTTGGATTAGCACTAATTAACACTCACTTATGCCTTTAATCATGGGAGCTATGGTGTGTCAGCATGATGACACGGTGACAAGCCGCCGCTTAATAGTAGCTGGATTGGAGTCATTCTTTTCATTTGTACATGCTGATTCCACAGGCTGCTAAAAAATTACTGAGATGTAAAGCAGGAGCACTGTACTCAGTAAAAACAAATGTGTGAAGTAGGAAATGGGCCAGACCAAAATTTTAAAAAAAGGGCTTTTTTTAATAGCTAGAGAATCTGATTGTGCTGCAGAATGAGATATGATCTTCAACCCACTTTGTGAGAGAGACCTTTCTTCAGGATCCACCAACGTCAGTGAAATCTCCTCAACTCAATTAAGGGTCACCCCCAACCCAAATTGCATCCTAGAAAAGCTTAAAAGAGGACAAGTTGAACCAATAAATAACATAAGATAAATGTGAAATACATTAAAGAAATATATAGCAGAAAAGTGGTGAACTGCAAAAAAGTTGTTCTGAAATCATGTAGACCAGGATTCTTTTAAAAAAAAATTCATTTCTTTTTGGTCATGCTTGCATAAGTGGTGAGTTAAAGAATGATTTAGGTCTTTGTACATAAGAATATGGATGCTTTGCACTTTACTTCATGTCTTCAATCTTCAATTTCTCACTGCACAGATGGCTACTAACCTAATCTGAGCAGCCGTAAAAAATTCAGTCATTCAAATCTCTACCTGAAGCCATCTTTGCCTTCTGCATGCTAATAACCCAAAATAAGAAAACAACAATGTTTTATTTATTTATTTTTCGGATTTATATTTTTCTCTTCAAGTTTTTATTTGCTTCTTTTAGAGTTTATCTCCCGGGGTCCTAAAAGAGTGCTCTCGTAGACTCTGATTATTTTTCCTTGTTTCAAACTTCCATTTCTCAAAAATAAAACAAAAACAAAACTCTCTCTCTCTCTCTCTCTCTCTCTCTCTCTCTCCAATTTTTTTGTCTCTCCTCGCTTTAGTATGATCTCACTTGGTAAATTCTTAGGTTTGACATTGGAGATGCCATGCTTTTTTATGCTTCCTATTGTATGGTGATACTATATGTTGCTCAATCTCTTGTGTTTATATAATGATGAAAAGCTCACAGCACCAACCTCACTTTACTTTAGTGCATGAAATAAATAATTCTTCTTTTTTCTTTCTTAGCTAGCTAGTCATGAGATAAAGGTCTAAACAACTTGAAAGGGAAACAATTCTTCCTTTGATCATTAACAAGAATAAGTTCTTTGCTTATATGATATATAAAAACAAAGGCTTAACTGGCCCCAGTATAACCCCTTCATCTGTGCCACAGACCATATTTTGTGTATCCCTAAACTCTAGTTAGATATAGACCAAGATTAAGGGATAGCAACTCAAGTGGTTGAGAGCAGTTATTTTTGCACCTGAGGTTCTGCGTTCGAATCCCCCTCCTCAATATCGCTCGTATAAAAAGTTTATATAAAAATTAGGCTGATATGTTAACATGCCAACAACTTGATGTTCATTGGTGAACATGCAGGCCTAATTCTATATAATTGTAGGCTCAGTTACTCATGATGTACCAAAAATATATTTAAGGTAGAGAAGTGTCAATTAATTAGTTGAAGTTGAGACAAACCATACCTTGCTAATAGCCTAACTCCATACATACCTGTATTATGGCTTTACAGGTTTGTTAGGTCATCGACCTGCCAACCATGGATGATCAGATCGATCAACAGCTCAAGTAAGACCAATGCGACCTTTCTTGACCTAACCCTAATTTTCTTCTATTTTTTAATTGAATTCAAAATTTTAATATATCATAATTAGCATTAAGGAGAAATCTGGGCCTCAGTGCTTCATGTTTTAGCTAGTGATAGACATGGGTGTCCCATCATTGAAATTACTTTTTTTTTTGTCGAACCATCATTGAAATTACTGGAAATAAGGAATATAATAGTATAATACCATCATGTTCATGGCATCATGTAAATTTGATCTCAAAAGCTTATTGCTATGGATTTTTTTTATTTCTTTGATAAGATGATGGTTCCTATTATATATTAACAAAGGTATATTGTGTCCTTTCCCCAATCTAAAAGCAATCATTGTGTACCTTGCCCTTGTGTGAGTTCTCAGTTCTTTTTCAACCCAAAAAGAAAGAATACACACTTAAATTTTTATAAAAACTCATGTTCCTTCTATCCAGCACTGTAAGTAGATCATAGTTACCTCTAAAACCTTGAGTTACTAAGTTATGGAAACTCAGATATTTTCTTTTTGGTTACATTAAAAAGAATCAAACCTTGAGTTACACGTTTCAATTTTTATCAGTAGTTTAAAACATTAACTAATCGGTAACATAACATGTTAAATTGTCTAACAAAATAGAATTACTATACACATATTTAATACTTTAAATATAAAAGCGAAATAATCTCTCAGCACTTTATTGGTATGAAAATGATCTCTACTCTCATAGTACCTGAACCAATCCCACCCCAAGCTCTCTCCATAAATACACTCAACAAGCCTTTTCTACTTTCCCACACATATCTTCACCTAACGGGATAACTAATCTCCCACTTTCAGAAGCTAGCTCAGCTTGGGTGAGAGATGGGTAGTCTTCCTCAAACTCCAGCCAATTCTACCAATTCTCACCTTTATCCTCAAGCTCTCCAACTTAAACTTTACCAGGCCTTCATTTTCTCAATTCCCATCCTTTTCTCCATCATTCTCTTTCTCTTGTTCTACTTGTTCTACCTCAAAAGGAGAGCCTCCACTCTCTCATCTTCTCCACCAATTCTTCCCAGAAGTTATCAGGACCAATCTGCAGCAACCATCTATCTTGTTTCTTCTGTAAGTCCTCTGTTTTTCTGCTACATATATTTACATGCATGCATGTTGTTTATGTTGTTCTTCAATATATATTGAGTTCCAATAGCATTGCAAATTGCAATTACAGATCATTTCAACTTAATTAATTATAGAATTAAGATGATAATTTCACAATCCAACTTAACATGATCTAATTATTTTTCTTTTCTTTTTGCTTTATATTGTCTAGGATTGTCCTGTGGGTTTGAAGGGGGAGCTGAAAGAGAAGCTTCAGACAATTTTATTTGATGAAGAACAGAGGAAAAAGGATGCACAGTAAGTTTAAATTACTTCTACCATTGATTTGATTTTCCCCCATATTGAGTTTTTGACACCCCAAAATGAAATTGAATTGGTCTTTTTATTAGAGACACCTACCAATGCGGTCTATAATCAATCATGCCCTACAGCAAGTGGCATGTGCCAAGATGGTGTCATTTCACATCTTGAAGTTGAAAAGCCAATGCACTTAGCAACCAACTGTTCAGATATATGACCACTTAAAAGAAAACCCAATAGCACAATGATACGTGGTATAACTTTCCCACGTGTCATTGCATTATTGACTGGAAATAGAAAAACAGTACTATCCCCCATTACAAGAAAGTTTTTCTGCTTACTTAGACAAGGACATATCCTAGTGATCAACCAATTTTATTCTTGCAACCAGTTATGGCCTAAAAAGGCTAGCAGGGTAGAAGTAAGAACCTTTAATTCTCTTCCCATGTCAGTTTAGAACCTCTCATGGCAACCACTATTTTATCAAAAGTGCTTTTGAGAGAGAGAGAGAGAGATAAGGAAGTAGTAGAATATATGACAAGTGAAGTGACATCTTTGGAGGAGACAAAACGTGAATAAAGTTTGAATACAATTGTGTGTGCAATCGCTTTCTAAGATTCTTCACTCAAAGTGGATAATCAACACTGTAATCTCAGCACCTATGAACAGCCTCTCATCAATTACTTCTCTATCTTTCTGGCCACTTTTTAATTTGGTGCTTTTTCTAAGTTTTTTCTCTATCTTCTGAAATTGATCAAATTACCAAATTTCAAGTTAGGCTAATATTGGGTTGGTTATAATCCAAAATTTGGTTTTGTGACAGATGCTGTGTTTGCTTGGGAGATTTCGAAATGGAAGAGGAGTTGCTGCAGGTTATATCGTGCAGACACGTGTTTCATGTTGATTGCATACATCACTGGCTGCACAACAACACAACTTGCCCGCTTTGTAGATGCTCTGTGATCCCCATCAGTACCAAGCTTGATAGTCCTGCACTACAGGCACTACCTAGTGTGTCCAGTCCAGGACAGCACAACCCTAGCATAATAGTCTCCAACCATAGTCCTGGGATTATATTATTGGACCAACAACATCAACAACAGCATGAATTGGTCAATAATGTTACTTCAAATGTAACACCAGTTGAGGGTTCATCAAGTGAGGGTGGGGGTGCAATTTTGAGGGACTCTGGCATGTCATCTGGGCATTATACAAACGAAGATTTGAGAGAGCCAGTTGTTGTGTGTATCCAAACGCATGATTTGTCATGAGGCAAATCATATTTCCATCTCTTTCTCCACAAATAAGAAGGCATGGACGTGCACACGTATGAGTGATTATGCCCAACTACACGTGATAATGCTGAAAGAGAGAACAATCACGTGCCAATTGACATATTCTTTTAGCAACATTTCTGAGTGAGCATTCCAGTTTTGGCGGAGCAACTAGCTAGATGAAAGACTATAGTTATATTTCGAATTAGGGAAAATGGGAGAGAAGGTCAGCTTGTTTTTTCTTAAACCTCAATGAAGATGGCTGCAAATATGTAATTGTCATGAACCTCGATCGAGAGAGTTAAGTGTAATTTGAAGTACCTTTTTTGAACTGGAAGTTCATGACATGTATTATAAATGTGATAATGGGTTTCAAACTATTAATATAATTCAGTCAAACGTGCAATATTCACTATAAAATTGTTGGACTTTTAACAGCGATTTTAATAGCAATGGCTTTAAAAATCACAACTTTTTTTTATATTCTGTTTGATTGGTAAAATACACTTTTGGCAGCTCAGTTCCTTAGAGTAACATGAACTGCCAGATACAGAAGAAATACTAGAAATGTTGCAACAACGCTAGTTTTTCTAGGAATTTTTCCTCCATCACTCCTAAAAAGGATGGCTTCATAAATTGGTATGCAGTTCACTACGCCAAAACCAGCAATAAACATCTGCACAAACAATCCCTCCAGATTATTATTGTTGTTGCCTCTGAAAACCTCTACATGGCCCCAAGCAAAGGCAGCCAAGTTGACAATGGCAGCCATTGTTAGAGCATCTCCACCGCAGCATCAAAACCGGGCAAAAGGCCCCTAGTCAAGCCCGAGATGGCTCCAGCGCTGCAGCCTCCAGCCCAGTTTCGCGTGGGTCCCACCAGCCAGGGCAAGCCCAAGGGCAAATCTTGCCTGCTGAAGCCTCTTGACGTCACAACCAAAAAAATTAAAATAAATCCAAAAAATCTGAAAAATATAAAAAATCAGAAACATTTTTTATACATACCTAACAATTTTATTACTATTAAATTTTATCCAAATTAATTTTTAAGTATAAAAATAGGGAAAAAATTAAAATGAATAGTATTTTCTTAACCTTGCCCTTTGGGGTGGAAACAAAAGCAAGGCTGCCACTATTCACATGAATAGTAGCAGCCCTTGCTTGCCTTTGCCTTAGACTTAGCCCTTATGGGTGGAGATGCTCTTAGGGGCACAAACAAGGGCGATGGGACACCAAACTCCATGGTCCCTTGCTCATATCTTTTTCTTTGGTCTTCGTCAAGGACTTTGCTTGTCAGATTAAACCCATGTGTGGAAATGCCTGAGCACTTGAGCAAGAACTCAATCAACCCAAACAGGTAGCTTGAGAGTCCCCTAATGATCCACATCCTTTGGTCATTCCACCACCTATAGAATGTTCCTCCGGCTAACACAAAGTCTAGGAAGTCTTGAATGTATGCTCCGAGGAAAAGATACACGTACAAGAGAAACCATGGCTCCGAAACCTGCAATGTACACACGTAAATCTTATCAAATTGAACACATCCTGAAGACATACATGTACCACATTTATTGATAGCATTATCTATATATATATATATATATATATGAATTTCACGTAGATGTGGTACAAATAATTTTATTAATGCTTGTATGTTATTACCTTGGGGAAGATAGTGAGTCCATTGAGGAGAGTTAGTTGGGGGAGGAAAGCATACGAGGTGATTGGAATTGACCAAATTGGCCAAAATCCAGAGTGAGCATAAGCAAGGCCCATCAAAGGCCCCATGGCCCAAGTGCCAAATGTGATTGGACTGAATTTGGAGAAAGCCACCTCAAGGAGGCCTATGGCCCATCGCTTGTTTTGGTTCAGCACTTCAACAAGGTTGATTGGGATATCTCCATAAAATGCTGCCCTATCAGGATGACAAAATATTGACTTCCATCCCTCACACTGCAAACGATAGCCAGTGAAGTAATCCTCCACTAGTGAGCCATACCTTACACCTATCTGGACAATTAAAACAACATAACTTATCAATATACCACTGTTGTTGCTTCGCATGAAATTGCTCGATATTCTTTTGATGTTGATCATGAGTATGGGGCAACATGTTCTACAAAATACCTCAAAAATGCTGAGGTGGGATAGAGAACCAAATGCAATCAAGGAAAGTGATGTTTGGGCTTCATCTGATAGATATTTAGTTAAAAATCCATTCTTAGCACTAATAATATAGATAAACCATATATCATTTAATTTCTATAAACAAACTCAAAATAAACCTAAAAAATGAATTTAATGCCCTATTGAATTTAAATTTAATTATTAAATTACTGTAATGCCCTATTGAGTGTTTTGGGATTTTTATGAGGTTTTGGGATTGGGCTTGTTGGTAGTTTTGTAATTATAGGAAGTTCGAAGTCTTTTTATTATATTGTAAATGAATTTTGGGTGTGTTTCTAAAGTCCATTTCATATATGGTTTTTTTATATATAATTTGGACTCCAATATTGGGTATAATAGTGAATCTCCCTTCACATTGACAGTCAAATTGTGTTGTATGTTAATGTGATTAGAAAATACGATCCCTCTAGCATTATTTTATAGTAAGCAAAAGTTTAGTTGACTTACCTTCAAGCCCCAATTGGTATTGTTCTCGTAATTGCAAGCAGCAACACAACATGCCAATTCCATAGTCTCCGAAGACCAAATGTGCTTGTCCACTAAATTGTTAGGACTTAGCTGAGGGATTTCAGGAGGCAAAAAATTTGAGGGGCCTCCAAAAAATGCTCTTCTAGTGAAAAAGCAACCTGTTCCGAAATGATTTGATCCAGAGAGCCCATTCATTCCCATTGGATCAATTTGAAAAAGACGCTTGTATTCGCATGCATATATGTCGTTTTTGTTAATGCCACGAAAAAGCTGAGGAAATTGGACGTAGCCTAGCTTGGGTCGAACTTCAGGGTCTAATATGTAGCATAGCGCACGACGTGCAGTTTGAGGGTCATTAGAGTGCATATCACAATCTAGGGTCAAAATTATTGGCGCATTGGTCATGATGGCTGAAACTCGAAGCTTTGATTTTTTTTATATAAAAAAAAAAGTAAATCAGTAAAATGTGTAACATAAATTATGTTTGAAATTTCAAAATTAGTTATTTATGTAAAGAAACTTACCAGGACATTAAGCGCACCAGCTTTGAAATGGTGGGTTGATGTCTTGCTTTTTTCTCTCGAGACATATATTAGGTTTGGCATTAAATTGCCTATGATGTCTTTTTCTTTGTTACTCTCCAATAAAACCTGCTCACGGTTATTGGCAAAAAGATTTTAATGGAATGGAATTTTTTATTTTTTATTTCTTTTTATACTACTGGGCTAGAACCCATTGGCGAAATGAAATTTTTTTAGTGTTGAAAAAGTTAGATATGTTTAGCAATATCAATTACTTTTACCTGAATGACAGTGGGGTGATCTTGGAGGGTAAATTCCTCCGTCCATTTGCTAAAAGCCTGGATTTCTTCTTCTCCGGTCATATATTCTTGGGCAACTTTACCTCTCTCAATTACATTTTTAACCCTCACTTTCATTCTTTTGTACATCACCTGTGAATATAAATACATAATCTTTTAGTCGTCTATCTTACCTACCCATGTAAATTTTCAAAAAGAAAAAAGAAAATAGTATGTAACATTATTTTACCTTAATATTCTCAACTTGATCAGAAAGGTGAGAATCACGATATATAGCAAAATAAGCTTCCGGGCTGCAATCAACTATGTTGTTGTTCCTGCAGAAAGGTAACCAATGTCTTGCAAACTTGGCAGCCTCCATGAGAGCAAAGAGAGTCAGAGCCGAGCCACCGTCATCCGAAACGTACACCGAAACTTTCTGTATCGGATAATCGTAAGCCATCACCGATAAGGCCGTGTTCACAACGTTCATTGGCGGCTCCTTGTAAGGATCTGCAGTGCTTATGAACACATCCAGTGCTGGAAAATCCGATTCTTCGACAACCCTTTTGAGGTTTTCGGGGAATTCCTTGCGATAAATTGGACGCATGTGGAAAGACTGTGTGGTGGCGAACATGAAAGCAAGAATGGAGTCCGAGATGAGGAAGGTTAGGGTGATGAAGAAGGAGGTGAGGGTTGTGGAGTTGAGGAGAGAGAGTGCATGGTGAGAAAGTAGGGCTAAGGTGGCACACCCGTAAACCACCGCAAAGATGCGATTCGCGGTGGTTCGGAGAGAGGGCTTGTGAGTGTGAAGTGGGAGGCCATGGGTGTTGGAGGACATGGTGTAACATCTGAAATTCTAATGAATCATTTGGATTAAAAGTTAAGTTATAGAATGAATGTCGCAGTACCTATGAATTGTTTAATTTAACGCAAATATTGGAAAAAATAATAAAATTATTAAATGTGGAAAACGACCTCCAATATATAAGTTATGGAGAAAGGACAAGATGTACCAACTACCAATCGTACCCATACAAACTGGTGGTGGATCAATAACTTGTTAAGGTGAGTGCCGTAAGGTCAAGATCCACTCTCAAAATTCATCGTTAAAAAAATTCTTTATATATATATAGGACGGCTTTGGTATGGTGCAAGTGGCGCCACCGCACAGTGCCTCTGATTTTTAAGGGCCTCCAAAACTTTTTTATTTTATATTTTATATATTAATATTATAAAACCTATATATATATATATATATATATACTCCAACGTACAGCATATTGACACATAAGTATATTTGGTGGAGCTGGTTTCTAGCATATATCTCTAGGTATAAGGCAGGTTCAAGTCTCAAAGATGTTAATCTGTTCATAATTTTATTCTTTTTTCATTATAACAAAAATAATTTTAAAAAGAACGTTTTCTCCTAAATAAATAAAAGTACTTTCTTCCACTCAAAACAAAACCAAAAAAAAAATTCATGCCTTCTTCTTTCTCTTGTACTCTTATTTTTTTACCGAACATACTAATATTTAACTTTATAAAATAAAAACATTAAAAAATTTATGAATTTGATTTGTGATTGTTATTACATGCTAATTGATGATGAATTTTAGTTATAAAAAAATTGATTTATGACATTAAGTCATTGCAATTTTTTTTTTAGTATTTTCATATTAGATTATGTGATAACTCCAATTTAAATTTCGCAGGCGCCTTAAAATCTCAGAACCGGCCCTCTATATATATCAAAACCAGAGAGTTTGCGTGAACCTTTTTTTCACTGAAAAAAAATTACACCCAAGAAAGAAATCTTTGGGTTGATGATTGATGAAGGATATACAAATACTAGTCAATGCTGACAATATAAAATAGAAAGGAGAAAGAAAATGGACGCTAGCCTTCGTATGACTGATCTGATTTTTTTACCTTTTTATTTTGTCGGAGTTTATGACTGATCTCTTTGACTGTCAATAAATTCTGCATAAGATAAGATATATATATAAGTATGAGTGATGCTAGGAAGACCAATTTTGTGTACCAACTCTCTAATAAAGGTGGAGTCCACTAATACAATGGGTCCCACACTCTATTAGTAGAGTTGAGACAGTTGGTCTGTGAAGTTGATCTCCTAAGATTTTCCTATAAGTATTGTCCTCTATTCAAAAGAATATAGAAAACAAAAAAAGATTACTTGTCTACGCAAACAACTTTACCATATAGCATTCTTTGGACTTTAATAATGTTTTACTATTGTAAAATCAACGTTATATGCGGGAATATTGAGTTGTAAGTACAGTAAATGAGACACAATATTTAACGAGATTTGGCCATGTCTACGTTCTCGGAGAGCATCAGCAGTAACTTTTCCACTATATAAAATAATAGGGCTCACAACTTTAGTGTTTACAATCTTTATAGCTCATTGGTTTTTCTCTTTTGGAGAATTTCTCTCTCTGCTCTCTTTTCTCTCCTCTCACTCTCCTTTCTTTCTTCCTTCCTCTCTGCCTGGACTCACATTTCCTTCTCTAATAGTTGGTGTGTGCTCTCATTCTTTTTCTGAAGAGGTGCATTATCTACTGATGGAGGTGTCTATTTATGGGCCAAAATATTGGATGTTCACTCACAAGCCTTTGGCTTCACGTGAATGTTGGCAGACAAGCTTCATCATCTTTCTTCAATCAATTAGGTAGTGTGCTCTACCATTTTGGGCTCTATTCTTGACTTTACAACACTCCCCCTTGGAGACCACAAATAATATGTTGGTTGCTTCATTAAAATTTTGCTTGGAGAAAACCTAGTGAGGTAGAAAATTAGTGAAAGGAAGAAAGAGTACATCAATCAATGTAGCATACTTCTGGATGCTCCCCCTGATAAATATTTCCTCATGATATCTTCATGACTATCTTTTTAGAGAGAAAATCTTTCGAAGTGAGTGAAAGGTATAGCCATCATATATTCCTTAGTTGAGTGGATTGTGTCTCATTTACTTTATAGCTCAATTTTCCCGCGTATAATGTTTGATTTTACAACCGTAAAACATTATTAAAGTCCAAAGGGGTTATAGTGAAATGCTATATGGCAAAGTTGTTTGCGTAGACAAGTAATCTTTTTTTGTTTTCTATATTCTTTTGAATAGAGGAGAATACTTTTATTTATATCTTATCTTATGCAGAATTTATTGACAGTCAAAGAGATCAGTCATATACTCCGACAAAATAAAAAAGTAAAACAAAATCAGATCAGTCATACGAAGGCTAGCGTCCATTTTCTTTCTCCTTTCTATTTTATATTGTCAGTATTGACCTGGACTATTTGTAAGTTCACTTGAAAAGAATATGCCCGTATATGGTGTTATGCGAAGATAACATTAAATATGTATCATATCATCCCAAAGTGGTGCCCAACGGATAATTCACATAAATATGCTTCAATATTTTCTTAGAATAAGCAAGAATCTCGTTAACTTAATGCTCGATTTTCAGGGTGAGACAAATATTTCTTAAACTCTTCAGGAGTTTTAATCAAATATCAACTCTTTAGGAGTTGTAATATGTTGCCACCATATCTCTCATAGGGACAGTAGAACATTTCTTCTCTTAGAAAACAAAACAATGGTCCACAGCTTTGTCGTCAAGCTTTTGGGATCTCTCATAGGGACTCCAAAGTCATTATAAAGTTGTAGGGCTTTAACAACGTTTTATTCGAAATCGCTTTCTCTAAACATAAGCTAAAATACAATTTATCCAATTCTAAATAAATCTAAGAATTAATGGTTTTTAAGGCTAAAATTTATTAATACAGTTTTTGGGGTTCAGTTCCTAAGAGTAACATAAGCTGCTGCATAAAGAGCAAATGCTATAAATGTTGAAACTAAAGTAATATTTGTAGGAATTTTTCCTTTATCACTCCTAATTATGGCTTCATAAATTGGTATGCAATTTACTAACCCAAAGCCAGCTATGAACATCTGCATCAACAGTCCCTCCAGGCCATTCCTGCCTCTGAAAACCTCTACATGCCCCCAAGCAAAGGCAGCCAAGTTGACAATGGCAGCCGTTGTTAGGGGCACAAACAAGGGTGATGGGACTCCAAACTCCATACTTCCTTGTTCATACCTTTTGCTTTGATCCTCGTCAAGCACTTTGCTTGTCACATTGAAGCCAAGTGTGGCAATGCCAAGGGACTTGAAGAAGAACTCAGTGGATCCAAACAAAAAGCTTGAGAGACCCCTAATCAGCCACATCCTTTGGTCACTCCACCACTTTTGGAATGTTACTCCAGTTAAGTGAAAATCTAGAAGATCTTCACCGTAGGCTCCGAGGAAAACAAACACATATAAGAGAAACCATGGCTCTGAAACCTGCAATAAGTACTTCAATCTTAGTGCACATCTTGTCCGACCCTTGTATATTTAGATTACTACATTAGACACTTATGAGATATTGTCAAAATGTTAATATGAATCTTCATTAGGTTAAATTAACATTCTAACATTGCAACATGATATATTAGAATGTCGGATTATGGAAATTAAATTACCCATTATTTAGATAGAAAGTGAAATTGTGAAAATGGTTACCTTTGGAAATATAGTGAGTCCATTGAGAAGAGCTAGTTGAGGTAGGAAGGCATACGTGGTGATCGGAATTGACCAAATGGGCCAAAATGCATACTGACAATAAGCAAGACCCATGAGCGGGCCCATGGATTTTATGCCAAATGTAATTGGGCTATACTTAGAGAAAGCCACCTCAAGGAGGCCTATGGCCCATCGCTTGGTTTGATTTAAAACATCAATAAGGTTGATTGGGGAATCCCCATAAAATGCTGGCTTATCAGGATTGCAAAATATGGCCTTCCATCCCTCACACTGCAAACGATAACCAGTAAAGTAGTCCTCCACCAGCGAACCATATCTCACACCAATCTACACAATTTAATAACTTAATTCATCAGTTTTCGAATCTAAGTGCACGATGATATTTTTGGAGCCGAAATAACAACTCCCTCAAAAAGAAAGAGTGTACCTTTGATCCCCAATTGGAGTTTTTCTCATAGTTGCAAGCTGCAACATGGTGTGCCAATTCTAGAACCTCTGGACTCTGAATGGGCTTGTCCACCACATAGTTTGGGCCAAGTTGGGGGTTTTTGGGTGGTAAAAACTGTGATGGGCCGCCAAAGAAAACTCTTCTTGAGAAAAAACACCCAGTTCCTACATAATTTGGCCCTAAAACCCCATCCATACCCGATGGATTAATTTCAAACAAATGCCTGTTTTCAGATGCATACATGTCGCTCTTGTTGATCCCACGAAAGCGTTGAGGAAACTGCACATACCCTAGTTCAAATTGAATTTTGGGGTCTGAGAAGTAACAGAGGACACGACGAGGTGTTTGGGGATCATTGGAGAACATGTCACAGTCTAGGGTTAAGACTATTGGAGCATTGGTCATGGCGGCTGAGACTCGAAGCTTTTGTTACAACACACCATCAGATAAATATAAATTAGTTGGTCAAGACATGAAGATGATTATATGAGCAAGAAAGGTATGGAAGCTTACAAGGGCATTAAGGGCACCGGCTTTAAAATTGTGGTGTGATGTCCTACTTTTCTCTCTAGAGACGTATATTAGGTTTGGCATTGAATTGTCTGTAATGTCTTTATCTTTGCTATTGTCCAAAAGAACCTGCCCACGTTACACATACGCTTTTAAGCACATACATATATATAAGCTTATAGGAGCGTTCAAACGCTAACCAGTAAGTAACTATGAATAATTTTGAATTACGACGGTTGATTAGTGGATGATTTTGAATTGCCAAAGAACAATATATCCCGACATTTATAGCATATTAAACTACGTAACATAATTGGGTTTTCTAGTTCTTCTTTTTTTCTTTTACAAGATTGTTAGTGATTAGTTCCTTACAAGTAGAATTTATATATGTAAAATTGAGATAAGTTTTTTTGGTTTAAAATTCAAAGGAAAGGAAGAAAGAATCAAACTCTTATCATGTCGATCGTAAGTGTGTGTGATGATAAAGTGGTCCACCAGTCGGGATAGAAAAATATACCTGAATGATAGTGGGATGATCTTGTCGGGTAAATCCATCTGTCCATTTCCTAAAAGCTAGCCTTTCCCGTTCTCCAGTTATATATTCGTCGCCAACTTTGCCTCTTTCAATTACATTGTTTACCATCACTTTCATGCCTTGGTACATAAGCTGTGCCATGATTCAGAACAAAACATAATTAATTAAGCTAATCTGGGTTAATTAGGCCAGTCCTGAATGTGATCCGATGCCCATACAACTTGGTGTTGGCTGTTTGTGCCGTCATTGGCTCATGCATTAGGAAGAGGATAGGGACCCAAACAAGGTGACAAATAAGTACTGCAGCCGACGTCACGTTTCTGTGTGTTTTCGTTTCTTTATAGCAAGATCCCATGTTTATTTGTTTCTTGATAAGAGGATATTACTCCTATACATATTGATTTAGCTAAACATATATAGTTAATAATTAAGCAAAATTGAAATATGATACTATTACCTTGATCTTTTCAGCTTCAGGTAACCGAGAATGATCCGTTTCAAAGTAAGCTTCAGGGCAGCGCTCCACTATGTTGTTCTCTCTGCAGAAAGGGAGCCAGTGGCTTGCAAACTTGGCGGCCTCCATGAAAGCAAAGAGAGTGAGAGCCGAGCCCCCATCATCCGAAACATACACCGAAACCTTGTCGGTCGGATAATCATAAGCCATGACCGATAAGGCAGTGTTTACCACGTTCATTGGTGGCTCTTTGAACGGATCAGCAGTGCATATGAACATGTCCAGAGCTGGGAAATCCGATTCTTTGACAACCTTTTTCAGGTTTTCGGGGAATTCTTTACGGTAAATCGGTGTCATACGAGAAGATTGTGCGGTGCTGTACATGAAGGCCAGAATAGAGTCGGAGATGAGGAAGGTGAGGGTGATAAGGAAAGAGGTGAGGGATGTGGAGTGGAGGAGAGAGAGTGCATGGCGGTAGAGAAGTACTAGGATGGCACACGAGTGAACCACGGCGAACACGCGGTTCGCGGTGATTCTACGGGAGCGCTTGTGGGTGTGTAGTGGGAGGTCATGATGGGTGGTGGTGGTGGTGGACATGATGGTGCAAGAGTGGAAACTCTTTGAGTTTGAGTTTGAGTTTGAGTCTCCCTTCTTGTACTTGTGCTATTTCATAGGCAGGGCATGAGGTTTAGAGGTTCTTATATAAATGCGTAAAGGTCCTTTGTTTCTCTTTAGTATGTGCCAGACTACAAAAAAATTTGTATGAAATGGGGATAGCACTGTTTTGTTATATCTCCGCCTATCACAATCTTTTACGTAAAAAAATTATCACTCGTGGGTGACATACTGTGATTCGTTGAAAATAGTAAAATAATGATATTCCAATTCCGTACGTCGTGATGCATCTCTATCAACCATCCATCATTTTAAAACCAAAGACTTTGGAGATGAAGAATAATATACACAATCATGCACATTATTTGTAAACAAATCAGCTTAAAATAATGTATTAGTTGGATGTAATTAACAAGTCAGATAATGTTCAAAAAAATTCAGTGAACATGAATATTAGTGTTGACAAATATAATTTATATTGGCACTTTTCGTTCCCAATATACTAAATGACACTCTTTTAATATATTAAGCACCGAAAATGCTGATACAAATCATGTTTGTGGACACAAAGACCCATGCTCATTGAATATTTATTTTAGTAGTGAATTTTGATTATTATTTTAATAAAAATCAGGCCATGAATGAAATAATTCATGTTCTAGACCAGTCAATGACATAGTGGGTGTAGCTTAGAATTTCAGCACACAACATGATCAAATGGAGCTGAGTCCAAGAATTGAAAAATAATCTGCGTTGGAAAATGGAAAGTAGCAACCTCCCAAATTCGATAATTTCTGGATCCTTCTCAGAAATGGACGAGTTTATAATATGACACTAGCTAGTCAAGCACACATGGCTGACTTTCTGGTCACCAATCAGACAGATAAGAAAAATCTTTTCAGTAAAAGTTAAACAAAATTATTAAAAAGAAAAGTTGATTAGGAGGGTCGGCCTCTGCCACCCCGTGTGTATACGGCTAGTTGTGGTCGCAGTCACATTCTCCCACTTGGCTCTGGGCCTGACTCAATTATTTTGACGGGGGTGATGGTGGTGGGCAGGGCCAGCGATAATGTGAGGATGTCCTTGTTTTCATGGGCCAGTATAGCAAGAGGAGTTTGTCTTTCTCAAACATCTGAGAATTTGTTTGCGTTACGTTCTAACTACTAGCTTGTCTGATAATCCTTCTCTCTCTCCCTCCAATGAGTACTCTCGACCTTACAGTTAGCAAATACATAAAATATAATGGGTACCCAATAATTTTATCATTGTTTTTAATGTAGAGGTTTCTCATTAGTTGAATTCATTTTTTCGGGTTCACTTTGATGTAATTGGCTTCCGTCTTCTATTTAATGAAACTCGATAACAACTGGTGGAACCAAGTTAATGACTAAGGTGAGATGTAGTCAAGGGATGTTTTTGGGTGGAAAAAGAATCAAACCTATATATTTTGCTTGTTTTAAATAAAACCTAGTATGTATTAATCTATTGAAGTCCAAAAAAATTCAATTGTTTATCAATTTAGTTGCAATGCAGCAATAAAAATACATATTGAAATAGGTACACTTTCAATTTTGTTGTTGACCATTTTTTATTTTGATAATATATGTTTTTTTTAACATTTAATATGTATTTGTTTTATGTTAAATTTTATTAAAAATTAGTCAATGGAATTATGAATTAGCGTGTTTTATATTATTTAATGTATACTTTTATTTTTACAAAAACTAGAAAAATTGCAAGTACAAAAAAAAAATATTCGTTAGATTTTACCATAATCCTTTAGCTAGATCACCTGTTGAAAAATTCCTAGTTCCGTCCTTGTCGATAACGACAACAAAGAAAGACGCAATGACCAGCAAATTGTGTGATTGGGTGGAGGAGATAGTAGAAAACTTAGCAGTGGGGCAGACTAGAGTGTCAAAGAGAGCGCATGCAGCTCCCTAAACCCAACGGCAAGGCCAGCCGACGAGAACCAATGAATGCAAGGTCTCTTTTACGATGCTGACCTTATACGGATGAAAGACAGGCTTTCTTCCAAATTAGTAAAACAAAACGGTGGTCCACTGGTCCCTAATGACACTACCATTGAAAATTTGAAAGTAATTGGTGCTGCTAACTGAAATAAAATATATATAAGAGAGAGAGTGACGTAGCGTGACAAATAAGTGACTAAAATCTTAGTTTAAAACATGAAACTCTAGAATCCACCAGGAAGATATAAGGAAATCTCAAATTTTATTTAATAAATTGGAATAACAAAACATAATCCTAGTCATAGGTAAAATATGTTTAATACTTCTAGAAACAATAGGAATAAACAAAGGAATTAAAATAGTAAAATAACAAAATTTCCAAAAACTGTAAAAACTTTAAAATTGGATTTCGGGCTATTAAACTATCTCGGATGCCCGAAAAAGCTCATACATCATTGCAAAGCGATGAGTTTTACTCGTGACGTCATTCTCTTAAAATTGACGGGTTATGGGCCCGATTCTGAGCGCGGGGCCCAAATATGCAATTTACCCAATTTGCCCTTGCACACACGTCACTCCAGCTCCACTTCGATTGCTAACGCCATCTGTTCTACATTAGTCCCTTCCACTTCCGAAGAACTCGGCCCCAAGTTATCATCAGAATAAATTGACTCATCATCATGGAACTCATGTAGATCCGCAACATTGAAAGTGCTCGATATGTCTATTGAATAATCAATTAAAATTTTCTTTACCTCTCTGGGGCAAGACATACCCTCTGGCTAGACAGCGAACAACCCCTTCACATACACAGGGTACACGGCATCAACTTCTTTAATATATTCTTCAAACTCTTGCTCACTGTTCAACAGCACCAAAAAAACTCGAGTTCTTTGGCTTCTCTAATTTTCCAGATTCACTGACAAGAGCTATAGCGATCTTGTGGGAACCCCAATTGAACAAATACACATTATCACATCCTTCACGTGTAGGCCTAGCAAATTTGAGACTAAAAAGTCAAGTGAAAATGGCATTGATTTGCAGACCAGTGGTCTTAGGCTTGAACACTCATCATACTTTGGTAGTGTGTGTGTAAAAACTCATATCATCTTGTAGTTTAGACTATCGCTTGTATTAAAAAAATACTAAGGCGATTTGATTGATCAGCTTGGCCTTAGTGGTGTGTATCATTTGTCCATGTTACTTATGTAGTGAAAAAAACGTTTAATAATATAATTGTGCTTTACCCCGTTATTAATTTCAGTCCAAATCCAAATCTCGGTCCAAATTGAACTTTTCATCCAAATCAAGCTTGAAGAAGCCCTTTGACCCAGCCTAAAGTTATAGGGCCTCAATTTGTTTTATTGTAGATGCAGCTTCGTTTTCCTTTTTTTTTTTTTTAAGGGATAGAAAAAGGTCCGGCATTAGTATTTTGCATGGACTCATGAACAAATTTTGATGGGAAGAAAACAAATGGTACAGATTATTATAAATCATTCAAATCTAAATACAGCAACAGAAGATTGCATACTGCATACTGTCACTCACTAACGACCAAAACATTACACTGCCAAAGTAAACAAGTACATAAATATTTACAACAACATGGAACAAAGACTCCCCATCCAAAAACCCCAAACCCAACTGCACCACAAATAGCTTTTAAATATTCACAGATTCTAAATCCTACCCACTACCAAACAGATGCTGCTGCTGCATTAGGCCTCTTTTAGTTTCCAGTCAAATGTCTAGAGTAAGCTCTAAAAAACGAGCTATCAATTAGCCGATGTCCTCTTTCCTTCTTCCAACTTCCCAACTTCTTCTTCCCTTTGCCAAAAATTAAGAGTCTCTCCTCCACAAACAAACAACCAAAAGACATGCCCCAAAAATTGAACGAAACAAAAGAGACAACGAAAAAGGAATGACCCGCCATTGAGATGTTAGTCCGAGCTTGTTACGGTTCCTTCACCTTCTAGTGAAGACAATGGAAGTTTGCACCCTGCACTAATTTTCTTCACGTCCTGACTTGAACATATGAAGATTCTCTTCACCATGTCACAGAATTCCCTGCAAAGAAAATGATACGGAGGATTTAAATATAACCAAAGGCACATGTTAAAAAATTCCAAACACAAACGCTTTGTTGTAATAAAGAATACTTACGCCCATGGGTCGTCACCCATAAGCATCATGTCTCCTTCATTATCAGTAAAGACAATCTGCCACATGTTACCGGGGTGAATCTGTCCCTTGATATCAAACATCTCCTCCAGTTCATCTATAAGTTGGTCATATCCTTCCAATATTGTCAAGTCCACTGCTCGGCCAACAGCTATCCCCTGCATTTGAACCTTTTGGGATATACAAACACCATAAATCATTACTTAGCTAAATCGTCTACCAAATATTGAATATACATAATTCAAAAAACATAAACAAAATCTACTTTGGGCACCTTGGTGCGACTTCTGGTGGATGTGGAGCAACTCTGCTTGGTCTGTGTCTCTTTCGAGGATACTTGCAACTGTCCAGGTTTGCTTTCTTTAAAAGCCTTTGAAACATCAGATTTCTGGTCTGACTCAGCTGCCAACGACTTACTAACATGTCGTTCAGTGGTTCCAGTAGATGCACTGATTGGTTGTAGAGGTGTCTTCTCCATAGATGGGGAGCTTGCAGAATGATTAATAAACTCTATACCAAAAATTCGGCAACTAGTGGCTGTCTCAGTTTTCTTCCCATTTTCAACATGGTCACACATAGAGTCATTTTTCAGCTTTGATAAGTTTGGAGTTGAATATCCAGAGAAAACAGGGCAAGCAGAAAATTTTTTAGTATCGTCCATTGCATCCTGAAACATAAGCTTAGAACCACCTGTCTGAGATAGCCATCCCCCATCAGTCTGAGTCCTTGAGATAGAGTTGTTATTGCTGATCACGGCTGCCTGTTGATGATGCCATAGAGCATGGTTTTCACTTCTTTTGCCTTCAGTAGCAACACTCGGTGATGACATGTCATGAGACTGCATCAACCCAGAATTCCAGAGAGCTGGTGCAGTTGAACTCGTAGCATCTATTATCCAAATAAAAGAAAAGGTCAGAATTATAAAAATAAAATAAACTAATTACAAAATATTAAAATTAAAAATAAAACTTATCTAGTCCAAAACAAAGAAAAAAGAGGAAGGGGGAGGAAACAGAAAGTAAAGGGTTCCTACCGAGGGCTGGAATTTCAGCAGCTGGTCGAGGCCTTTTGTTCTTCACCGCAGATGGTTGAGGAACACTTGCAGGTATAGATGCCACAAAAGGTTCTATCTCCCAAGGAGATACCCTGTCAGGCCTTGGAACTGATGCAGACTCATCCCAATGAACCTGGAAGATATTTCAGAAGAGCAAATTGATGCCTGATTTTCATTTGAGAAAGGGGAAGGAGCAAGAAGGGAGAGAGGAACAAGATAACAAGAAAAAAGAAAAGGGAAATGGTAAGAAAAGTTTACTTTAAGTGACCGCCATTTTGAATGTGACCAATGAGAAGATATATCTTCCAGACCAATTATTGTGCCTGAAAACCTGAAAAATCAAAGAACATCGAACATGAATGCATCAGAAAACTCATAAACAAATTTAAAGGGAAAAAATACTACAGAAATCCTGTATTAGACTTCTACCTTCTCTCAGGAGCATCCTCCCCCTCAAACCTCATCTTGAATCTCATGCCGACGGAAAACTTGTTGTTGACGGCCTCCAGATACTTATTTAAGCCGATAATGAACTGGCTTGTCCTGGACATTTTAAAGGAAATCATGAAAGAATATGAGAAATCCCATGCAAATAATTCAATACCAAAAAAATCATTTTAAGTTCATCAGGTCTAATAAAATAACACAAACCTTGGCTTATAATAGACTACAAAGAGAGTTTGGGTTGCAACAGCATGGGTTGCAGTTGCAAGCACCCCTACATGCATGCTTTGACTTGAGATCACAGATGACGGCATGCTGCTCTGCTGACGAGCAAGACGCCGAACTCCAACACGCAACTCCCCATTGCCCCCTCTGAGCCACCAATTTTATATGTATTAGATAAAATTATATATGCCCCATGTACCCTCCTAGTAGAAAATTCTTTTTTCCAGGCTACACAGTGGTAGATTTAGATGACGACTGATAAAAAGAAAGCAAGAAAAAAGAGATAAGAACAAAAGAAAATGTATACCTGAGAAAAACAAAGGAATCCCCGGCACTTAACCTCTTAGAAGTAACAAAAGTGCTCCATCCTGTTGTAAGCAAGTGCCTACGCGGCTGACCTGCTCAGTTAATCACAGAATGAGGAACCATGAGTGAGGATTGATTGATATGGTTATAATATTCTATCACTCAGCGTGTCTGAATTTTTACATACAAGACTGACTGTCCAACTCATGAGAAATGAAAAAATTACATCTCTTCTTAATTGTTATGAAATCACGCATTTGGGACAACTGCAAGAGTGCAAAGCAGATGAGGTACTCACCTCTGAAAATATGCTTAAACCGCCATTCATAACCATGAAGATCCCTGGCAACCAATTCCTGAGTTGGGGTTGCCTGGGTCATGTCCTGGAAGAGAAGACACAGGCATGGAAATCAAAATCAACGAAAATATAGAAAGAAAAACCAACAAAAAGGTACAACGGGGAAAATAAATACCAGTGGAGGAAGACATTCAGTGGCATGTTTCCGTAGAACAGAAAAGCCGCCATGGGTACTTGTATCTGAAGCAGTTAAGATCTTGCAGAATGAGTGAACTGTAGATCTTTGAGGTTCAGGAAGACTCGGATCAGGGCTAGTAGGCTCGGCTTGCTAAACATATAAATATTAACACTATTAAAAAAACAGTAGTGACAAAAAAAGTGCTGCCCAAATATTGAAAGCTGTTAAAATATGAAAGCAGCTCAATTGGTTCTTACATTTGTGTCGGGTAGTAAAGTAATCTGTGCGTAAACCTCGTCTGTTTCTTGTTCAGCCTAAAATTGCAGAAAACTCAATGTAAATTCTTGCCAAATAACCAACTTTCACAAATTATTCCTGACTTGTTTGGTTTCTGAGAAAACACAGGACATGAAAAATATATTTCAACTAGTTATAAAGTTGGAGACTTTCCAATTATTAGGACTCCTGATCAGCTGGAGCTAAAATCAACTAACGGATCCAGCTGATCTAAGTTATCATTTTTCCGCAATCAGAAACAGAGGCTTACTACTTCCCATCCTTCATTTTCTCAGTAACCAAACAGAATTTAGAAGAAAAAAAAACACAGGGAAATAAGAGGATTAACAAGTAATAAGATGAGAAAGAAGGAATACCATGAGGTTAATGTTAAGGACGCGACAGAGAATCTTTGAGGGAAGATTAAACTGCGGAATCTCCTGATTCAGTTCCTTATGTGTTGGTGATGATACCTCCAACTATATACACATCAAAAGAAAACCCCAAAATGGCAAAAAGTTCTTGAATTTCAACGAAAAGAAAACACCCCATAAACAGAAAAACGAAGTTAAAAATAAAAAGACGAAAAACGAAAGAGCAAGAAGTAAAATTTACCTGTTCCATGTGCCCCTGTGGAAAGTAGAAGACTCTCTCGTTGCTGCGAGGGACTTCAACGAGTGGGCCCGCACAGGCCTTCCATAGCTCCGGATACAGATCACCACCTGCAAAACAAACGCCCCCCCAAAAAAGAGCAGAAATTATATTTATTTTCCGAGAAAATGAAAGAAAGTCAGAGAAAATGAGAGAACATCAACGGCCATTTCACCTTCTCGATTCGCCATCGCTGAAACTCGAACTCTCCTGAGTCAACAAATTCCAAAAATGCCCCAACAAAGCTCAGATAATCTCTCGGTTCTCTCTCCTTCTCCCTCTCCCTCTCTTTCTCTCTCTATCTCGCTATCTCTCTATCTGTCTCTCTCTGGGTCTAAGCAGACAAAGTTGAGCTGAATGTATACTTATAATTAAGCATAATGAAACGACCAATAATGACTCTTAATCAGCCGTTAATACAATTTTAATCACAGAGCTCCCACCACCACAAGACAACCGCTTTTTGTCGCTGATTGAAAAACCGTTACGCAAAACCACCAATCCCCTCTCTCTGCAACCGTTACAATACCACCATATCTGCTCGCAAAACCGCTTCTGCCTCTCTTACTTCTCTCTCTAAAAAACCTTCACACTCTTCACGCACTCTCTCTCTCTAGGGACTCCAGGTGTGAAGAAAACGCCGTTACAGAGAATCCCCAAACCCCTTTGCGCGCGTCTTATTATACGCGAGACTTTGTTTGCTTTAACTCTGACCCTCTCTCTCTCTCTCTCTCTCTCTCTCTCTCTCTTTCTGTGTAACAGTTGGAACCGAACTAACCGTAGTTAAGGGTTAACCGGAGGGGGGGTTAACTGGACGGAATGCCTAACGGAGAGATGGGGCCCTCGGGGTGGTGTAAAGGAGCAGGGACACGACGGCGTTTCGTAACGGATGTTTTAATTCAATTATCAATGATTTGGTGATGTGAACGGCGCTTCGGAATGCGTGCGGTTTGAGGTAACGGAGGTCTGTTAAGTTGACTGCCGTTCCGTTTGTCGCCGTCCCTTTCGTTGTCTGCTTCGAAGCAGGCAACAGGGTTGGCTCGAGTTAACCCGGCAGAATTTTGGGGTGGGATTTTAAATTTTAATTGTTTTTTTTGTATTTGTTAATTTTTGGGTTTTCGTGGAGGTTAGAATTAATTGCTTTTTTTGGACCTTTTGGGTTGATAATTACGTTACATGCCACTTGACGATGGGAGTGGGGCCCGCTTGAACACGTGGTAAGCGTTTAGATCTTGATCGGTTTTTTTCACCTTTTCTTTCTTTCCCAGACAGTCTGCGAGCGGTTCGGTGGTCCTTGTTCATGCACGTCAGCAGAGTCCCATTTGCGGCTCCACGTGAGTGGGTAAACCTGTGGGTCCCACTGCCACGTGTAATTACATTTCCTCTCTTTAACTTCCAAGTAATAATTTTTTTCTCCTCAAGGCAACTTTTCATTTTTTAAATAACTACTTATCACGTGACGTGTATCACCGAGTTAAAAGACAACATGTTACATATTTCAGCTAAGACATAAAATGTCTTTTAATCTGCGAGATGTGGTAAACTTACAGATCACATGATTACATGTTTCTCCTTTTAGCTTCCATATAGCTTTCTACCTAAGTATGGTAAGAGAACATTTTTATTTCCAAATCTTAAAGCACGACTACACCTAGCATGATGTCGTTTTTACATAAGAAAAACTAAGTGGATATGTCTCTGTTATGCAAGAGCATCTCCACCCATAAGGGCTAAGTTTAGGGTAAGAAATACTGCCACTATTCACGTGAATAGTGGCGGCGCTATCTTTTTTTGTTTCCACCCCAAAGAGCAAGGACAGCAAATACTATTCATTTTAATTTTTTCCCTATTTTTCATACTTAAAAATTAATTTGAATAAAATTTAATAGTAATAAAATTGTTAGGTATGTATAAAAAAAAGGTTTCTGATTTTTTAAATATTTTTTCTGATTTTTTGGATTTTTAAATTTTTTTGGTTGCGACGTCAAGAAATCGGGCTTCAACCTGTGCAAGATTTGCCCGTAGGCTTGCCCAGGCTGGTGGGACCCAGCTCTTGACTGGCTTGCCTTTCTTCTTATTTGGAGCCATCGCGGGCTTAACTGGGGGCCTTTTGCCCGATTTTGAAGCAGCGCTGGAGCTGCTCTAATAGGTTGAGTGACACGTATTCCAAAATATATATATATAGAGCTTTATAAATAAAAAATTTATCATTACATAATTTTTTTTTAGTAAACACATTATATATTTTTATTTGACGATACGTGTCATTCATCGTGCGCAATTGGATAAACCTCTAGATTCCATGGCCAAGTGGAATTACATTTCCTCTCTCTAGTTTCCACACAATATTTTTCTTATGTCTAATTATGACGAGAACATTCAAAGCACATCTACACCTAACATAGTGTTGTTTTTGGTGAACCTAACATCATGTCGTTTCACTTAAAATGTGCCACATTTTACATATTTGAATAATCAATAAAAATTTGTTCGTACATGACATATTTTAACTAGACAGTACACATTATTAAAACAATATAAGTTTGATCACAAATAAACTTACTAAGCAATTAGTTGTCTTCTTTTTTCCTACAAATGAGGCCAAACCACCAGAGGCCATCGGAATACAAACTCTGGCCTTGAGAGGTATATAAATCACAACCATTGAAGCTATAAACTCCCGCAATTAACTATCTTTTAACTAATCACTATGGATTCATGTGAGAAGCATTCCCATCAAATTATAGGTAACTTACCAATAAACTAGAATAAAGTCTATTCGCTCTCATTCTTTGGTTCAATGGAAATTGATGTTGAGAATTGAGCTCTGGTGGATTTGAGAATAAGTACATTTTATTTTACTTTTGTGAGAGATACCAATAGGAGAATGAAATGTACAAATTAACTGTGATTTAGGACAATGAGAGTCAAAGTTTTGTTGTTGTTGAGAAATTACTGAATTACATTCATAATTCAGTTTAAAATTCACTAGCCACAAAGGGCAATTACAATAACGGAGCAGTCTAATATCAAAATTAATACAATCTGGTGCGCCTTCATTAACGATCACGCAAGATCAAAGAAACTATGACATAGGCATCCCAACTAAGATTGCAAACTCATAATAATTATAAAAAAAAGATAAGGCTTGAAAAAACCAAGCCATAACAATACAAATAAAACTCTCACAAAAGAGAGTAAACGCTTCTAATCACTCGAATTATAAGTTTTTGTTTATTTACTATTTGTTTAGTAAGGAAAGAATGTAACAGTCTTTTTGTATATAATACATGAACATTGAAATCTTTATATTAAAACAAAATGATGTAAAAAGTACCAACCAACAAGCTTGACAATCACAGTAAATTGTAAAAAATAAAAAATAAAAAAGAAACAATGAGAAAGAAAGTATGCATGTTACGTCAGATTAGGGTGCTTTACCTCTCCCCTCTCTCGGAAGAACAATGAAAAGGAAGTGAGGATTTGTTTAAAACCCACCTTTGGTTTAAACAAATGACTAATCTAATCTTAGTCTTCCTCCCCCTACTTTGCATCTTTAACAACTTAAGCAACTCTCTGTCCCCCTACAAGAATATTTCTATCATTTATGAATATATATCATCTATCAAATCCAAGATGCCTTCCACACACACCACTTTCATATGCTCTCTCTTAATCACTAATTAATTTAATTTAATCCCATCTTTTTGAATGTCTTACATCATATGGTATTAAGCTTCTTTCTTCTTCTTCTTTTAAAAAAAATATATATTTTCTTTTCTTTTTTTAGAACCAATGTACTTATTTTAAAATGTCAACTTTAGTATATATACAGTCTTGAGTTGATTGATTGTAATGGCAAAATATCCAAAGTTTTTAGGTCCTTGCCTTGTTGCAATCACTTTGCTTCCATTAATTTATGCTATATCAATCACTTTGCATCCTCTTCCTCCCACTCCTCCGCCAGCCGGCCAGCCGGCCAGCCGGCTACTACCCATCCCCAATGTTTGGCCGTGGCATCACAAGGTCATTGTGTTTCTCCATGGCTTGGACCTAAAAACTAGTCATGGTCATCCCCAATGTTTGGCGTGGCATCACAAGGTCATGGTGTTGCTCCATGGTGTTACCCATCCCCAATGGAAACATCATTTTGTTGAATCGATCATGGTCATCTAGTCAAGTAAAAACAAATGAAGAAAAGAGTTAGAAAAAATAAATGAGTGCGTGAGGACAAGTAAAATGTACAAGTACGAAAGTAAGGGATGCGTAACAGTGTGTGTGCGCGTGTGTGGGAGAGGTGCAGTGATTAAGAGGTCCCTACAAATAATGGAGCTTCTAATTGCGGGAGAAAAATAATTAATTAGGCTCTTCGGTGATGCTAAGAGTGATTAACTTTTTGCAAAGGGCAACCCAATTTAAACCCAAGAGTTGTTTACCTTTAGGTTTAATTAAATTAATTACTTTCATTTAAAAACAAAAACAAAAACATGGGTTATATTTACACTAATCATCACAATTAAGATTATGAAATTTGTGTTGGTGGGGGATGCCATTTTGATGAAAGCAATGTGAAATCTGGTGAGCAATTTGTGGTGTTTATAATAATAATAATAGAATTAGTGGTGCGGATAAGCGTAGGGGGTTTGGGTTGGGTTAGGGTCTTAATTATAATTACTTTTGTTAAACCTTTTTTGATTAGAGAACGTGGACGAGAGTAAGGACAAGCCAATCACAATTAGGTTATGTGTGTGTTTGGCTGTACCTATTCTATGTCGTTTTTGCATAATTAGGCCCCATCACTTAGATTAGATTTCTTAAACATAACTTTATTGTCCGACACCTGTCCTCTTAATATGATAATTGCACTATCTTTGTGCTAATAATTGGGTGTGTTTTACAATAACTTAATAATATTAGTTTTGAAGTATGTGTTTAGGGAATTTAGTATTTTGAGTGTGATTAGATTCGGAATGGGAAACTCACTTAAATTGTTGGATTATACCTTCTTAAGGAATCAATAGGAAAATTATAATCAGAAAGAACGCCTAAGGAAAATAAAAATTATAATACTTGGTTTAAAAATGGAAGTCCAAGATATCACAACTATATTTGGAAGGGGAAAAAATAATAATAAGGCTATAATTTCTCATTTTATTGAAGGGTCGAATGAAAAACCGAACAGTGGTGAAACTTAAGCAGAGCAACCAAACCAACTAATATACAATATATTATGAACAACATAACTAGTAAATATAGTACAAATAACAGTACTCGATGATCGTCATCATTCCGCAAAGAGGAGCTAAATCTTCTTTTTGGATTAATATTACATGCCATATTTTAAAGAAATACTATGTTTTATCCATGTTTTTATTCTAAAGTCCAAATGATTAAGTGAGGCTTGCTTGGATGAGATCTGAGAATGGCTGCTCTAATCTTGATGACCTCAGACAGGCTTCTGTTGATCCACTCTTGGCTTGGGATCTTGAATGGGACATGCTGGGCATTTGCCCCACCACACCCCCTCAAACCAGGAATGCTCTTATCACTATGAACTACAGACAAGAATTCTTAAAGGAAAAAAACTCATTATTAAATTAATTGTGCTACAAAAGAGATAACTTTTTTAACTTTTTTTTTTCAATCCAAATTTTTGTCACAAGAGAGATAAAAGTACCAGGATTGGTGGGGTTGTGATATTGTATATGCACACCCCCATGTGGAGACCGATTTGGTTGGTGTCCCTTGGCTGCACTCACACCTGCACAAAATGAATTGATATGACTTTGGTTTTGGAAAACTACCCCCACAAAAACAAAAAAAAAGAGAGAATTATGTAGGGTAGGGTACCCTACTTGATGACCCAAAGAGAAAAAATACAAAGGGTACCCTACCAAAAAAAGAAAAATTGTAATAATGAAATGCAAATTAAGGGTTGGTTTATGGATGCATTGTAAACATTAAAGAAAGACTTGTTTTGGGTTGGAATCCATGTGAAGACAATCATGGGGCAAATGGGGATTGATTTTTCAGCTTGTGGGTGGGTGGAGAGCTACCCTGGAATTGCTTCTATGTAAGCATATATATCTTTTTCTTTTTATTTATAAACAAAATAATTGATAGAGAAAGGTGAATAGAATTTTGGTCCCCACAGCCCCACAGGTTGTGAGTTTGGACTTTCAACTTTGGACCTCATTTGAGGCCAAAAGAAATGATGTGGACTTGAAATTTTCTGGATTTATGTCTTGGAATTTACCATTTCACACTGGCAACAGAGATTTGGGACCTCAAAACACCCTGCTCTCATGTGTCTCTATCAAGCAATCATCAATATTGATTTTGAAAGTTTATCCAATTATTAAGTAACAAGTGGTTTTTTAACTTTTTTTTTCCTTCCTACTTTTAAGTTTTGTTGATTTTTTTTAAAGGATGAAATTTCATTAGCAAAAACTCACTCAAGTGGATGGTATAAATACATCAATACAAGGAAGCACAAATCTAATTTGCAATATCATATGAACATGAGCAACATACTATCTCATATCACGATATCAACAGATAAACAAAACTAAAAATTGATAAAACCTAACAAAATTAAAAACAACATAGCAACAAAAACCACAGAAAAGCACAAGCACCACCAAACAACCACCATAAACCAACAACACTTAAGGCAACTCCAAGGCAAAACAAACAGAACCATCAAGACATGAAGGAGGTAGTGCGAGCACCCGAGCCGTAGCAGTGTCGTGGCTCTACACACCTTCTAAGATAATCGCTAGAAATCACTTTGCGGGTTATCTGCTACAACAAAGGAAAGCATGAATCGATTGGAGAACAACCAAGGGATAACACTGAGCAGAATGGAATGGTAGAGATTTGGGGTACAATAAAGATAGGAGGCATGAAGCCCCAGCAGAGGGGCATAAAGCCTCAACAAGGAGGCATAAAGCTCCAACAAAGAGGCAAGAAGCCCAAAAAACAAGCAGGAAAGCTCAAGCACGAACTGCGAAAGAAAATAAAAAACCAGGGAAGAGAGATGTGGGGAGGGTAGAGACCTTCTCCCCCACAAGGAGGAGATGTGGCGTTGGATCTGGAGAGCCCAAGTTTTGCTAGAAGTTTTGTTGATATTAGATTAGTTTAATTACTTAACAAGTTATGTTAATGGTGTGTTTACTAATCAGTAATTGAATTTCACTTATGGAGGATTCCCGTGTTTACTTCACATCAATGAATTAAAAAGTAAGTGAGGCTCACACTTCCTAATTTTGAAGGAATTCAATTCTTGGGTAGAATGTGATATTCTAATTCCTGGAGAACTAACACATTAGGAATTCATCTTTTTTACCTATTATATCCTCATACAATTTTCAAATTTTCAAATTTGTCAACCAACAACGAGTACATTTTTAGTAATTAGTACCACTCCTACCTCAATTCCACATGATTTAGTAAAGAATTTTAATAGAAATCCAGAATCTAACTCCTCTCAATCCATATGATTTAGTAAACAACTTCAATATGAATATGAAATCTAATTCTCCTCAATCCAACTCTTTCTCAATTCAATTCATCCTCAATTCAATTTTTCCTAATCTAATTACAGATTAGTAAATATGACAAAATACACTATAATATTCGACTCTTAAAGAAGTATGTACGACACCTACTATAATATCCGCACGCGTGTAAAGCAGCACACACCATAAGTTGGTATTGTTAAAATAAAAACATGTACTTCTTTAATCAAGCAATCCTATGAATGAAAATAAAATAAAAAATTTATCTTTTAACTAAGCAAAGATTCCTCCTAATTTAATTGCCTCAACATAATGCAAGGCAACTCATGTTAGTACAAGAAGATTTGTCAAGTCAAATCCCATGTTGCAAAGCTCTGATTGGTCAATCACAAACCTATAGGGGATCAATTAAGTGCTTAAATTAGGCCCCATGGATGCCTACATTTCCCAAGCTCTTGATAAGCTTCCTGCCATTTTCCAATCCAAATTGAGAGAGAAGCCCCAGAGAGGGAAAATTTTTAAGAGGCTCATATCTCAACTCAATCATCTAAAAGTGTATAAAACTCAAGCACTAAATCTGATAATTTTATTATTTTCTTCCACTTCTAGGTGCCCATGAGAAACAGAACAAATGTTTTGGATTAAATCCAAAGCTGAGATTTTATGGGAAAATCTGAGGATCTCATAAGCATGCGCAGGAGGAAGAACATTTTTCCTCAGTCTAATAATGCTTTTTCTGAAAGCACTTGCGTGTAATCCAATCCAATTAAGCCGCTAATTGTTTTTTTTTATTTTTTATGGCTTTGCTTGTGGAGGAAATAAGGTTTACATTAATTTTTCTTTTTATATTATTAAATTAATTAAGGTCGAAGATTTTAATGTTAGCTTACCTACCAACAGTATGAAGATGAAACATAATTAGTCGTTGAACCATATGAATTGGGCTGCATTTGACCAAATCTTGGTCATATAAAAATTGAACACTCTGCAGGCTGCCATATATATTTTATATTTTTTGATTTTATTTTTATAATATCCACCATGTTTTTATGTTCATGTCCTTTGTTAAAAGAAGAAGAAGAAAAACAAAATGGGTTTAATTTGGCGGCATTTCCAGATTGTGGGTGGTGACTAATGGGCACATTTTCTGGGGTCTTTTTATTAAATTACATGAAATAAAATCATCCAGAAAAATCTTTGCCATTAATTATGAGGTTAGTAGGGTCTTCTGGCCTTCCCTAGTTGGTCCTTCTCCTCCACTGTACTATCTTAATACCATGCGCGCCTGAGGAAAAACAAAATTAGCAAAGTTGCTGGCCTACTGCCCTTTCTATTATTTTCTTCAAAATTTTAAGCTCCCATGGAGAGCAATGGCCATTATGAATTTATGAGCATTTTCTTATATATTATAGGGTATTAATATAGCCCCCAACAACACTGGTGTGCCCAGTTATATTTAGTTACTGGTGTTTTGAATTGATTGAAGATCGAATGCATCGTAGAATATTTCAATAATTCATGTCAAACTACATGACTTAAATTGTCGTTTTCTCTGTATACCTCGTACGAATAATTTCCACTAATCTGAATATTTTTTTTCTTCATGTTTCTCATTTGGTGTAGAAGAATATACAAAGATGATTGAAAGTTAGATGAGACATGATAGCGTAGAATTTGTTGAAGTGAACTGAGGATCTTTTTAGAGGCATATTCCTATATACATTATACTAAAGCTTATGATGCTTCAACGTCAAGGGGCTTAAGAGTGTGAGCTTTCAGACCTAGAAAAAGATTAAAATAATTATCTGCCTATTAACAACTAACAAGGCCTAGTTTAATATACTAATAGAGAGATTATGACTTGCAAAGCTGTAGATTTACCAAGTGCTAATTGTCAACATCAAGTTACCCGTGTGCTAATAGTTTTGTTGGGCACATTTCAGTGATTCACCAACAAGAACAGCAGCCAGCACCACCAAGAGCAAGTGGGGTGTACTGTAGTGATTATATTATTCATTTTTAGTCAAAGTAAAATGGAAATCTCTTCCGGAAGACTTGAAGTCCATGCTTAGTGTTAATTACTATTGTTAATCTAATTTGATTTCAGTAATTAGGACAATAATATAGAGACACTTGGAGACACAGAGGAGTGCATGTTTTTCCCAATAGCTAATTCCAGAGAATATTAAGTCTTAAAAACATCTAGAGGTCACCAAAAAAACAAAGATTAGTGTGATTAGTTGGATGATAGCATGTCCTTTTCTTGGTTATTAAATCTTGAACTAAGATGGAAGAAGTAGCAATTAGTCTTCATTAACTGTCAAAATAAGCCAATGGAACTTGAGTATTTTTTAGACCATTAGTGCTAAGATACCTAGTCAGGTTTGTTTGGACAAGAAAATAGGATTTGTTAAGCTTAATGTTTCTGTCTATTTTATGTGTTGACAGTACATTTATTAAAAAAAATTACTGATAATATTCTTGTAATGGTCATCCTACCAATACAAAAATTAACAAATACTACCCATGATCAACAAAACTTATGTAATAGGACTGGAATCTAAAAACCCTTTTTTTTGGGGGTCAGAAGAATCTAAAAACCTCTAAAAGATTTTATCATGATTTATCATGAATTTTTTTTTTTTTAAAAAAAGAAAACCCTAGCCGCACCCTGGTCTCCTTTCTCCTTGCCAACAACAAACCGCAAGGAAACTAAGGGGAAGGTGGCCATTGCCCCTCCTCCCCTCCGCCCATCTTCTCCTTCCTCTCCTCATCTCCCATTCTTTTTCTCTCATATTTTCTCTTCCTCTTATCCTCTCTTCTCCTTCCCTTCCCCTCCCCAGATAGTCTATATATGTTTGTTTTGTTTTGTTTGTTTGTTTGTTTTTACAGTGTTCAAGTGGCGCTGGATTGTGTCTCTCCTCGGGAGAGTTGTGATACTTGGTGGCTGATGTTTTGGCTCTGTTTCAATGGGGGCGGCAGCAACAATGTTGGTGGTAGTTGTTGGGATGTGGTGCTCTTCTTTACTCTGCGATGATCGAAGAACTATGTTTGGTCATATGCGGTTTTCTTTGTCAGGTTCTGAGTCGAAGTGGAGTGCTTCTTAGGGGTTCTTTTAGTTGTTTATGTGTTCCTCCTTTGTGTTCTCTCATAGTTTTTGCTGTGGTATGCCTTACAGTTTGTGTGGGTGTCAAAGGACTATGATTTTGCTCATAAAAGGCTTCTTTTGACAGTTGGGATGTTCTGTGGTCCTCTCCTGTGGGTTTACTATTTTGGATTTTTGTGGTCCTCTCATATGGGTCTATTATGTTAGTCTCTAGTTGCGGTTCTCGTTGGAGGTCTTTGTGTTAGTTTTCATTTCTGATTTGTTCTTTTATTGTAATGGTCCAAAGTGACCTGAATCGGTCTCTCTTGTTAGTCCATACATATGTGGTACTCTTTTCTCTCATGGGGTTTATCCCATGAGATTGTCCTATGAAGGTTTTAACGAGGCCACTGTATCATGTCACTCTTTGTACTTCTTTGGCTCTATAAATGAATTCTCTTTCTAAAAAAAAAAAGAAAAAAAAAGAAAAAGAATATAAGAACCTTGTTTATGGACTGAAATCAAAACAAGACATGGGCCATATGCCTTAGTTAAATTCTAATCCAATAAACAAAGCCCAATTGAATTGGATAAGGAGCTGAAATGAATGTTTAATTTAAGCCCATAATTGTTTCTACAATTAGCCCATTTATGTTTTGAACTGCCTCAATAGTCAATACAAAATAATTCATTTGCATTACAACAAGGAAAAATCAGAAAACAGACCCAACTGTTGGGCAAGAACAGCACAAAAGAAAGTGGATTTCATGTTTTATTCAATGGAAAAGAAAATTAAAAACACTAAATCCTGCCTCATCAAAGATCATGATGAGATAAATTGCACATGGTGAAAAGGGCTTCATGGGCTTGAGCACTCTCCACAGTGCACTTCATTCTCATACTCATAGCCTCTTGTATGCTTCAGAGAAGTGGAAACACTCACAGAAGCAAATGGTTCTAATTAGAGAAAGATTAGGGGAAGATACTGCTTTTCTTCTTGGCTTGAATGTTGTTGTTTAGGGACTGAAAGGGGCAAACACAACCACGGAATTGTGCCCGCCAAAGCCAAATGAGTTTGAAATAGCTGCAAGTGGAAAATCTTTGATTAGTCCAGACAGCTATGGATTGGAATGCAAGGAAACTCAGAGACTATATTTTGGCATCTTTATGAGAGTGTGTCAAAGCACTTACCAACATTAACCTCATGTTGCTTCTTCAAGTTGGGGACGGTGTCGATTGTAACAGCAGGCTCCAAGTTCTGTGAACCACAAGTATCAATTAGCATTGCATCAGATAAATTTGAAATGAACTAACTGAAGCAAAAGTATGCGAAAGTGAAGGTTGTGGTGCAATACATCTTGGTTAATTGTTGGGTGGAGCCAACCAGTGTTGATGGCTTTAATGGTTGCAATGGCTTCCAATCCACCAGCAGCCCCAAGACCATGTCCAATCATTGACTGAAACAGGAAAAAAGAAAGATAATTAAAATGCACTATTTTCATGTGATTAAGGTGAGTGTGAAAAAAACCTTCTTGCCAGGCTTTAAGTGTGAAAATTAGCCTGCATTCTATAATTTTCAAACAGATATATTATTTCCTTGAAAAGAAGAAACACAGGTTGTTTTGAGAATGCAAATAAGTCTATATTTCAGTCCATTATAGTTGACATCTAACTGAAATCATTTCATCAAAAGTAAATATGTAAATCAGATTCAGGGTTCTTGCCTTGGTCCCATTTATCTTGATCTCAGATGTGTCCTTGAAAACCTTTTTGATTGCACTAAACTCAGCCAAATCCCCTGCTAGTGTGGATGTTGCATGAGCATTCACATAATTCACCTGTGAGTTATAAATTGGGAGTCCATTACATCAGAATCTCAAATGGCCATAGATAAATCACTTGGGGAACAAAGATTTTCTTAGTTTAGGAGATTAACAAAATGCTCTTACCTCTTCAGGGGAAACACCAGCATCTTCTAAACTCTTGGTTATGCAAGATGATACTCCAAGACCATCTGACCTAGGATCTGTCATGTGATGAGCATCACACGTTACGGCACCTCCTAAGTACTCTGCAATTATCGGTGCTCCTCTGTTCAATGCGCTTTCCAAGCTTTCCATTACCTTTCCTCAGTGAAAAAATGTAGTCAGAATCAGATGCTGGGACTAAAATACATAAAGTCACACTGCAGAAGAATGATATTATGATTTTTCAATTACCAGTACACCAGCGCCTTCGCCCATAACGAAACCATCCCGATCTTTGTCCCATGGCCTGGAAGCTCTGTGTGGTTCATCATTTCTCTGAGACAAAGCCCGGCAAGCAATGAAACCACCAACACCAGTAGGCATGACTGCAGCCTCAGTCCCACCAACTACCATAATATCTGCTTCACCTCTTCGAATGTGATTTGCAGCTGCATAAAAGCAGTAGTTTGCAGTGGCACAAGCAGTAGAGATGGAGTAATTGGGTCCCATTAAGCCAGTGTCGATCGCTAATAAAGCTGACCCCATATTGGTAATGGAGTAAGGAATGAAAAATGGACTAATCTTTTTGTATCCCTTTTGAATAAGAGATTCCACTCCAGCACTAAAAGCAGTTAAGCCTCCCATGCCAGTCCCCACAATCACTCCAATTCTTGTTCTGTCCATCTGTGAAACATAAAGACAAGGGATTATATAAGTGCTCAATGTCATAATGGGTAAAAAACTGAAATGCATTTTACAGCAACTAGAATGTGACTGACAGTTTCAAGGACTTGAGGTCCAAGGTTGGCATCTTCAAGAGCCTTTTTGCCAGCAACTATACCGTATCTCCAGCAATCATCAAGACGGCGATCATTCTTCCCATCAATGTATCCTTTAGAAGAGAAATCACGTATTTGTCCCGCGAATCTAACTGAGAAGTTTGAAGCATCAAATCTATCTATCAGAGTAATTCCACTCTCTCCCTCCAGGAGCTTGTTGTAGAATGTATCAATGTCACTTCCAAAAACTGAGACTAGACCCATTCCTGTTATTACAGTTCGTTTCTTGGGATCTTTTTCTCGTTTCGGAGCAGAAACTGTTGGAGATGCCATGGCCTTGATTGTCCTGCATTTTGGTGCTGAGAATGGATAACAAAACTTAAAGCTGGACACCCAATTGGGAAAAACTCACTTTTCTCATCCTTAACAAATCTAAGTGCCTCACAACCCAAAGATGACAGTTTGAATTAATGGAATGATCCATTTTGCTATATAGCTCACAAATTCATACAAAAATCTCCATGATCAGCAGTTCAGAACTTCAGATTGACCAGACTGACATTTCCCAAGATAACATATATAATACTAGCAAAGCCATATAAGGAAACAACTAATTTATGAAAACTTGGTGTTGACAAAAGTAGTATCCAACCATGCAGCTCAAAGTACTTTATAAACAAGACCATTAATGTCATTTCAATCTGTCTTGTCTAGGCTTGTTTAACTATAATGAACCTATGCATTATAAAAGAGAATGAAAATGGAAATTGACAATAACAGAACTGAATTACCTGAAGTAAAAGCAAACCCATTTGACTTGTTGCCATTTACAGGCATATGCATGCTCTCCACTTGCCTAAGCCCATCAAACTGTGCCATGGAAGCTCCATTACTGCTTCCTCCTGCTTCTCTTGCTCTAAACAGCACACCAGAAGAACAAGGACCAGCAATACCAGCCATAATGATCTCTCTCTCTCTCTCTCCAACTCTATTTCCCAAATAAGAACATATGGTTTTAATAGATACAAGGAAACTGAGAGAGATTTGGGTGTTTAGTAAAGAGAAGGAGCTAACAAAGAGAGGGTTTTGTTTGTTTTGGTTTTGAAATGAGTTGGAAAGTCCGCCACCTATCTAATTTAGTCAGTGAACAAAGCTTTGGGCGATGAAATTGATAGAGCAAAAAAGAAGGTGGCTTTGCATTGATTTTGCTTCATTTTTTTGCCTTTCCATTTTCTTTTGAGCCGCTTAACTACCACAAACAAGAAACAACTAATTAGGTTTCAAATATTCAATGCAAGACCAAAAGAGAATTATTTATATATTCATCAAGGAAAGGTGCCTTGCTCTTCAATGCTTTACCTGTTTCTTGCGGTAGTTTATTACAATGTTCGTGTGTTTGATGTCACAATGTCGCCTGCTGTGGTATGCACTTGTCAAAGTTGTCAATTGTCAATCCCCTTTGTCTAGTACTTCCATGTAATATTACCCTTTTTGTAATAATATTATTCATTACATCGTATATATTTTTCGAAAGAGAATATCGCTAAACAAAGAGCTAGTTGATAAGTACTTGTATTTTTCATTTTACAATGAATATAGCATTTGAACTCAATATATTCCATAATGTGAATGAATTGAAAATTTGGAATCTATTAGCACGCTCGCAACTAACATAATTTCTTCCGCATAGAAAAAAACTAACATAATTTCTTGACCTAATTACAGAGACAAGCAGATTTAGGTAAACAATTTCCTATTACAAATTTGGTCATCCGTGTTTTAGTTCTAATATTTCTTTTCTTGCTGATTTCTTAAATTATTCATGAACAATTCTAAAGTCCATCTGTAAATAAGCAAAACCAAATCTAACGTCCAACTGTCCCAGGCCAAGCTAAACTCATAGAAGCATTAATGTTGTTTAGATTATATATGAAATCTAGAAAAATTAGCACCAACGGTGTCGTGGTGTAGTTGGTTATCACGTCAGTCTAACACACTGAAGGTCTCCGGTTCGAACCCGGGCGACGCCATTTGTTATCTCAATTAACGCTTTAATTTTTCCAGCCCTTGATCACATTATTGTGGACCAAAATTAAGAGCCAAAATGTAGTTGGCGGTTGGCTAATTTTTTCATTTTTCCAGTCTCCAATTCTGGCCCACAAAACTCTACCGACTCGTTTTTTCTTTTGTAAAGTGCTCGATTTAGTCGACAAAGAGCTGTTACCATCATCATCAAGATCAACATCAAAGCAAACACACCTCATCATGTACAATTTTAATGGTGGGTCATGTTGTAAGCTAGGGTTTAAAACATTACAAACAACTTTTTTTCCAAATGTGCTCTACTTAAGAAGAGACGTCGAAAGTCTGACAATATAACATATCTTATAAAAATCGTGTCGACTAAAGCTTGAAGCCTTTTTTTCTTCTTACAATGCTCTTTTATCTTCTATCAAGCAAGAATATTCTGTTGGCATTAGGAAAAAAAGAGCTTGGAATATTCGGTTTATGTATCATTTTGAGGATCATCAGAATTAGTTGCACTTAAAATCGCCTCATTTGTGTGTAAACTTCTTGCAGAATGGGACAATTTAACAAGTGGGTGGGTTTTCTTTCCAAAATAAGCTTGGTTCAATTGGTGCTTAAGCCTCCGTGGCTAGCAATTGTGGGTTTGTTGTGGCATGGTTGGCTTTTGACTAGTTGACTTTGGATAGAATCATGATCCTAATCTGGGCCACAAGACCCACAAGCGTTCATCTCAATTAGGGCACTTCCAGCAGTGAGCCCCTTGCCATGGCAAGGGGGTAAGCAGCTACTATTCACGTGAATAGTGATTGCCTTGGAAAAAGCGATGTGTCTTAGGTAGTTGACGTAGCGAAGGCGAAATACTATTCATTTTTTTGTTTATTTTAAGAGTCTTTGCTAAACGAACCCTAAAATTAATCGAGACACCATATAATCTAAGTACACCCTAATATTTTAATCAAAATATAAAATTAACTAAGTACACCCTATTTAACTACCAAAAATACCCATGATATACCCTAATACAATCGTATCACACAACACCCTAATATCAATCCTAAACCGGATTTCTCTTTTACATCAATTGTGTTATACTTTTTCAGCTCTTGCTCATTTCAATTTCTACACTCATGAATCTCAATGTCTGCAATTTATTTAAATTTCTCACTTTGGCGGGAAGGGCGTAGAGGGCTTTGGTGATGTTATTAGAGAGGGCGGTGGAAATCTCAATGTCTGCAATTTATTTAATATTCCATACTTTCTCATCTTCTTCGACCTTAAATTAAGTAAATCTACTTGTATGATTATTTGTTGGTTGATATCCGACTTGATGTCTTGTTTGGTTATAATCTACTTGTATTTAGTGACTAAAATTAACTCTTTTTCTGTTGTCATGAAGGCTATATTGCAGTGGCGAATCATGTTTATTTTTCCTCCACGTTGATCTGTTTAAAGTACGTGGGAAGTTTGCCTTATCGATGCTTATGAAGATCACTTTTTACTCGCAAAGGAAAAATTCTTCTAGTCACTCATCGAAGATTAATCTTGTTGCAAGTAAGTTAGCTGGATTAGAATCATTGCTATATATCCCTTCCTATCTGCTATACACCATTCAACAACACCTCCTTGCTCCTCCGGTGCTTGCGGCGTTGTTCGTTGGCACCAAGTAATACGAAAACTTCTCTATGTTTGATTAGGGTCGAATATTATGAGTAGGGTGTACTTGTTTCACAATTCAATATATTCTTTTTGGTCATTTTATATTAGGGTAAATTAGTAATTCAATAAATAATTTGGTAATAAGGTGTACTCGATTAATTTTAGGGTTCGTTTAGCAACACTCTATTTTAATTTTTTATATGGGATTAATTTTAGTTGTATGTATAAAATTGATAGGTATGTATTACAAAATATTTCTAAATTTTTTGGATTTTTTCAGATTTTTTTCTTCAGTTTTTTAAAATATTTTTACGTCACGACGTCAAAGAAAATATCACGACGTCAAGATTGCCCTGGCACCAGCCAGGCAAGAAGGGCCCGAGGGCCAGCCAGGCTGGTGGGCCATCACCTTGCCCGAGCCCTAGGGGCTGCTGGAATCTGCTTTTGGGCTCTTGCCCCCAAGCCCGAGCCCTAGGGGCTGCTGGAAGTGGCCTTATCCCACCTCTCCCACCACCCCTTCCAACAACTTTAAACCCCTATTGCGGAGCAGCCCCTTCCCCCACCCTCTCTCTCTCTCTCTCTCTCTCTCTTGTGCAACCATGTGTTTCTCTCTCTCTCTCTCTCTTGTGCAACCATGTGTTTCCAACGCGTGTGTGGTAATCCTTGTATACAGTGGCGGAGGTAGAGTTTGATATTTGGGGGCCACAAGCTTAAAACTATGGGATTTTTGTGCAGTCTGTAGACTCTGTACTATGCTCTTTGTAGAGTCAAAGAGGTGAGAAGATGGTAGGGGGCCCAGGCCATCTCAGGCCTATGAATAGCTCCGCCCCTGCTTGTATAGATATGTATGGTGAATGGTGAGAGTGCAATTTTGTGATTTGCAATGTCCGTGGACTCATATGACCTTTTATAATTTTGAAGGAAGACTTTGACATTTCTTTAATTGCAAATAGACATACTGGATTTTCTGTACGTATAATGGATATTTTTCATTAGGTGACAAGTGAATGCGAGTTTGTTTAAAGGTTGAGCACCAGGATTGATGAGATACTGCCCGAGACTATTCATTCATGGTGGCGTGAGAGACTAATTCATTTAATTTGGAAATCAAGTCTTCAAAAACCGATACTATTTTTTTTTTGGCTTTGGTTGAGATATGAAGGAGGGGAGTTAGAGGGAGGGTAGGGGACGGGACTACTTGGTAGTGGGGGTTAGAAGGGGGTGGGGTGGGGAGGTTGTGAGATAATTAGTTGGATTTTTTTTAAAAAAAATTAATTTTTAAATTTTTTTAAGTTATAAATTAAACTGAGTTAGAGGTAGGTGATAAATTTCGACACTTTACAAAATTCAAGTGGTATTCATGCAAATTTCCCTAAAATATATAAAATAAATAGTGAAATGGGAAAAATAGTTAGCATTTCTCTATCATAATTTAACCATTTTTTTTCTTCTTCTTTGTTTTGCTTTCTAAATAACATAATGGCTTTGCATGCTTCTTATCTTATATCAATTAAAGAACTACATGATAATCAATGGTGGAACTATGAATTTTTCGACGGGTAGGTTAGCTAAAATAAAAGTAGACATTAAATCATATAAACCACGCTAATGCATAGCTATGACTCATTTTCAATAAGATTTCGACGGGTATCTATTAAAGTTGTGCCATGCGATCCTTAAGAGAATTTAAATATTTTGTTATTACATCTGAATTGATACTGTCAGTAAGTTCTTTTTCAATGTAGACAATCATAGAATCTGCTAGAAACTTATTCTCCATCTTGTTGCGAAGAGTTGTTTTAACAAGTTTCATAGCTGAAAAAGCTTGTTCAGTAGTTGCCGTATAAACAGGGAGAGTTAGCACAAGACGGATCAACCTATCAATCAAATGATATCTTTGTGACCTTTTCGTTTCAACTAATTCTTGACATAATTCAGAGAGAGTAGACACTTTTTGAAGTACTTGATGATGAGGTACATCTGCCTCATAAAGTTTCAGCTCGCATATCAAAATATGTAACTATTTTGGAGTGAAATATTTAGGATAAAATCTCTCAGTAAGGCTGCAAATTTTATCAATGTTAAATTATTTAAAAGAATCAATAGGATCCAAAGCTGACCTAAGAATAAGTTCCATTGCCCCTTCACTAAACGCAGCAGCAGGTATTCTTTTGAACCCCTAGGTCTTCTTTTTTTGGTCATGGAACCCTAGGACTAAGTTTCATATACATGCTTTTGTTTTTGGATTGATTAGGAATTATAGCAAGACTAGGATGAACGTGGGACCAACTAAGATTAATTGAAGTCAAACTATATTTCTTAATTAAATAGGAAATCACACAACACAATACATTGAAACAAAATAAAATAATAAAATAAAAAGCAAAAATGTCGTGTAAACTGAAAAAGAAAGCAGCCTAGCAAAAGGATTTCACAAGAAATCCGTAAAAGTGGACCAAATTGTGGGCCCCGGGTTAAAATTTGTTTAAAAAATAATGAACTTTACTGGGCTACAGTGGCTGTAGCCCATAAGGTGGTTCCGCCAGTGACGATAATACACAAAAACCATTTCCTACAGGACCGAATAAGCATATACAACAAGTATTTGGTAGGATGTCAAATACTATGAGAAACACTAGTATGAAATGAGGATAACACTATTTTATTATACTCATTCAATAACGCTATAACACGTGTGATAACTTTAACGTTATTGACCGGATAGTACAATACCAAATTTTTCTCCAAATACTATATAGCTCCCCAAACCCTCCTTCACGTGTAGAAGCTTGATTGATACGTGTAAGCCCCATGGCCAAGTCACATACATACTCGCAGTTCTACGCGTCTTGTCCATTTCTTTTTTTCCAAGTCTTAGCTCCGAAGCAAATAAACTTCGCAGTCAAGTGTGAACTCTCTCTCAAACTCCACCGAACCTCCTAGACCTTCTAGAAATGGTACCAAATCAAAACGCCCCCTCTACTCAATCACTCTCTCTCTCTCTTACTCTCTCTCCTCCTCTCCATCTGCCACCTCACCCTCCATCTCACTCTCTCTCTCTTCCCACGTCTTAACGCGTTTTTGCTTTCATCACCCATCTTTTTAGCTCCAACTTAATATCACATAAACTTATTTCGTGCTTTATTGGGCTTAATTTCCCTCCAAAAAAGTAAATAAAATCTTTGGATCTTTCTTCCTTTGACAAATCAACACGCAATCTTTAAACCCAATTTGTCCCTTTCCTAGAAATTTCCTTCCTCATGATCTCAATAGTAAAAGCTATTCCCTTTATTTAACATTCCACACCACACCCACTTCCTCTATCACATTTTCTCACCTCCCCTCTTCTTCTTCTTCTCTCTCCCTCTGTTCTGTGATCCTCTTAATCTTCACACACACTGCATAAAGTTCGAATCTTTCAACAACCCAGATCGAGTTTTGTAGTTTCTTCATCGGATTTTGATACAAAATGGAGAACAACAACAACCAGTCGTTTTGGCAATTCAGCGATCAGCTTCGTGTTCAAGGCACCAACTTTGCAAATCTCACAGTTAATGATTCGATTTGGAGCAATTCGTACAGCAAGAGGCCTGATGAAAGGAGGAATTTCGATATAAAGGTAGGCGGCGATGTCAGTCCTCTGATCAATTTGACCCCAAAAGGGTCTGATTTCAATGGCTTCAACGACTCTTGGGTCGACAATCTGAAGCCAAAAGGGTCCTCTGACTCCAACGGCTCCAACGATGGCTGGAACAGCTTCAAGCCAAAAGCTTCAGAGCTCAACAATGGCTTCAACGACAGATGGAACAATTTCAAGCCAAAAGCTTCAGAATTTAACGCTTTTAACGAGGGCTGGAAGCTTGGTGCCTCTGCTGCTGCTGCTGCTGGGTCGGTTCTTGGCGGCGGCTCGCAGCTCAATGGTGGCTTCAACAAGGGGATTTACTCCAAGCCTGCAATTTACAACAACAACAATATGGTCAATTTGAAGCCCTACAAGAACAAGGCTCATGAGGAAGATCTTGTTCATGGCGGCAAAGTTGGGAAGAAGAACAACAACAATTCAAGCAAGAAGAAAGCTGGTGGAGATGACAACAACAAGGACAGCAAGGGCGCTGTGGACAAAAGGTTCAAGACTCTGCCACCAGCTGAGTCTCTGCCTAGAAATGAAACCATTGGTGGATATATCTTTGTCTGCAACAATGATACCATGCAAGAAAATCTCAAGAGGCAGCTTTTTGGTATGTACCTTTTGATTTTTATTTCCATAATTTTGTTTTTTCAATTGGGTTTGCTTCAAAAAAAGGAATTGATTTGATGAATTTGTGTTAATTTTGTTTTTCTGCATAATTTTTTTGCAGGTTTGCCTCCACGTTATCGTGATTCAGTGAGGGCGATAACTCCGGGGTTGCCCCTTTTCCTCTACAACTACTCCACCCACCAACTCCATGGAATTTTTGAGGTTTGTAGCTCTCTCCAGCCGACACCTGTCTCTTTGAAATATTTAAATTTCATCCACTTGCCGACTTTAGACTTTTCACCTAATATTTTAATGCTTTGTTGAAGAAGTAGGAATGTGTTTTGCTTGTTCCAACTTTTGTTTTGGCCAAACTTCTAGATGGTTATTTACGTTTTGTGCTGTGCACCAATTGCTTGCTAACAACGACCTTTCTTGTGGGTTTTAGGCTGCAAGTTTTGGAGGCACCAACTTTGATCCAACGGCCTGGGAGGACAAGAAGTGCCCTGGCGAGTCACGTTTCCCAGCTCAGGTTTGTGATTGATTTCAAAGGCATTTGAGATTGAGCAAATTGACTGCTCTCAAATTTACCATTTTACCGTGTTTCATTTGCTCACCATTTATCCTCATGAACCGCAGGTTCGAGTTTTTACCAGGAAAGTTTGTGAGCCACTTGAGGAAGACTCATTCAGGCCAATTCTTCACCACTACGATGGCCCTAAATTCAGGCTTGAACTTACTGTACCAGAGGTAAACGCCACAGAACCAAAGCTCACATTTTCCCTAGCCAGAGATTTGTAATTTGTTTCTAAATTTCTAAATTCGTTTTTTTTATAAAATTTTGCAGGCGCTGTCTCTGTTGGATATATTTGCAGACCAGAACCCTTGAACAAGAACAAAAGTATAGAGGCGTATAGATAATACTACATACAAGTTAGTGAGAGGAAAGAGAATAGTGGATAGGGTTGCTGGGCATCATCAAATATATATTACAAACGTTGGTGGGGGAGTTGAGAGAGTTTGAGGAGAATCTGAAGACGGGGGAATATACAAATATGTACGATATATAATGTATAATGGTTTTTTTTGCAAGGGGCTGAGAATTATATATTCCTTTGCCCTCTTTGTTCTTTCTTTTGGAATGTGTAAGCAAGTACAGACGATGAGAAGGGAATATTTATTATGAGTTGTATAAGGTTATAAAAATACATGGTGGTGAATGCATGGTAACTCGTATGATCGAAAATAATTTTGTGTTACTTCATTTGTGTAACGTGTATGAAGACTCGAAAGCGAGTTTTCAAGAGAATAAACCTTTTTTTCTTAAGATTTTTATTAAGGGTTTACTCAAATATTAGTGCTTTCGGTACCATATATGATATATCCTTAATACTAAAGTTCTTAGATACAAGTTTATGAATCAATAGTCTGTCAATCTGAATCATATATTCATTTTACTAGTCCATTTGGTTAACCTAATCAACGATTTGTTAATCAGAATCACACATTCATGTTCACGATGTACACAATTAATTTAAATGAACGATTGACACATAGGACTGGTGTCCTTGGAGAAGGCATAAAGTTTGGTCCATGTTGATGAGCAAATAGTCAACAAACAACAAATTGAAAACCCAGTTATGGTTGATGGTTGGCTTATAGTTATAGCAATTTAGCAAAGTGTGGAAGAAGAAATTGATAACCCAATTAATGAGTTGCTTAGAGAAGGACGTTAAGAACAATCTTTAATGTATATGTAGGAGGCAGTTTCTAGTTAGGCCATCTGCAGCAGAAAAGGGTTAGTGTTGTTGCCCTATCTATCTGTTTCCAGACGTCTGCCTTTATTTTCCATTATTTATTGTTGATAGTTCATATTATCACTATGAGCCAAGCCTATTAGAAGGCACCACGTGGCCGAATAGGACCAAGTCATCATCTTACCTACTCGACCAGGATTGACTTCGGATCTCTAAGTAAAAGCCTCCTGGTCAGAAGATAGCAAGCAAAGACAGTGGTCGGGCACTCGTGCACCGACTTGCCCACCGGGATGCCACACGATCGAATGCATTAAACACTCTGACCCGACCAGACCCCCTATCAAGTCAGTCACTTCGCATGCCTTACTAAGCGGAAGGGTGATGGAAAAGGGACCATTTATTGCACTTCATATCCGAAACCATGTGTCACCTTACTACACAAATCCCTAGCAACCAGCGTGAGGAAAGAGAGATCATCCCTTGTCTCTTTGTTCAGAAAATATTTTATGCTTCTCTTCCACTGGGAAGGAGAATGATGTGCACTTAATGCTCCCTTTCCATCACCATGCTAGTCACCAAGGATCGAATAACGAGACAACACCTAGCATGGATGTGAAGCACAATTAAATGGTCCCTTCCCATCACCATGCTGGTTGCCAGGGATTTGTGTAGTAAGGTGACACTTGGTTTCGGATATGAAGTGCAATAAATGGTCCCTTTTCCATCACCCTTCCGCTTAGTAAGGCATGCGAAGTGACTGACTTGACAGGGGGTCTGGTCAGGTCAGAGTGTTTAATGCCTTCGGTCGTGTGGCATCCTAGTGGGCGGGTCGATGCACGAGTGCCCGACCACTGTCTTTGCTTGCTATCTTCTAACTAGGAGGCTTTTACTTAGAGATCTGAAGTCAATCGTGGTCACTCCCTCTCCATTTAAAACACTCCTAACTTAGCCAACGGAATTGGTTCAACTGGAATCTACCAAGTCTGTCCCTATCCTTATAGTTATTTGAAGTGTACAGGTTCTTCCTAAGAAGCGAGTCAAGCCCACCTACATCATTAACAGATCCTCTGATCAACATTTACTGTTTTTAATCAATAATAATTACATTCTATGATAGCAACTGCAAATTCCAAATATGATAAACCAAGTAAAATTTGTGCATCCTTGAAATATTGACTGGCTCTCTCTCTCTCTCTCTCTCTCCTGGAAAACCAAAAATATTGACTCGAAAACGTGACGCAGTCTAAGCAAGATTTAATTAGCACAGTCCCAAATGGGGGGCGTGCTTGAACCTCCAGAATGTTGATTGTTTCACACGAATCATTCATCCGTAATATACGTCACCGTTTAACTATTATATGAGTTTTTTTATCTATAGGTCAGTTTGTGTTTAGTTAAATACTATAAGTTTGGACATTTACATCAGTAAGGGTCCATAGCTCAGTGGTAGAGCATTTGACTGCAGATCAAGAGGTCACCGGTTCGAACCCGGTTGGGCCCTCTAATTTTTTATTATTTTATTTATACTTTTTGGCACTAAATTGTACATTCTATGCATTTTACAGTTGTTTACAAATCACTTTCTTCGTCTTTCTGTTTTACCAGAGCTTACAAATCTCACTCAGGAATCAGTATAGTGTATATTTTCTTAACCACCAATCAAAAACTTATACACAACATTGAAATCAAAGATAATAAAAAGAGAAACAAATACCCAACTCCATTGAAATTACGTTAAAGACCAACAACCCACACACTGCACCAGCCCATTCTCGTTACACTTGGGGCACCTCTCCCTCTTATCTCCAACCACCACCTTACAACTCCCGCCACACTCCATGCACGGCACGAACCGGGCCCCACCGCACCCCTCGCACGCTCGCCAACCCACCCCTCTCTCCACGCGTGCCAACTTCACCATCCTCCCAAACACCCCGGACTCGTTCAGCTCCACCACCTCCTCCGCCCCACCCAGATACCTCCCCTTCACGAAAACCCTCGGCACACCCACGCCGCCGTCGGAGTTATTGCTCTCCTCACCCAGCAATCCCCTCAGCTCACCCAGAAACTCGCCGTGCAGCGCCACGTCACGCTCGTCGTACACCACCCGATGGCCCTCCAGCACCCCCTTCACCTTCTGGCAGTCCTCGAACGTCCGCCGCACCCCCCGCAACGACGTCGTATAGACAACCACCGAGTCGGCGCCGCCGGGCGGGCACCTCTCCGGGTACTCGCTCAGTGAGTCCCGCTTGCTCTTCATCAACCTATCGTAGATCGCCAGCTTGCCTTCCTTCTCTCTCTCCAGCCTGTCCCTCATTATGAATATGTTGTCCTTCACCGGCTTGATGTAACCCGCCGCCGAATGAGTTGACTGAGTCGCCTCCGAGTTAAGTCGTGACTCGGACCGGGTCGACTCGGTGTTTAGCTTCCACAGGGACCGCATCGACTCGCTCTTTCTCAAGTCGGCCGGTTTCGGAGCGAGCTTGTTGTCGAGCTCGTCCAGCGTGTGGAAGGACCGGCTCTTACGGGGCTTCCTACTACTGGTCTGTTCATTCTGGGCCGGGGAAGGAGTTGGGCTGGGCTCGGGTTTGGACTTCAGGTCAGTCTTAGGCTTGAGGTCCTCTAGGGCCTTGCTGACCTCGTCCCACGTGTGAGGGCCTGCTTCCGCTTCCGCTTCTAACGATTTGAGCTTGTCGAGGATTTGGGCCGGCACGTGCGCGGGCTTTTCGTGGCTCTGCTGCTGCTCCAGCAACGTCGTATTGTCGAATACGAGCCACGGCTCTTGGATGGCGTTGATGTCGAAGACCGCGTAGCTCGCCGGCGCCGGCTTGTAGTCCACGGCAGCCTCCACTATTTTCGAGGAGGCGCGGCCCATTTTTGGAAATGAGTTTGGTTTAATCTGGACCGTAGAAAATGTGTATGAGCAAGCTAGAGTGTGTTTTATTTTATGTGTGTTGGTTTTTATGAGAAGAAAAGAGAGCTCAAATGTTGTTTATACGTGTGGAGGGAATTTTGGTGGATTTGGTGCCAAGGCCTTGAGGTGATATATGTGGTGTTTGGATAAACAAGGTGAGCCTGTGGATTGGCGCCACGTGGGAATATCTTCTGGGAATGTGAGGTTTGTGATGAAAATCTTCGGATTATCTTCCATGTACCACAAATTTAAATTCAACCCAAAACGTGGGCAATTCGTCTCTTAAAGTTTGCATTACTTGTAGGACTTGATTTTTACATACATAAACTAAAATTGACAAAACTGAAACGATGGAGACGAAATGAAAAATGAATCAAATTATGAGAACCCAAAAATGCAATTTCGCCTTAAAAAATAGAGGAATTCGATAACCCTATTTCTTTTATCCTTGCCTAGCAACTTAGCAAAGCCCATTCTTATCATTAACTAGGCAAATAGGAGTCTTAAATCTTTGAAAACCAAAATCATGTTTCGGCTTTGTTTAGAATGTGGCTAAATGATAAGGCCTCATATTCCATGGTTCCATCTACACAAAGATTTTCATTCATTTTGTGCGGTTGGCCCTAATGAGATTTCCATTTATTTGTCGACAGCTGATTTCTCAGCCTTGTTGGCAGAATATTTTGATGGTTTGTTATGGGTGTGTGATGAATAATTATTGCTTGAGTGAGTGTGGCTGAAATTCTACACTGATACATCGCCACGTGGATATTATTGTGATTTTATTTGTGCTTACACCGTTACGTGATATTATCCGAGATCACCTAACAATTTTTCATTTTTCCATTCATTTGTTGTGGGGTCGCATGATTAGTCTCCATATTTGACCTAACACATGCTTGAGAGGATGCAACCCGTGATACTGATATACATTGAACATATTTGCAAGATGACTATTTTCAAAAGGGTGGAATACCGAACACCTACATTACAGCCAAATACAAATCCCCTGGCACTCAAAATTTGAACTTAGTCTTCTTCTTCTTCTAACTGTCGTTTCCTACTATTATTTTAACTCACGAATCTACCTCTTCTTCTGTTCCTTTGCCTTTGGATCGGCCCAAATTTAGGCTTAAACAATTGTCCCAACGGTCCAAAGTTTCACATGCAGCCATTTACGCATTTCGAAAGAAATAAAAAAAAACACAACTTATGTGTTTGTTCCGACACAACCCCATTGTCTGTCCACTGATATTTTGACAAAAGATTCCTCAAAACCTTACATATGGCACTGAAATTGTGGCCAAAGGTAGGAAATTTTCACAATGGGGAATTGCTCTTCTCTCAAAGGAACCTCTGGGGAGTGTCCTAAATCTATCAGGGTTCTTACGGATTCTGGGGTAGTCTTACAATTCAAGGGCCCTAAACTAGCTTCTGAAATCCTCGCTGATTTTCCAGGGCATGGCATTTTCCAACAGGGCAAGGCCTCATTGCCATTGCCTGAGCAAGAGCTTCTAGTGAGTGGCCAATACTTCCTTCTTCCACTGAGGGAAGAAGATCAGTTGGTTTGTGAGAATGGGATCATTGAGAAACTGGAGGCGGCTGCTGCTGAAGCTGAGCCTGTGAAGAAATCATTTGGTGCAGGGTCAGATTTTGTTGAGAATTTGGCAAATGGGTCATCTGCTCTTGAGGTCCTGCCTTCTGGTGGAGATGGGGTTTGGAGAGTGAAGCTGGTTATTGACACTAAGCAATTGGAGGAGATTTTGTCTGAACAAGGCATCACAGAGGCTCTGATTGAGACAATGAGGATGGCTGCAACTGCAACTGCAGGCTCGCCAAGCACTCCAAGGCAGAGAAAGAGAGGGGCTTGGACTTGGAAGCCTATCTTCTCCAACTTGTTTAAGTTGCCCACTGAACATGGGATATAAGCCTATCTTCTCCATCTTTGAAGGGTTTTTTTTTTTTTTTTTTTTTTTCTAAATTAAAAAAAAAGTTGGGTTACTATTTACTAGGTGGTTTGTTGTGGTGACATGAAACATCATGTTTCTCTGTCTATCCCAATGTTTGAGGTTTTAGTTAGATTATGTAGTGAACTATGTTTTAGTATTTTGTACAAATGATCAAGGCAAGGGATTTATGAAGAATTCAATGAGTGTGTTTTCTCAGTTTTTTTCTTTGTTTTTGGACCTGCAAAAGGGCAAAACAAATATCAAACAAGTTAAATTTCACTTGGAAGGTAATTTAACTGAAGAATGACAGTTAAAAATTATTCTGATAATTATATCTTTAGTGGAATACTAAGATAAAAGGGGTTTGTATTGTTCCATCCATAACCCAACGGTGCAGTAAACACAAACAAGAATCTCTCTTCAAAGATGAAGGATTAAGGATCATCCATTTCGATTTTATTTGTTTCCTTCTAAAAACTGAACATGACAACATCTCGTATGAACGTGTAAATTTGTAACAGACAACACAACAAGTTGACTTCTAACATTAAGGGCTAATTAGAAACACCACAGCAGTTTTCAAGTTCCAAAGAAAATATTCTGCCATCAAGAGACCAATATGAAGCCCTAAGGCTGAAGCCAGTACAACCGACAAGGTAATGGAGGTTGAAAAGGATAAGTCATTCCGAAATTTTCAGATCCTTGACTCCATCTTACTGATGGCGTTCTCTATAGCAGGTACATTCTTCTTGAAGACTGCCCATTGCTCCTCTGTCAAACTTATTCCTGTAGGACAAAGATTTAAGCAAATACAACCATAAATAAGCTTAAGACAGTCATCGGTACATGCATTCGAAAGATCAAGTATACAAAAGCTAGAAACAAGGAATCTCTAGCTCAATTTTAGTAAAAGGGCCTCTTGGGATTATAAAAGGTAAGCAAGGGAGAAAAGGAAAAAGAACTACAATTCTGAGTTAGCAGCACTGAATGTAAACAACAATGCAGAAAACAAAGTTGAGCAATCGGCGTTGGTGGTTTACGACGCCAAGATGACAAGCTAACCCATAACTTAGATGTTTTGAATGAACACAATCATGATGAGACAGTCAGATTGTGCAAAACTACAACCCAGGGAAAGCAAGTAATGTAAAAATTGAACAAAAGCTTATGACACTCAACATGGCACTTAAAATATTATATGACAGTGATGGCATCAACCATTTCCGAATCAAGACAAATGCATAGTAAGTGAGCTCTATAATCAGAAGTTGCAGGTAAATTAGATCATTGCCTGACATACATGCATACATATATTTGATCACAAACTCTCACATACCAGAAAAAGCTGTTAATAATAGGTAAGCAAACTCTCACAAACAAATCTAATGTAAGTAATTGAAGCTGCAAGCTTAAATCAATTGATAAATTAACATGCCAAGGGACTTGGGAGGTGTTCAAATTGGACATAAATAGATTACCTTTGGTAGTAGGAAGCTCTTTGCCATCTTTACTATAAAACTCCCTTATAGACACCAATGATTTCCCTCTGAATTCTTGAAGTGTCACCTTCCTCTTCGATGAAAGCTGCATCACAACCAAACCCCAAATCCCAAAAAGACCCAACAAGTAAATACAAAATTAAGGTGAACCCAAAACAAGAAACACATTCATTTTTCATCTCATGGGTTTTTTTTTCTTCTTTTTCTCGGTAAACAAACAGAGTGAAGAGAAACTCTGACCCTGCAAATGACGAGATCGCCATTATCATCATACTCCTGGTCCTGGGCATCACCAATTTTCGGGTTTTCATCTTCTTCTACTTGTTGTTGTTGTTGTTGTTCCTTTTGATTTTGCTCTTCGAGGAAGGACTGAACGATCCGTTTGACGAGCGCCTTGTAGGGGGGTTTAGAGAGCTCCAGGTCGAGCACTTCAGAGGCCTGCTTTCGAATCTTGAACTCTGTCATCTCGTCCATGTCCGATTTTTCCAGGATTCCACGCACCGTTTTTTCGATCTTTTGTTCGGTTTCGGCATCCATTTTTTTGTCTTCTGAAGTTCTTGCACAGAGAGATTCTATGAACTTTTTTCTTCGCTTAATTGGGGAAGCTCTGTGCCTCTGTGCAGTCTCCGTGTTTCTGTACATTTGGGGATGCTATCAAAGAGCGGGTTTTATTCCATGCGGACTGGTACACAGTAATGGAGCCACGCTTCACTATTTGATTGGTCAAAGGTGTAAAAGCATTTTAAGGGCTTAATCACTTACGATAATGCATAAAAGGTGTATCAGTTCAATTTCCATTGGGACTTAACTTGAGCTGATACACTTTTTATAATTGCAATCTTTCTCTTTCTTCCTTCCCCGACACACCCCCTTAGGAAGCATTTTAGTTGTGGCTTAGATTGTTTGAATCCCATCTTAAGATTAAGGTCAAAAGAACTCAAGTGTTGTCAATTGTGCAAGATAACTGAAATATAATTATCTTGTTATGGGGCCTCTCAACTCTCTAAGTTGGGTTTAGCAATTATTTTACTTCCTAGACTCAGAATAGCCATGTGGCAATGGCTACTACTTTGGGCAAGCTGAATATTTCCTGTGGTAAATGTTTTGCTCCTTTTGTTTTGTTTGAATGTAATTGTCCCTATTTAGCTTTCCGGATCTAATTGCTCATGTCTAAAACCTATGTTTTTTCAGAATGTCGGTAATCTATAGCTTCTTTTATTATGTCTTGGCACTCTGTTCTTTTTAGCATGTCCTTTGAATGGGTTATAATAACTACTTAATCATACAAATGATTAGCTGCTTAATCATACAAATGATTAGCTACTTAATCATACAAATGATTAGCTACTTACTTATAAAAATGATAATTTGGTTAAGAGATTGGCAGTCAAGTATGTGGCTTCAAGTGAGTGCTCTTTCCTATCAGTGTCATCTTACAGGCCTAGATCATGCTATGGAACACCTTAAAATAAAAGTGCCTTCGTCTATTCAATTTATATGCATGTAGTAAGTTCAGGGTTTAAATTATCCACACATTGTGTTTATATATCTACATTTTTTTTCCTCGTCAGTTTTCGTCTGGTTGTCGTATAAAGTTAAGAGTGTTGAACTCTTTGAACACCTTGCCTCTAGCTTGAGGTTAAGTTCTTTTTAGTGGTGGGAGTTTTGATGGGCACTGGCTCCACACTTTTCATAAAGCTACATGCCGTCAAAGCTCCACTCTCATGCAGTTATCTCTTCAGTATCCTTGGACCTCGCTTATTCTTTGCTGCACTAACCAAGAATTTGACAGAGTCTATAAATCTGGCATAAAAATTTCAGGAGATCGAATTAACAGTATAACATCAGAGTTCATGTCTGGCAGAAGAAGTAAGATTTGATAAGCAATAACCAGTGATTGCATAAGAAATGAATGAACTGTTTTAATACAACTACATTCTAGTGATGCCATGATGGAAGAACCTCAGATACATTTGGTAATTCACTCATAGCAACCTCTGGCTCTCATCTTTTCGTACCGTTTAATTTTGGTTTTTCTTATTTAGGTTGTAGTGAGAGTTGTGAAACATTGTAGTAAACTTTTATTTGTTCTTCTTATCTTTTCTACTGTTTTTGTTGAAGAGCAAGAAACAAAAAGAAAATAAAAAACAGAAGCAAATCCAAACCCTGTGTTTTACAGGGAAATCAAAGCTTGCCTTAGTGCTAGTCTCCTCTTCCTCCCCTTCCAAACGCAACCTCATCCAAGCTTTGTCCTTGCCGCCTATACCGGCCGCCTGATGCCAAAAATCCAGGACAGGGCCTGTATGCCTTTATTGGCCACCAACCAAAGCCTGGAATTGTTGCAATTCCCCCTTGAATCCTTCCCTCTCCATTGCATCCCTTCTCCACTTCCTCTCTCCCACAGGACTTACAACCACTGCACCAAGGTTGGTTCCAAGCAAAAACCACATATCATGATTTGTTCTTTTTTACATGATTAATCATCAAAATTCACAATCATAGAGATAGGGCCCAAAAGATTCAAAATTTGGAAAGAAAAAAAAATCCAATCCATATCTCACACAAATTTGACCAGTGAATGGATTTATATGATAATTTGCATAGAAAACTTTAATTTGACTCGGATGATATCAATTTAAAAATAAATAAAGGGCAACAGGGGAAAGAAAAAGCATTCTACAAAGATATAATTGACAGTGAATCCAAGTTCAAGCTGGTAGGTGTATGATAAATAAGGTGAATCATTTGGTGTACCTCAGGGGAAGCTCTTTGGTGGATTCAGTGGCAGATTCTGATTGGGCAGCAAGTGAATCATCAGGTGGAGGAGAAGCAGGGCCTTGGCCTTCTACAACTGAAGCTGCACAGAGAAGAATGGCAGACTTAGAAGGGTTTGTTTTGAGAGTTGCTGAGCCATGCAACCATGTCTTTGGGTTGGTGGAAGGAAATTGAGAGAGAGAGATGGGATGAGGGGCTTGCACTGAGAGAAGGGCTATTCCCATTCTCTCTCTGTGTCTGTCTGTCTGTCTGTCTGTCTGTGAGTGTATGTTGTATGCCCACTCTTTCCCCAGTAGAATGAGAGGACTGGATAATAAGCCACCAAACTTCCCTCTTTTTGTTTTAAATTGTGAGGCTCAGGCTCATACATCAATCAAGTCATAAATTGAGAAAAATATATGTTTTTGTTGGATCAGGTTTCTTATGTATACTTTATTGTTTCTCCATTTATGTTTTCTTTTTTCTTGTTTTTGAAAGGGTACCTTTTATATCTTTCAAGCCTAATGCAAAAAAAATGCCTAGAAATTAAAAAAAGAAGGTTCCACCGAGACTTGAACTCGGGTTACTGGATTCAGAGTCCAATGTCCTAACCGCTAGACCATGGAACCTCAGATGCTTATTCATCTCACGTCAATGCTTTTGAACCTAAAATTGTAAACACTGACGAAAGCTCCCACGTGTTCACACATCTATGGGTTGGTTGGTTAGATCCACGCATTCTGTCTAGGGATTAAAATTCAAAGCCCGTCGAAATTAGTAAGGGATTATAAAGAAGAAGCTTATGGCTCATACTTTATGGGAAAGAACTACGCTTGGCACGGTATGATACGGTACGGTGGGAAGGCGGTACCGATATCGGTATATGAAATTTAAACCGGTACAGTATGGTACGGTGGTTTGAGTGTGGTTTTGTGGTACTGTATCATACCGGTACAAACGGTACCAGTATGAAACGGTATGGTTTCCGGTATAATAGTACACATTTTGACTTAAATTTTTCAAAAAGGGAAAATCACGAAGGTAAAGATATTTATGTCTCGCTGAACTTTGACATCTTGCTTCAACTTGTTCCTTTACCACACTGCATTCAGGTACCCTAACCGAAGTCTCAGAAACATAATCAGCTGAGTCGGGCATGACTAGCGTACCTCATTCTTCTGTCTGCTCCGTAGAAGCCCTTTTGGGCACTTGAACTGATTCTACTGAAACATCAGAACTATCAATTTCCGATAATGGAACATGAAAGGTTCTCAGTTTCTGGGTCTTCTCTGCCCTACCCTGACTTGTTTGAAACTCATTTGCAGCCAATTCTTCTACAGGTTCCTTTGAACGATCTATATCTGAGGCAATATCATCCTCACGATTGTCCAGTGGCTTCTCTTGTTCAAAGGTTGGAGTTGGAGGAGCCATGGGCTATGGAGAGCTCTCAACAACCCATTAGGCAATGAATCAACTTCAGGAAACTGATTTGCTTATGGGTTCTCCATTTTTACCTACAATCTTCATCATGCATTCTTAGAACCATCAACACTTATACCATCGTAAGAATTAGAACAAAAAAGCCCATCCCTTTACAGAGGGATGAGAGAGCAAAAGCTAGAGACTACAATCTAGTTTTGCAGATGCTGTCATTCATGAAACGGCAACACTAGAACCCATTTGGTTGCTAAGAAAATTTGAAGAGAACCCAAGAGAAACTAAAAAAGATTCCATATTTAAGCTGTTTAAGATATCCTAGAATGAAATTGAAGAAGTTAGAATCAAATCTTACAGGTCCCGTGCGGTACAGTACGATATTGAGCGATACCAAATATCCGGTACCGCTCCCGTGCCTAAGGTCTTAAATATCGAAGGTTTCGGAAATATTGGTGGTTCAAAAATACGGAAATATCAATGAAAATATCAGGAAAATATCGATATCGAAAAAAATTGGATAATAACCACGGAAATTGTAAGAAAAACTTGGAAATTTTTATTGAAACTTTAGAGAATGTTTATTTAGTCAATTATCTATTAGTTTATCACAAATAATTGGAAGGAAATGCATTGCAACTAATTTAAGTTGATTATATAGCGAGCTGACAAACACTGTGATTGTAGAAAATATGTTGTAATTAATGAAAGAATATTAAACACACCATAATCATTTATATATAATGATTTACTACTTTAAAGAATTAACATGCAAGTATTATTGGTTTATTTTAATAAATTACAATAATATAAATATAAGTTTGTAAACTTACCTCACAATATTTTGGAGAGATTTTGAGGAAGAGACGGCATGGGAGATGTGACCATTTGATTTTATTTGTATATATAGAAATAGGACTACAACTAATTAGTTAGATTAGGTGAATGGTAGGGTAAGTGGTGTAGGTTGAAACGTGGGGAGTAGTTCAATTTTTATTTTCGAAACAACTTGTGTGAACATATATAAATATGAGTAATCACAAACTAACCAACAGCGTGGCGGTAAAGTGGGAAGGAATCAAAGCAGCAACATGGCAGGAGTTCGAACCCTAGGGGCGTCTGTTGAAGTTTTGAGTTTTTTTTGGTTTTTTCAGTGTTTCGATAATATCGCGATATCATCACAATTTTCAGCGAGAAACTGAACGGAAATATCACGGCGATATTTCGACGATATTTTCAAAAATTACGAAACAAAACTGGACCCTCACGATAATATCGCCCCTTCAAAATCACCAAAATATCGTTGATATTTCGGTGAAATTTTCGATATTTCCGTCCTTGCTTGTGCCAAACAAACTTGAAACAGTATGGTATGATACCGTATGGAGATGAAAACCAACTGAAACGGGATGAAACCGATACAGTACGGTTCGGTACGTGTACGATTTCGGTATTTCGGCTTCAGATGCCCAACCCTAAAAAGAACTGCAAAACCCTAGCATGCCCCAAACAGGGATTGATTTTAAATTATGACTAATAATATTACAAACTTTTTAGATGAGCAAACATATAGTTTGTTGTAGTGAAAAACATGGAGAACGATTAAGATCAGTTATCTGTACCAATTTTTCTGATGCATTAAGGCCTCATTTGGTTCATGAGAAAGGTGGCTTGGGGACGAGAAATCAATTGCTTTCTCATGTCTGGTAAGTCCAGGCATGGAAAATCGTTGCCTTGCACATGGGAAAGTAGGGGGAAAGTGAAGCCCTCTTCCCCCTTGGTTTTGTTTTCCTCATCATGGGTAAGTTTGGAAAAATGAGCCAACATTAAATACTCATTTTCATGACCACATTGCCCCTATTAACAATTTTGAATTACAATATAGCATTAAATGCATTTTTTTAAAAAATTTGATTTCGTATGGTTATAATTGAAAATTTAAACAAACTTTGTTTTACATTCCTACACAAACCAAACAAGTGAATGGAAATAAAATGATATTTCTTGGTTACTTTCCCAGGTTACCAAATATGGAAAAGAAATCTCATTTTCCCATCCATTAAGAAATGATATGGAAAGTGATTTTCCCTCAAATCCGTTCTTGAAACAAATGGGTATGAAGGCAAATGGTTCATATTAGCCAGTTTGAACCACTTTTTCCTGAACAAACTTTTCCCCTCAAATCTTTCAGACCAAAAATAAAAAAATTTCCCCTCAATCTTCTCTCTTCAAGAGACCATACTCGAAGAACTTTCAGCAACTTGGTTCCTTCAAGTATTCTCGAAACTCATTTTCATACCAAGTAATTAATTTCGCAAATAATTTATCAACATTTATCACAATAACAATGAGAGGATGAGAAAAGAAACGGATAAACCTCTTGAACAGAAAACAACCAAAACTGAGGTTGGAAAAATTAACAGCATCTTGCAAGGAAAAATATAGTGAAAGTTAAAGCGACTTTGCTCCTGCAAAAGATACCACTATTCTTTTTTTCATTTTTTTCAAAACTAGTATCAAGTATATAATCGGTATCATCATATCTTCCTTTCTTTATTGCCCCTGCACAATCGGCTGTTCTACCTCTCCATTCATATCAGAGCTGTGATGATGCACCAGGTACCATCGCCCATTATGGAACTCAAAGACGTTGGTCACAATGAATGGCTTGGTATCGATTTCAAAATAAGTTTTCATGGTAACCCAAGCCATGTCTGTCAGAACCCGAGCACGCACGTCCCGAATCTGAAAGTTGACCCCTTGCTCCCAATCAAACGCAAGTCGCCAACTCTGTATTACTGCATTATACCTGAAGAGGAAGCAAAAATGACTTAGAACAATATGCACAGAACAACTGCCAATGCTTTTTAGAACAACATGCACAGCCTCATTCTTTCAATTCCCTCCAAATCCCAACTGAAAGGAATCTCATGAGCTGCGAGTGGCCATTTCATTGACCCTTTTCCCTAAATCTGAGTTTGAAAAACAGAAATTCACTCCCATTGAAAAAAGAAAAAAACATAAAGTATGTATAGCTTCATTTTTCACAATGGATACAAAAAGCATAATCAAAGGACTAGCAGTGATTTAAAGAAAAAACAAAAAACAACATTTTCACATCACGTGGATGAGGTTAACAGAAGAAAGCACTCGTGACAGAAGTGCATTTACCATACAGTGTACACAAATAAGAGGCATCTTACCCTGAAAAGAGTTCTCCTGAGGCATGAACACACTTCACATAGTCTGCATTCAGCCATAAACGACTCATTTCTGCAAGTGACCTTTCTCTGATGAAGTTAAAGAATTCAGTATTGACATTCACAATCGCTCTTGTAGCAGCATAGTAAGCCTTCCACCCATTAACTGGTGTTATACCATCCTGTTCCAATGTGAAGTCCTAGAAGAGAATTTGAAAAACCCAAAACAAAATATTCTTAGGACCCGTTTGATGCGTGAAAATAAAGAACTGACATGCATTATGGATAAATTACTGTTTTCCAAATTAAATTAAACATACGTCCCAACAAGCAATCACTCAATAACTTTCAAATCATTAAATCTTGCTTATGGTTTCAGGCGGCAAAATACAGAGACACTCAGTCGAGTACTTCTCTAATTAAAGAGACATAAAAAAGTATTATTTGTAACAATATTGCAACTCAGATCATACAGAATTTTTTGGTTCTAAGATCAGATACAAATTGGCTGCACATTAAACAAAGATAAAAGAAACGAAGATTAAATTTTTTGATATATATTTCATCATTTAATTGAAGGAAAACTTCATGCAGCTAAAATATGAGAATGAATCCAATGCAGTTAAAACAAGGTTCTTCTTTTTCATGTCTCAGGCACCCAAAATGTGCCATAAGTAAACACACAATAGCCTAATCTCATCCCACAAGTTCCACATCCCAACTTACAAATGTAGCAAAGTAACATGCAATATCCTAATCTCGCCCCACACGTCAAGCCACACCCAAAGTTCCAATACTATAAACAACAACAACAAAGCACACAATCCCAACCAATTTCCGATTAACTTACATGCACAAAGGGTTCAAATTTTCCCACATTTTCTCTACAACCAAACACACCATCCCTTCAATTGGAAACCACCTCGCCTTCAAATCAAAATTCAACAAAGACCAACATACAAATACTTCAAATACAAGAAGTTCGATAAATTCACCGATAACATACCTTATGATAAAGCGCTTTCCACGCATTATCATCATTCGCGGCCTTTCGCATGAGCGAATTGGTCATCGAAAGCCTACAGAGGCTCGGATAGTCCAAGTAGCTAAGCGCGTGCGTCGTAATCTCCGGAACAAGCTGCTCCATCATCGACGCGCCCGTCTGCCGCTCCGTAATCGCCGTCGCCGTCTTTGCCGTCACGTCTGGACCGGTCCCGCCGTTCAAGTGCGGCGCCCTCAGCGGCTCCGAATCGGAGCCGGAGACGCCGTCGTTACGGTTGCAAGCACAGCAAGCTCGTAGCTTTTCGTTTTTATTCGACGTCGACAGGTCGGTAGCCGAGCCGCCTGATTTGGGTTTGAAAGGGAGTGATCGAACGGCGAGGAGAGCGAGGAGAGCGAGGAAGAAGGAGAGAAAAGTGAATACGAGGGCTACGAAGAAGGTTTGGGGAGATGAGAGACTGAAGGCAATGCTCTCCATTCATAAGACATGAAAGCTTTGCAGAACATGAAAACCCTAAATATCTGGTGCGGCAGGGTCCACGATAAGGGTGTATTGTGTGTGTGGCGGCGAGCGAAACTGCGCCGTTTCGTCTCGGCGTGGTTTGCTGTGGTGGGGTTGTTTGGAAAACCCTAATGCGGAGATTGAATTTTACAGAAGTTTCAGGCTTTCTCAGGAGATAAGTGGAGAGAGAGAGAGAGAGAGAGAGAGAGGGTGGTTGTGAGCTGTGACTCGTGAGTCGTAACGGACTGAGGTCCGAGAATCAACTCGAACCGTGTGTGCCGGGTCAATATTAAATAATAATAATAATTAATTAATGCGCGATTATTCTTTACATAAATTTCTTGGGGGATGTTTTCGTAACTTCAGCTTCCTTATTTTTACTATTAAATCAATTTTTGTCATTCAAATTTTAATTAATGTATTTTTTTTTAAATTTCCATATAAAATGTTGTCACTAGAGTGAATAGTCTTGAATGGAAATTGGGTACTCAATTTTGCCAAGTCAATGGAGTGAATTGGAGGGTGCTTTGCCTTCATAGAGTATGGTTTAATAAATGGTTATTTACAAATTAAATGGATTCTTATATATATATATATGTGTGTGTGATGGTCTAACTTACTTTTTGTCAAAGTTAAAAAAGGGGAGTGGAGTTTACCCATTCAGAGTGCTATGAGGGTACCTAAGACCAATGATCTATAAGTCAATGCTATTTTTTCAATGAACTCGGCCCCATTAATCTTACTTACTCTAACTTACGATGAGGAGGATCGAGACTCGAGTGTAAAAGGAGTGACACACTGTCTTAACTCCCATCTGCCAAATAAAATAGAGTTAAGTGAAGGGAATAATTCATTATACAAGTTTTAACATCATTTCAGTGCAGACTGTGCAGTGCATTTTAGACTTTTCGTCCTTTTGGTCAAGTTAAGAAGTTTCATCGTACAGAACAGAATAAAAGAACAATAGAAAAAAGATTCGATTACAACGACACCAGATCATGGGTTGGACCAAAGGGACCTTATTTAGACTGCTGGCCTAGAAAGTCAGCGAAGACAAGTTGGGCCTTGAGGCATCAAATTTTGCAAATTTGGCTGCGAAGAGCCCAAGATTGCTGATTATTTTCTTATTGTTTGTAATGATGTAGCTCAGAAAAAAAGAAAATGGAAATAAAAAGACAACCAACCTTTTTTTTCTTCTTTCTCTACAACACCATTCTCTTCTTTTTATACAAAAGATCTAACGAGCAAGGAGCCAAAAACCTATGGCACTACAAGAAAGAGGGGAAAGGCTAACTATAGATCAAAGTAATGAATATTGTCATACTGCTGCTAACAATCATCAAAACCCAACCTCTACTTTTCCTGCATGCATTCTCAGGCTGAGAGGAGGCTCTGAAAAATGTCAAAACTTGCAATGAAACTAGTTTGAGAATGGCAAAGCACAAAAAGAAAAGACTAACGGCTAGAACAGCAAGCTCTTTACTTTCCAGGCTCGCTTGATCTTTCCTAACATTTTCAAAATCCAATCTGCAGTAACAAAGATTCATGTCAGTGAGTCAAAGAGACTGATATGAAGCAAAATTTAGTGCATCAAAAAAATTGTGCAGAACTGTAGTAATATGTTGAGACATATTTCTAACCTTAACATGTTGTTTTCCCTGGCCAATGCATTCACTTGAGATGAGACAACAGCTTTCCATGATTCGAGGTCAGTAAATTCTTTTTCCTGGAGAATCGAAGGATGCCAAACGATTAGGCGAATAAAGCTTCCTTTCCCAAAAACTATATGCATATACATTACAAATTGAAAAGACATTCAAGAAGAAAAAACCATGCAGTACCATATTTTCCTTCCATTGCATGAGATCTTTAATCTCCGTTTTGGTTTTGTCCAAAAGCAATGATAATCTTAATAGCTCTTTACCAACCTCCGGCAAGATATCCCCTTGTCTTCGATTTAATTCTTTGATATATTCCTCCAGCACAGATAAGTTCAGCTCAAGTGACCTCACCTTTTGCATCAAAATCTTCAGAACAGAATCACCAGGAATTCTTCCATTTGGCTGCTGTCTTACCTTCATAACAGGTTCTGGAATTTTGTTCGTAGTTACTGGATTTTGGGTAACGTCTAAATTGACTTTTTGTGTATCTTCAATGTTTTCCATCCCTACACCAGCCGTTTGTACCCCATTTTGACCTTCACTGCTTGTCCTCCGGTCAGTTGAACCAACCTCTTCTTTTGGAGAAGATATTACAGTTGCATTAGGCTCTGCCAATTTATTGGCCACAGATTCTGCAGACGCCACAATCAGATCTTCAAGCATTCGCTCAATTGCATTAATACCATACACCTCTAGAACACTCAGTGTGCAGTAAAACTCTGATCCATAGTGACTTAGCAAATCTAACTTCAAGTATCTTACCCATTTGGGTTCTGGCAGCTTGAAGGTTTGAGCATGCTTGACATTAGCAGCAACAAAGCTTCCCAACGGGGACCATGCGTCTGCTGGATAGCTTAAACTACCTGACAATTCAAATTCCTTGAAATTAGAAGAGTAATGCTCAAAGTTTGCTATTTTGACAGCATCTACCAGAGTCTCTTCTGCAAGTTCAACGATAACAAACTTCCTCCCTACAGAACAAGGGTTTCTCAGGTACTTATCGTGATCCTTGCCCAATATGTTGCTTGCTCCTTTTGCTTCCTTATTGTGAGCCACCACTTTTGCACCCTTGGATGCAGAGGCATAGTTGTACTCCGTTCCATCAGGTTCAAGCCCATGGGTAATGTTAACGAGCTGACTATGCACATCCTGACCTTTTTCTTGCTTTGTTATGTTTCGAAATTCATCAAAATTGAGATAGGTGGAATGAGAAGTTCTTCCATTCAGATATTGCCCTGAATGATTTGTGTTCTGCTCTTCTTGTGCTTGATGTACTTCACAAACCAAATCACCATAACCTAAAACACTCCAAACTAATTTTTCTAACCTCTTTGTCTCTGGAAGTGAGTACTTGGAAATTGCATAGTTGTGAGATACATCAGAATCATTACAGCTTTTAGACGAACCAAAATCTAATAGCATTCCATTAGTCTGCCTTCCGTTTCCGTTTTCTACAAATGAGCATGCGTGATCACCGTGCTTACCATTGTGAACACTAGGACAATGTGTAGTTCTGTTATCAGGAGCTGAATTCCCTGAAGATGATATAGGCTCAAGTTAAACAAATTATGCATCAAATAAATAGACAAGGATAAAAGTTAAAATGCCACCTAAATAGCTTATCCTATAATCATGAATCTGAAAATAGAAGAATGGTGATTCCATAAGAATGCTCTCTTAATTCCAGCTAGAAAATAAGATTTGGTAAATCAGACACAATTTCATTCATGACCAAGAATGTAAGGGGACCAGTAGAAGAGATTTTCCCAACAGTACACATCAACTAAGGAAGCAATTGACAAACCATGGCAGAGATGTCGCATACGAAAAAATCAATATATCTAAAAGAAAAAGCCAGAAAACCCTACTTCGGAGTTTCACAGTCTAGTTTCTAAAGATTAACATTTTTAAGAAAAAACCAAAACCACTAAAAAATGAAATAGTGAATAAGAAACGAAGGCCTCTTCATGCTACAGAAAATTGTTGAAACAAAAAAGAAATTAGAATCTTCTAACACTATCATACCCAAAGAGAAAATTCACCTCTTCAATTCATTCACATCTAACTTGACTATGCTATGATAGAAAAGTCTAAAGCCACTAATTGGATAGTTATTCTCTAAGAAACTTATTAGGGGAACATTAAAGGCTTCAGCTTTCTTTCTGCGCTTCAACTTATTAGTGAAATATTGATACAAAATGCAGATTCAGGAAATGGGTTTGCTAGAAATACAAAAATGAAAATTGGGTATTAAGGAATTAGATGAAAGTGGGAGAAAGTAGAGCCCAAACCACCAATATATATATATATATACAAAATTTACTAAGAATCCAAATCCAAAAACCAAATAAATAAAAGTTCAGAATCAGAATAAGAAATAGAGAAAAGCCAAAGCAAAGAAAAATGGAACATAAATCATAAATGGAAAAGATGATACCTCCATTCCCATGGCCAAGACCAAGTTTAGAGTAGAACAGGAAGACAAGGCACCAAAGTGAGAAGATCAAAGACACAGATAGTTCATAGAAGCTCTTGCTCTTATTGGTGCTGTAGTAGTTCTTCTTGTTTTTGTTTTTGCAGCTGTCATTGTTTTTCTGAAAATTGCAGCTTTCATTGTGTTTCTGAAAATTGAAGGTCTCATTGGTGTCTTTGCTTTGGCTTTTGATATATAAGGAGCCATTCCGAGGCTTCTTCATCTCTCATCTGTGCAGGAAGGGCCGTTGAGTTGAAGGGTTTTGCTGGGCCCTTCTGTTGCATCAAAAAGCATAGCGACAGAGGGAAGAGGGGGAGAGAAAATGTGGTCTTTCCTCAGAAGTTGGAATCACGAAAAGTCCTTGTCTGCTTTTTGTGGCTAAATTATTCCCATTCGTGCGGGAACTGCTCTTTGCCGTTGAATGGCGCATAAGTCGGTTTTAGAGCAAGTTTAAGTCGAACTTTAAGTTTAACCCATATCTTACGAACGGCTTAATTTGGTGTGTCAAGTTTCAACGGCCACTTCCACTGCCACTAAGAGCTTGAAAACTAAAATGTTCAAAGACACCAATGTTGGAAGAGGGCTCAAATTCGAATCTTCTAGTCTCCAATTGATTAATAAAAAACTGCCAAATTTGTTCTAGTAAATTAAAATTTGAATAAATGAGTCATTGCCACATCATAATAAGCAAAGTTGATAAACAAATTTAGTGAGCGTAACAGTACTCCATATTTTAGAGACCGTGCGTAACTTGATTGTAGTTCTGGAAATTTTGTGACACAGGATTTCACTTATAATGTTCATTTGGTTTAAAATTAGATGATTGTATCCAACTATCGGAGTTCTGATCTCATTGATGTTTAAATGAAAAAAGTACAGATGAATTTGGAATTCTTAATCCTTTACATTCCTGGCTTTTTCTAATAACTACAGCTGAGCCACATCTATCAAACACAGGAACAAAACAAATTAACAAAAATAAAAAGCCCAATAAAAAGGAAAAATGGGCTTGCTTTGAATTACAAAAGATAGATTACACCTTCTGGGTAGCACACAACAAAACTACACGACACAATCTCATTCATGCTCTTCACGCTCTTGATGGCAATGAAGCTGCCAATGCAGTCCTCATGCATGCACAGTACACAAAGAACACGGAGAGCCCCCATGTATGGGATCTTTCATTTAATCATAGGGTTTCTCCTTTGGATTGAGTTAGAAGGGCATACTCTAAGTCACGTTCCTGTTCCTGTTTGATGAACTTAAGGCTGCCAGGATTTTCTTCCTCAAAAAGAAGCTTTAAGGGTGTCTGTGGAGGGTACTTGTTCAAGATAAAATTGATTTCTTCGCCGCTAATTTCCTTGCGTTCAAGAAGAACCTGAAATGAAAGTCAAAGAAGCCCGCAAGTCATTACACCGCTTAAAACCTCATCAGATATTCAAGAAATTCAATCATATGCACTTGAAGGATAAATATCGGTAACACTTCCAAGATGTAAATTTGCATGCAGACCAATTACCTTCACAGTTTTAAGCAAGGCTGCATGGTGCCTTTTAAGCAAAGAAAGTGTTTTGTCATACATATTATGTATCAGCTCTTCAGTCCTTTTTGCAACCTCATCGTCTAAATTGAAGTTCACTGGTGGTTCAATTAGGTCATAGTCGTGGTACAGTGATCCCTCAAAGTCCAGCCGAGGGCCTACAAATTGAACTTTCTTCCTCCAAGGTGGTGGCTCTCCGTGTATGACCATTGGATTCTCCAAATTCCAACTGTAAGGAGTAAACAATCAGTTCATTACAACATCACATAAAGCAGGGAGATAGAAAAACAGTAGTGAATAAGGGCCTAACATGGTTAAAATTTTACGAGCAAGCCAAGATGCATCAGCAAGGTAGTCAACTGAAGCCCTTGATGTGTCCCTTCCATATATGACCTCTTCAGCGGCCCTCCCTCCAAGTAAAACCTGCACGGGGAAAGAAAAAAAAAATCCAAATTAATGAATAGGATGCAGTTAAAAGGAAACCATAAACAATAAAAAAGCTAACCTGAAGGCGATGCAGCAATTGTGGCCGGCGCTCAAACATGTATGATTCATCATCAAGTCGATGAAATACAACTTGCGATAATGTCTGAACAAATCACTCCATAAGTAACAAGTGTTAGGAAAGATGACTCCAGAGTCAAATACTACGATTATAGTTATATCAAATTAGTCATTACGTGCAAATGAACAGTGAAATTAATTTTAAAAGACAAGTTTTAAGTAAAATTAATTTTTCATCTTTTAAGTATGTAATGAACCACACAACTGTTAATCCATCAGAAAGTGTTGAAAACATATAAGAGCAACAACTTACAAATCAGCCTATGGACAAAAAAGAAGATAAAGAAGCAGAAAGAGCACCTGACCACGAGGGATGATTGAGATACGATCACAGCATTCAACTTCTGCATTCTCATATTGCCTAAGCAGATGAGAAGTTATTGCAACTCCAACTTCAGTAGTGGCTCGACGACATTGTCCCTGATGACCTAACTCTATTCCAACCCGTTTTGGTCCTACAGTAAGTCTATCAACTGCATCATCCAAGTCCGACTGACGAATTGACTCATGCCCCTTCCTCACTGCTACAAGTGCAGCCTCTTGGACCAGCTGAGCCAACTTTGCTCCCGTCCATCCTAATAATTATCAAATGTTTAGTCATCCAAATACCAAATTATATGGAACAGCAAAGACAGATGCATACCAGGTAAGTTCTGTGCATAGCTGGACAAATCAACAGACTCTGACATTTTCACTTTGCTTGCGTGGATTTTCAAAATATCCAATCTCCCCTTTGCAGCAGGAGGACGAATTTTTATCTACATGATAAAACCCAAATAACAATAAACCAGTAAATTTCATTGATTCATTCAACAGAGCTAACATATACAATTTATGGACAAAGCAGAAAACAGATACATTTGGACCTGCAATTAATTTATATCCACTAGTTCTTAAAAAGTCACTAAATTATCCAATAGAGAATCATCCAGCATGACAATTCCAACCAACAATTGGAACATAGTTTGATGGCTCATTTAGGATCACATAAAGATGTATGATGTGACTGACGATATGTCAAGCTTAAACCAAAGAGTTAAAGTCCCTGAACTAACAGAGTGGACTAGTTCTAACTTCTAACAGTCTTTTACTCAGAAAGAAACAAACCTTGCGATCAAAACGACCTGGTCGGAGAAGTGCAGGGTCTAACAAATCCCTGCGATTTGTAGCAGCTAAAAATATAACGCCTTTACCAGTATCAAACCCATCAAGCTCTATTAAGAGCTGGTTCAGTGTAGTTTCCCTCTCTTGAGTGGCTGCATTATACAGGTGGTCGGAAGATTCCTTAAAAATCCCTTGACGCCTGATCATACAATAACAAACATGTAGTACGAGTATTAGCATCCAATTAAAAATTATGGACTAGACACTTTTCAGCCAGCAGCTTGCACAATGGTGATATGTCGTGAAGCTAGTTCCTCACAAAATTTTAAAACCACAAACAATAGCACACAATTCATTAAAATCCACCAAGAGAAATATGCATACCTCGTAGCCAAAGCATCAATTTCATCAATGAAAATAACTGATGGTTTGTTTACCTGCACCGAAAAATAAGATCATAATGTAGCAATCTCAACAGGACTTCAAGAAAGCAAATATTCCATGCATTAATTGATGAAGAAACTCTACACTATGAACCACTTATTAAAAGGGAAGTATACTTTATGTAAAATTACTGATAAAGGAGAATGACTTGCTTGTTGTTCCCACTTCTCACTTCTGAGTGACAAAGTGGGATAATATCAGGAGAACCAACGTTGTTAGCCACACAGTTCTATGCATTAAATATGGACAAGAGCAATCACAATTTACAGAATTCAACTACAAATGGGAAGTATAATCACCTTGGCTCTTTTGAATAGATCCCTAATACGAGCAGAACCAACACCAACTAAAACTTCAACAAATTCAGATCCAGCCATTTGGTAAAATGGAACACCAGCCTCACCCGCTATGGCCTTAGCAACCAGGGTCTGGAAACAGGCAAGTAAACTGAAAAATTACTACGGGCTAATTTCATGTGCACATATTGAAGATTAGGACAAATAACAAACCTTGCCGCATCCAGGTGGGCCCTCTAAAAGAACCCCATGCGGAGGCTTTATTCCCATTTTATCAAACAGTTCCGGGTTCTTCAAGTACCTCACCAACTAATCAGCAGAATATCAAAGATATCAATAAGTTATCATTAATTTCAAATTTACAAACGAGAATTATAGTTAAGTTAAGACTGGGGGACAAATTGCAATACACAAGCAATTGATTATCAGCGATTAGTGAAAATGAATACCTCCTGGAGTTCCTCTACTGCTTCATCAATCCCTGCCACGTCACTAAACTTAACTCCAGTTGACCCCTGAACACATACATGTCAATACAATATTGAATTCTAAGAACCTCATGAAGAACTTCAGCATGCTAAGAAAGTTACACAAATGAATAACTCTTAGAAACTAACATCAACACGAGCTTCTGCTTTAGACCGTGAAAAATCAATCCCTTGCCACAGATCCTGCAAATATTAAGTGCAACTCATGGCGATCAGATCCATGGCATAAATAAGGCAAGGCATTAATGCAAGAAGAATAAGGAAAGAAACTGTAGAAATAACGCAGCATTACCCACTTCCTGAAGTTCTTAGGTCTTCTAGAGAGTGTGAAACGGACAAGAAGGACCATGGTCAAAAGGACAATTGTAATTGGTTTTAACATCTCAATGCTGGAAGATACACCACCAAAAGTGTAAAAATCAGAAAATTTAGAGAAAATGCCTCCGTCACTGAAGAAGTCAACAAGATTATCCCATACTCTCTCTAAAATTCCAAAGATGAGACCAAGAAAAAGTCTAATAAATGGTTTGACTATAGGCCATACGACATATACAGTTGACACAAAAACGAAACTGGTAACAGCAAATACTGCAGAAGCCAGGAACCCTCCAACAACAACTGCAGCAGCAGCCATTACAGCTGTTACCATTCCAAGCTCTACCATCATTCTGCTAGATATGGAAGATGCCACTGGATGAGGGTACTGTGGTAATTTTCCAACCCAAGACTGCAACAGAGGAATCAAACAGTAAGGAAAATATCAATTTTCTGTCGGAATAAAAGGAAAATCTTGACTCTTTAAACATTTGGTTCCAATTATATGCATCAATACAATACATTGTTTTCTATGATCCAAACCTCATGTCTGGAACATATACAAGAAGAGATAGCTGCAAAAAAGTTTGAGAAAATAGAAGCTAATTCTTGAACCAGAGTATGTCCATACAGCTAAAGGTTTTCTAACATTGATAATATAATTTATAAAGGAAGGTCAATACAGCCATGCTCACTTTCTAAGCACTCAAACCAGAACCTCCAACTGAATGGGAGTACAATAGAAACACTCTAATTTCATACCATGAAAACTAGTGCCACAAGATAATTCACAACAACTTTTGCCTTTCTTAAAACCAATTTCTATTGATTCACAAGTTATAATTAACTAAGCTCAAAAGAGTTCAAAGATTGATCACCGTAGTATGTCCCTCTATTACATATCTCGGGCCCGTATACTCCTCCAGAAGAGCCTGAGCTTCACCCTCATCCAGCCTCATTGCCCTAAAATATTGCAAACAATATCACTGAACTGCCAAAACATCCACAAAAGTAGAACTCCTTAAGTAATTAAATGTTTTTTCATTTTTACCATTTGGTTCTATGCAAGCTCTTCTGGCCTGGGATCTCCTTCAAATCGACAATGAAATCAGTGAACCCATAAGAAGTCCCTGTAACTTCCTTAGAAGTCAATAACTTAACCTTATCACTCTTCAAAGCTTTCTGAAAATCCTCAAAGCTCATTGTGGGCAATTCCTCCAAACTCCTCTCAAATTCCTCTTCCTCCGGCAACTCAGTCCCAAAAATCTGCTCTGGCACATAGAGCTTTCCTTTATACTCCCTCAAAATGTCCTTCAAATAAACAGATTCATCCCTCACTTGACTATCATTTTGACCCTCAGTCCTCTCTTTCTTCGGTTCTGCCTTCGAAAATTTCAATCTCTTCGCCCAGAGTTCAATAAAACCCACATTGGAATTCTTGCCCAAACTCTCTTTTTCTTTCGAAGTGTAAAACTTGTCACCAACTAAGTACCTGGGTTCAATCTGGCTTGGGTTCTCCTTCAAGACCCTGGTCACAAAATCGTCCTGGGGGGCTTTGCTAGTGTCACCCGACCGTGACGAGGGCCCCGAATACGACTGACAAAGGAGGGTGAGTGTCCGGTGAGGGAAAGGTGGCTGTGGTTGAATTTTTCGAATCAAATTGAAACGCTTTGAGTGATTTGGGGATTTGAAGTGGGTGTGGGGTTTGGGAATGTAAAGCCTGGGTGAGTTGAGAATGTCCATTGAAGTCATTGCTGGGACGATAAAGAAGGTTGAACAATTGGTGGGATTAGAAGGGAATGTGAATATTTGTGCTCACTTTTTGGGGGTTTATCTCTTTTAGGGTTTATGATTTTTCATTTTGCCTCTGCAATTGTATTGCATGAATTTGAGTTGGAAGTTTTAGTTCTGTTACAGTATTATCCGAGACCAGGTTTTTTTTTTTTGGCAAAAAGTCACTTTTAGTCCTGTAGTTTGCAACTTTTACCATTTTGGTCCCTATAGTTTCAATTTGGTCAATTTTGTCCCTGTACTTTTAATTTCGAGCAATTCAAGTCCAATCTTGATTTTCTGTTAAATTCTTTTAACACCCATCGTGTTTTTGGTCACGTGCCCCTCATGTGGAGGGGCAATTTCGGCAAATCGTGAAAAGTGAGCTCTCTCCTTTCATCTTCAGATGAGAATCCATCTCTAGCTTGGGTTCTCACTGGGTTGCGAAGAGTTTGGAAGTTTTGGACTGTGAGAAAATCTGGGATCATATAGAATTGTAAGAGCTGGACTTTTTGCTCATCACTCAAAGAGTTGAGTGATCATGTCTTGAGCTTTGAGAAGCCATTATCAGTTGGGGCTAAAACTGTGAGTTCACTGTTTGAGTTGTTGAGTTGGCTGTAGAGCTGGTTATCAACTTGGGGGCTTTTAAAAAAAAGATGTTGAAGCCATCTGCTATTTCAAGGATTTTGGTGATGTTGGTTGGGCCTGGTGGTGATTGCACTGCCGGCTCGGTAATTGATGGGGCAACTGGGGCAGCGGGGCTTGGGCTAAGATTTTAGTGCAATGGGAGAGGAAGATGAGTAGTAGTGTGAGTGAGAAGAGAGGCTGCTTCTTTTGCTGCTTCATCATCTTCATTTTGAGTGTACTTGGATTGGATGTGGCTTCTTAATTTGCTTGGATGTGGCTTCTTAATCTACTTATTTTGCTGCTTCATCATCTTCTGTCAAATTCTTTTATCAGTCTTTGAAGTTGCTATTCTCATTTCACCATTACAAAATGGGCAACTTGGAGCTTGGTTGTTAGCAGATCTTGACATTTTCGACAAACCCAGGACTGAAAATTTTCAAAGAACCCTAACCCACAATCCCAAAGTCTCATTTGAAGATGAAAGGAGAGAGGACAACTTTTAGGTGGGCACGATTTGACGAAATTGCCCCTCCACGTGAGGGGCACATGACCAAAAACATGATGGGCGTTAAAAGAATTTAACAGAAAATCACGATTGGACTTGAATTGCTCGAAATTAAAAGTACAGGGACAAAATTGATCAAATTGAAACTACAGGGACCAAAGTGGTAAAAGTTGCAAACTACAGGGACCAAAAGTGACTTTTTGCCTTTTTTTTTTGTTTGGGAGTTTTAGTAGTATATCCAAAACAGGAACTGAAATTATTATAAAAAAAACCCATATGAAATGCACTTTAGAAATCTACCCAAAAACTGTTTATTAATAAGAAATGAATGTTGAAGTTTTTATAAATTACATCTCTATTATTGATTAACTTAAAATAAGCCCAACACAAAATACTCAAAAGAAAAAAAACCCCACAACAAGCCCAGAACAAATTTTTTGATTTTTAAGTGTTTTCACAAAACATATGAGGACAATTTAGGTGGAAAAATGTCCATTCCGATTCACCCATGCCCAATACCACTTCCCCATCCAGAATGCTCCTATGTCAAGAATCAAAGTTATGATCCCGCGTCACTTTTCATTCCTAATGCAAGTAAAGAAAGGATTGATCAGGAATGGGAATGACTCTCATTCCTTTCATTCCCTTTCTAGGTAAGTAAGCATGCCCTAGTTTAGGGTATTTCGCCGAATTGCCCCTTAAACTTGTACCTAATTATCAATTTATTTATGATATTATTTTTTAGAAAATTAAGGACTCAAACTAAATTTTATTCTCAATTTCCCCGCTGCCATTTAAATTCTCAACATTTCATCCAATTTGCCGTTAAATATGAGGGCAAATTGGTCATTTCATATGTTAAAAATAATTAAATATTATAAAATAAAATGATATGACATATAAAATGAATAAAAAATCATTTTAATAAACAGAGGGTGGGACCCACCCACCATTTCTTCCCTCTATCTGTGACTGCGGACCCCTTCTTCCCTCTCTCTCTCTCTCCTCTATCTCGTCGACTAAATTCATTTCCCCACCTCCAAATAGCCCTATTTATTCATATCTTGAATCTATTGATGGGTTATGCAATTTGGGGTCGAGATTTTGGTTGATGAGGCAATGAACTTGTGAGGCGAATAGGTCCGGACCTTAGAGCAAGTCCAGCCTAAGGAATTTGGACTCGGGTGGGGTTTTAGGCGAAAAATAGGTTCCGATGGTGCAGGCTAGCTCGGGCTGCATGTGGGGGCCACGAAGACGGGCTGGCCCAAGGTCCAAAACTCGGGCGGGGCCGTCGGCAACAAATTTTTATAAAAAATTAAAAAAAATCCTAAAAATTTATATTTTTAAAAATAAATACTTAGTCATATTTTTCATTTCCCACACCAAAAATCTTATCCAAAAATATTATCCAAATTAATTGTTTAGGTAAACAAATTTGTGAAAAAAAAAACATAAAAATGAATAGTATTTGCCCTTTGCCATGACAACTGATGGAAACCAACGTTGCTTTTGCAAGGGCAGCCACTATTCATGTGAATAGTGGCTGCCCTAGCCCCCTCCCCTTGCCATGGCAAGGGCAAATCTGGAAGTGTTCTTAAAGGTTGTGTGGGATACAAAAATCAAAGGGGAGGGGGTGCAAATGGGTTTGGGTTTGTGGGTAGGGATAGGGTTTTCTTTTTTGTTTTTGGATGATTGGGCTGATGTGATTTCAATAGAGGATTGGAGTGGCTGAGTTGGGGGATGGGGAGGAGTTGTTTTGGGTCGGTGAGATGAGGGGTTGGCTATGATGATTAGGTGTGTAAAGTAAATTTTTAGGGGGAGAGAAAGAATACGGTGGTTGTGGGAGGATGGGGGTGAGAGGGGAGGCGGTGAAGGGGAAGTGGTGGTCTTGGGTCTAGGATTGGGTTGAAGGTCGATTAGGTGCTACGATGGTGAGGAGATGTGTGATAGCGATGGTGGGGAAGAAAAGTGTCGACTATGGGGAGGGTTTTTTTTTTATTTTTTTAATAAAAATTTCTTTAATTTTTTCCCAAAAAAAATATTTTTAATTATTTACCTGGATGAAATGTTGAGAATTTAGATGGCGGGGGGAAATTGAGAATAAAATTTAGTTCGAGTCTTTAATTTTCTTAAAAAAAATATCATGAGGTAAATTGATAATTATGTACAAGTTCAAGGGGTAATTCAGCAAAATACCTCTAATTTATTCATTCTTATTTTTTTTGTTCAGAAATCAGGAGACCTTTTTAAAAATTTTAAAAAAAAAATCATTCTTTTTCCACGTGCTTTTCAGCAGAGATTGGATCGCTGGTTTGAGCCCAATCCAACAACCAGTTGATCTCGTGGCCTTGCCAGATCCCCTTAATGGATCCAACGGCAACAGACACGGCCGTACAAGACCAACTAAAGTTGATCTAACGGTGTTTACAGGTTCCCGTAATAATTAGGGTAAGGTCGCATGCATCATATGAGAATTTTTGCGGCTTTAGGGTGTATTCAATTAGGATTATAAAGCGTTGAAAAAGATTTTAAAAATCCGGGTGTATTCAATTTGGATTTATACAAACTTTAAAACAGGTTTTACAAGTCTGGGTGTATTCAATTCTGACTTGTATGAACTTTTAAAAAGTCCATTCAAATATGGGTGTATTCAATTAGGATTATAAAAAAGTTGAATCAAATCTAGGTGTATTCAAATGGTCATATATTTGGAAGAATTTCATTAAATGATAAATTTTAATAGGTTTTAAGAGGAGAGCTATAAATAACAAAGAGCATAATAAATCCAACCTTTCCCCCAAGTATTTCATCGGACGCCATTTTTTCTCTCGGCAACGGTCCACTCTGTGAGTCGAAGACTTTAGACCTTCATCTGTTTCACCATGACCATGCCCTGCTTTGCATTCAAACACGTATTGCTCCACCTTAACGACCCCTCCTTCGACCCAAAACCCATTCATGGCGGTTCATCAACGATCTCGCTCAGTCCCAATTCACACATCGCCTCCTCTCTCTCCCAATTTCTAGGGATCAAAATTCGATTCGCCAAGGTAAGTAAGCAGCTCTCTGATTATCTTTCAACGCTTTGTTTTGTTTGCCTCTGCCGACAAATGTTAAATGGGAATTCAAAGTTAGAATCTTTTGTTTGAGTATTTGGTTTCTGAGGAATTGGAATTGGGTTTTACTGAGCTTTGTTAAGCTGTTTGATTAAGTTGAGCTGCGCTTGACTGTTTGTGTGTGCGAGAACTGTGAATAGAAAGATTTTTCACGTTTAAAGTTAGGGCTTTTTTTGGTCTCAACTCTAAATTATACATTAATTATGTGCAGGGTCACTACTGTTAGAACTAAATTACAGTAGTGGGTATTGGGAAAAATTACAAAATGAGTTACAGAACGAGGTTTGGAAAAGATAATAGCGCTTGTGATAGTGGAAATGCTGTTGAAGGTTCTGGTTCAAGTAAAGGACCCAATGAAGTATCAAATGATTTTGATCATGAAATTGCTCAACTCACTAAGCATAGATCAAGACCCCATCATGTTGTTCAAGGAAAAGATGTTATGAATTTGGCTTTTTATTTCATGTTGTTCAATTAACATCAGTGTAATCTTGATACAAATCAAGTATCATAACATCTCAACATGATAATTTCGTGAGGTAATCTTGGTACAAATCAAGTATCAGTGCATAATGTTTTATATTTAAATTCATTGAGATTCGATTGTTTTGTTGTTTGTAAATAATAGTATGATAATTTCGTGATTTTTTTTTTCCAATAGGGTTGTGGCATTGATACACGCCTGCTTATCTTTTGGAGGACGAAGTTGAATTTTTGTATGCATATCTCATTTCCTCACCTTCTTTGTTGAATACTATTCATGCGGCTGTCAATATTATCGAGATTACCAGTTGGCTATTAATGACTAATCAATATTATCGAGATTACCAGTTGGCTATTGAGATTACCAGTTGGCTATCGAGATTACCAATATTATTGTTTTTAAAAAAACATGTTAAAGAAATTATAGAAGTCTGGAATAAAAGCCATACAAATCTTAAGAAAGTTTACTAAAAAATTATATAGAAGTCTTCTGAAAGTCTATCAAGTTCTACACGAAATCTAAAGTTCCATCAAGTTCTATGAAATCTAGCGCTTAAACAAAATCTTTTTAAATGCTTCATAATCCTAATTCTTCATCGTCTTCGTCACGGAGTAGCCTACCTTTTCCGAAACCCATTTCCCCAATTTTTACTAAATTGTTACCTAAAGAAAATCCATTACCCTCAATTGTTACAAAACCCCCAAATTGGAAAATGGCTCGAGTCCAACAACGAGATCTTGAGCTCCGCATATAATGTCATCAAAAGGCTCACACAATTTGAAGACTACTTCGGTGAATTGAAGAGCATGAATCGACGGATGAAGAAGGTAATGCCTTGAGCAGAGCGTTAGGTTCTACTTAAGAGGCAAAGACTATTTTGTGAAACACTTTTTTGAAATCTTTTCTCCTATTTTGAAAAAGAATAAAATTGGGACTATTCCTGCGTTGAAAGAAGCAATTTCTGCCCAAGATTGGCACATAATCAACTTTCTTGTAGAATACGCCACTTCTACCTCCTCTGCTCTGGTCTATGGGGCCCCTTCTACCTCCTCTGTTCTGGTCAATGGGGCCACTTGGTCAATGCAACATCCACATTTGCTCCTCCATACACATTCAGTCCTCCATTCAGTCCTCCATCAACATGCAATCCTCCGTCCATCAAATGAAGATGTTTCGAAACCGCCCAAAAATGGCTGATTGGCAAAGGGTCCGTTTTCGCCAAACTGGGGACTTCAGTTGTTGACCTGATTCTCATGGTTTGGCTTGCAAAGGTCATGTGGAATCTGAGGAGGATTAAAGAAAAGAGTAGCAAAGCTACAAATAACAGTGGCATATCAAATGCGAGCAATGTCAGTGCCAATGACAGCACCAAGCGAGACAACAAACAGAGAGAGGATGAAAATATACTTGGTGATATTTCTTTCCAATCTTTTTCTTGTTCTTGTTTTTGTAATTTTTATGGGATAAATCTAATTTTGTTTTTGTTTTAATCTTGGAAAAGCCACAAGGATCGCTGCCATGGGCCTAGAACAAATTTTGGAAGAGTCTGTTCATATTGGCTCCTTCCCGTAAAGGTTAGTACTTACTATGCTAATTGCCCTTAAATTATGTTATGAGCTTTGTAATAGTAGGAACCCAATTGGTAAATTTTTTGTTTTTCTGTTTGGTTAGCATCAGCTACAAGGACTTACAAAGTTCATTGCCTGGAAGTTTTGGCCTCTTCTATATAATAATGTTTAGAACTTGGCATTTGATAATAGTTAGGGAGATTTTGTTATCCTTTATTTGTTTTTCTTATTTGGATTTGTATATAAGTCAATTGGTAACTTTCCTTTGTTCATTTGATTGGCATTGACTTGGAGATAGCATTCACGCATGCTAGATGTGTTTTCGAATATCTGCTTTCTTATGGTATTCTTTTAGATAGCTTTTGTGAAAAGACCCTGCAATTATTAACCCTTTTTTTCTCCTGAAAATGATCCATGCATATGGGTTTTCCAGAACCTAGAGGTTCTGGGCTTTGTTGGAATGTTAACTTATCACTGGAGGTTCTGGGCTTCGTTAGATAGCTTTTGTGAAAGTGAAAGTACCCTACACCTACAATCCATCTTTGGTTGTTGTTTTCAAACTAATTTTTGTGTGTGAATTACTCAGGGCTATTGACTCGGAAAGCATTTTTCAGTAGATAGATAAGAGTTGAGGCAGTTTAGTATGATGTTTACAACTTTGCAGTTTGACATATGCAAGTCTAAAGGACAGGTATGACTCTTATTCTAACTTTCCAACTTTGTTCTTCAGCTTTCCATGCATGATTAATTGAATTTGTAAACTTGCAATTTTGTTGTAGTTTAAATTTCAGAATTTTTTATGATATATTTGCAATATACAACAGATGGGTTTGGGATTAATCTGTTACAAAATAAGTCCACATTTTGATTTTACAATGCTTTTGCCAAATTTTTCTTTAGCAGGATAACTGAAACAGATGTGATTGCTTATTCAATTCAAGTGGTAGCATTCCTCAAAAATTTGGCAATCACATCTGTTTCAGTTATCCTGCTGAAGAAAAATTTGGCAAAAGCATTGTAAAATCAAAATGTGGACTTATTTTGTAACAGATTAATCCCAAACCCATCTGTTGTATATTGCAAATATATCATAAAAAATTCTGAAATTTAAACTACAACAAAATTGCAAGTTTACAAATTCAATTAATCATGCATGGAAAGCTGAAGAACAAAGTTGGAAAGTTAGAATAAGAGTCATACCTGTCCTTTAGACTTGCATATGTCAAACTGCAAAGTTGTAAACATCATACTAAACTGCCTCAAATCTTATCTATCTACTGAAAAAAAATGCTTTCCCGAGTCAATAGCCCTGAGTAATTCACACAAAAAAATTAGTTTGAAAACAACAACCAAAGATGGATTGTAGGTGTAGGGTACTTTCACTTTCACAAAAGCTATCTAACGAAGCCCAGAACCTCCAGTGATAAGTTAACATTCCAACAAAGCCCAGAACCTCTAGGTTCTGGAAAACCCATATGCAGGGATCATTTTCAGGAGAAAAAAAGGGTTAATAATTGCAGGGTCTTTTCACAAAAGCTATCTAAAAGAATACCATAAGAAAGCAGATATTCGAAAACACATCTAGCATGCGTGAATGCTATCTCCAAGTCAATGCCAATCAAATGAACAAAGGAAAGTTACCAATTGACTTATATACAAATCCAAATAAGAAAAACAAATAAAGGATAACAAAATCTCCCTAACTATTATCAAATGCCAAGTTCTAAACATTATTATATAGAAAAGGCCAAAACTTCCAGGCAATGAATTTTGTAAGTCCTTGTAGCTGATGCTAACCAAACGGAAAAACAAAAAATTTACCACTTGGGTTCCTACTATTACAAAGCTCATAACATAATTTAAAGGCAATTAGCATAGTAAGTACTAACCTTTACGGGAAGGAGCCAATATGAACAGACTCTTCCAAAATTTGTTCTAGGCCCATGGCAGCGATCCTTGTGGCTTTTCCAAGATTAAAACAAAAATAGATTTATCCCATAAAAATTACAAGAACAAAAAGATTGGAAAGAAATATCACCAAGTATATTTTCATACTATCTCTGTTTGTCGTCTTGCTTGGTGCTGTCATTGGCACTGACATTGCTCGTATTTAATATGCCACTGTTATTTGTAGCTTTGCTACTTTTTCTTTAATCCTCCTCGGATTCCACATGACCTTTGCAAGCCAAACCATGAGAATCAAGTCAACAACCGAAGTCCTCAGTTTGGTGAAAACGGACCCTTTGCCAATCAGCCATTTTTGGGCGGTTTCGAAACATCTTCGTTTGATGGACGGAGGATTGCATGTTGATGGAGGAGTGAATGGAGGACTGAATGTGTATGGAGGAGCGAATGTGGATGTTGCATTGACCAGAGCAGAGGAGTTAGAAGTGACCCCATTGACCAGAATAGAGGAGGTAGAAGTGACCCCATTGACCAGAGCAGAGGAGGTAGAAGTGGCGTATTCTACAAGAAAGTTGATTATGTGCCAATCTTGGGCAGAAATTGCTTCTTTCAACGCAGGAATGGTCCCAATTTTATTCTTTTTCAAAATAGGAGAAAAGATTTCAAAAAAGTGTTTCCACAAATAGTCTTTGCCTCAAAAGTAGAACCCAATGCTCTGTTCAAGGCATTACCTTCTTCATCCGTCCAGTTCATGCTCTTCAATTCACCGAAGTAGTCTTCAAATTGTGTGAGCCTTTTGATGACATTATACAGATGCTGGAGCTCAGCATCTGTTGTTGGACTCTGAGCCATTTTTCAATTTGGGGGTTTTGTAACAATTGAGGGTAATGGATTTTCTTTAGGTAACAATTTAGTAAAAATTGGGGAAATGGGTTTCGGAAAAGGTAGGCTACTCCGAGACGAAGACGATGAAGTGAAGCAAAGCAGTCTTAAAGCGGCAAAAATTCGCATTTGATGCATGCGACCTTACCCTAATTATTACGGGAACCTGTAAACACCATTAGATCAACTTTAGTTGGTCTCGTATGGCCGTGTCTGTTGCCGTTGGATCCATTAAGGGGATCTGGCAAGGCCACGAGATCAACTGGTTGTTGGATTGGGCTCAGACCATCGATCCAATCTCTGCTGAAAAGCACGTGGAAAAAGAATGATTTTTTTTTTAAAAATGTTTAAAAAGGTCTCCTGATTTCTGAACAAAAAAAATGAATGAATAAATTAGAGGTATTTTGCTGAATTGCCCCTTGAACTTGTATATAATTATCAATTTACCTCATGATATTTTTTTAAGAAAATTAAAGACTCGAACTAAATTTTATTCTCAATTTCCCCTCGCCGTCTAAATTCTCAACATTTCATCCATGTAAATATTAAAAATATTTTTTGGGAAAAATTAAAGAAAATAGAAAAAAAAACCCTCCCCATAGTTGACACCTTTCTTCCCCACCATCGCTATCACACCTCTCCTCACCATCGTAGTACCTAATCGACCTTCGACCCAATCCTAGACCCAAGACCACCCCTTCCCCATCACCACCTCCCCTCTCAGCAACCCATTCTCCAGCCACTGTATTTTTTTTTGTTTCTCCCATTTTAAGATTTTTGGAATTGTCCTTCTTTTTGTCTGTCTTCTTTCTCCTTTGAATTCACCTTGGACTGGAAAGCTTGCTCCATCGATTGTTCTGTTGATCTATTGATTCTTTTTTCATGTGCTTCCAATGAACCAATTAATTCATGTAAAGAAAGTGTAGATAAATCTTTTGATTCTTCTATTGCGGCAGCGACATGATCATATTTTGGTGGTAGACTTCATAAAGTTTTCTCTACGATTTTCTTGTCTAGAATTGTGTCCCCATAACATCTGATTTGGTTCACAATCCCACAAACCTTTGTGAAGAATGCTTGAATGGATTCAGTGTCTTTCATAAGTAGGTTATCAAATTCCCACCATAAGGATTGCAGTTTGATGGAGATCACTTTTTCTGAACATTTGAACTAAATTTTGAGAATTTCCCAAACCTTCTTTGATGTTGTTGCTGAAAGTAATCTTGAAAAGAGATTTTTGCTTACTCATTGTTTAATTAGGAACAACGCCTTGGCATATTTTTTCTTATTTTCCTTGTAAGTTTGTTGCTTTTCTTGTGTTTCCTTTCCTGCTTTTGAAGTTTCTTGTTCCTCATACCCATCTTCTACAATATCCCAAATATCCTGGGAGATAAACAAAGTCTTCATTTGAATGCTCCAATACTCATAATTCGCACCATAAAAAAATAGGCATTAGACTCTAGTACCAAATTTGTTGGGGGAATGATCACAAAACTGAAGAATAGGATGGAAATATAAAGTAAGGCAGAGAGTATTTGTAAAAACAGAGAATTATATAAACTGATTTTATTAACTTCTTCGATATAACAGCAGCCCATAACATTGGTTATTTATAATTACATTTATACCTTTACATAATAAGACACAACTCTTGAATTAATTCCAAGAGATACAGATGCAACTTTTGATTTCTAAAAGATACAACTTCTCATATAGTAAAGAGATACAGAAACCTATAGAAAAAGATACAACTAAGATGCATTACTTTTAACAAACAAAAAAAAAACTTTAACTAAAAGATTGATGATGTGTCATATGTTAGATGGTTAGATTATTTGGGTGGCTTAAATTTCACGAAATGCAGGTAAATGCACGAATTCTAAATGCAAAGGCTCAATATCCGTTGAAGACCGGGGGCCAAATAATTTGTTAAATATCGTACAAGTAATTTGTTCACGTTATTAATTGTTGCACAAATAAACCACAGCAACCAAACTTGAGTTGAATTGAAATATTAATTAATTATTGATTAATTGTTTGTTTCCTAGCTAAACACGACTTCCATTCCAACTATCTTCTTCCTCTTGCTGAACGAGATTCTCATTCTCTTTTCCAAGCCGAGATGGAGCTATCTCTGGAACCCAGAATCGAAGATATCCCTTCTTCACTTTCTTCCCCTCGAGAAAAAGATAAAAACCCTAGCCTTTTTTCTATTCCCATAAGCAAAACGAGCACAGTATATGAAGACACTAAATCATCAACAAATATTCTTATTTCTAGACGAAGAGTCGCTGGGACTGAGCTGAAGGGAATCCTTGGCAGTTGCTGGTTTGGAAGAAACTTTTTAACTGGATGCATTGATCATCTATTAATTTTGATACCGCATCTTTTATTATTTTCGATAAAAGGTAACTATTGTTGATTTGTTGTTTCAATTTAATTTACTTGAACATTGAACATTTAACTTTATGACATCAATTGTGATACTTGTTTGTGTCTTTGTTTTTGGTAAATGCTACGATTTTGTATCAATAAAAACATGAATCTTTAGGTACAAAGAGAATAATATTCATATATATATATATATATATACTGAGAGAATTTTAGTTGAAGGATTTCTCAAATAAGCTTATAATTTGAGCGATACTCTTGTAGGGCCCACCACGCATTGTATTTCAATGATCGAAACTGTCTATTTGTTTTGATATTCCATCAAAGATCTTCTCAGCAAAAAATCAATTGACCACTCAATTCGATGGTTTTTATTACAGTTTTTTCTTGAAGCACTTTGTTCGTATATTTTGTTGGTCCTAATAGTATCCTTCAAATAAACTTATTTGAAGGATCCCTCAACTGAAGCTTTATGTATACTTATATGTATAAGTAAAGAGTTATTAGATACTTATATTTAAAGTTGTTACTAAAATTATTTGTTTAATGAATAAGTAGGGTTGGCGAAGCTGAGGGCTAAGAGAAACGAGCATTCACCCTTAATGGACTTACCCAGGAATATCATCCTCGATGTTCTTACAAGACTGCCGGTAAAATCACTTTCTGAGATTCGTTGCATATCTAAGACCTCTTTAAACATAATTGATAATCCATTTTTTGTGACATTGCACACTTCAAGTTTGCTTAATTCTGCTGTCAATTCTACTACTGCTGGTGAAGTACAAACTTATGCTTCTTGCTCATTCCTGGTCCTCTCGGGATGATAAGTTCTTAACAGCCTTGCAATCATTGAAATACAATGACAAGAATGGATTGACAAAAAGCAGACGTTGTAAAACAAATATTTTATCTCGAGCTGGTGATTATGAAGTAGATTTTGTTTTTTGCAACTTGATTTGCCTTGAACAGAAGGGGGCATTATTTAAAGCTCCATGCTTATTGATCAATCCTCTCAGAGGAGGAGAATTTCTTGAGCTCCCAATTAATGACCTCGTTCCACCATATGCTAGAAAGTGGTACGGCATAGGATTTGACAGTATAACTAGCACTCACAAGATTGTTTGTGTTTTTAAAAGTGTACTAGACAAATACCAGAAGGCTTATGTTTATACATTGGGCACAAGGTCATCATCATGGTGAGAAATACACTCAGTTCCGCAACGTGAGTTTAGTAGTAAGAATGTATCTGCATATGGAGACATGAATTGGTTGATTTATAAAGATGTGGATGGGAGAAACCCTAATCGTTTTATCTCTTTTGATTCCAAGAAAGATGAATTTGTTTGGACCCCTTATCCTAATTCATCACAAGGTTTTATTCGTGGTTTGCAAGTCATGCACTTGCTTAACTTGAGAGGATGTTTGACCATTGTGTCATCTGGGAATTTGTTTATTGAGATATGGGTGCTAAAAAGTTATGAAAAAAAAAAGTGGGCATTAGATTACAAAATTGACAACGAAATGTTGCCTCGTGGTTCACTTTCTGAAAAGTCACAATAGTCGCACTTTGTCATTAACTAAGAATTTGGTATTTGTTGGTAGCGATTAATCACCTTTTTTGGTGATTCTTTGATAGCTTTAGTCACCTTTTTGAAATTTTTGTATGACTAAAGGCTTTAGTCACCCTAGTAAAAGTAACCAAATGTCACCATCGTTAATTTGTTGGTGACTAAAGCCCTTAGTCACCTTTTTTGGTGACTATTAGTAGCATTAGTCACCTTTCTTGAAATTTTTGTGTGACTAAAGGCTTTAGTCACCCAGAATATTACCAAATGTCACTAAATAATAATGCCACTTTTTCGTAGTGTTCTCCGCTTAAATCAATTGATTCTTGTGGTGAATTGGAGCACGGGATATTTTTCACTGAAAAATATCCTCTTATGTTTTACTTTTGGGACATGAGATATAAATCCATAAAATATATCAGAGGTGATACATTATTCCCAGACATGTTCAGTTATGATAATCTATATTATCATCTTTGGGGTAGGAGGAGGCGGTGGGAACCCAGGCTAAGCATCTTCAGTTGTACTATAGAGGCTTGATTTCCTTAAAGACTTATGGCAATTTAGTTGAAAGACGAGTGTGCAGGTGGAAATTTTTTGAAGCAGCAAAAACGAGGACATGGGATTTTGATTGATCGAAAGAGAAGTGTGCATCTCCATTGCCTTGCCAAGCCTTGTATTCAAGTCTTATTGAAGTAGTTGTCCTATTATCATTAACTGAAGGACCCAAAGAATATTCAAGTTATTTTTGTTTTGTGTGAAAGTTAAAACTTTTTTATATGCTATTTTGTATGAGTCCATAACATTGATGCCAGTATGCATATTTATCTTTGATAGTCTCTCACTGGGTACCAGTGGGCTCAAGAGAAGAACGTAAACCATATTTTCATTCAAGTTACAAAAACCCAAGTTCACATTTTCAGGGCTAATATTTATCGTCCCATGAATGATTGGCAGTTTCTGTTTGTGTCAAAATTTGATTTTGTCTGATCTGGTTTTAGAGGTTAGATCAGCTCTAGTTTTTGTTTGTTTGTTTGTTTGTTTGTTTTTTTAATTTTTATATAATTAAATTGACCTGTTGGTTAACTGCTTTCTGCTAATTAGAATGAAGCCCATTGACTTTTTATTTATTTTCGGATATTTAATTCTTTATTTTTGTATGCCAAAAAGGTAAACTAAGAAAATCCTTGATTTAAATGCACTTTTTGTTTTAATTTTAAATTTTGAATTTTATACATCTCCATTGCCACCATGGCACACCTGAAAAATTCTTTAGTAATCATAAAAAAATTTCCAAATTTGATGAATCTAAAAGCAGGTTGGCATTGCTCTGCTGTGAAAATAATCGTTGTTAAATTTGCTATGAGAGATGTGAGAGAAAGCAGTTTGGCGTTTGGTAAACTTTTTGTTAAAAGTGTAGTTGATACTGATTCTCGCATAATCAAAAAATTATTCCCGCATAATCATTAAACTCAGCGCCTCTTCAAAATTGATTCCTTCATAATCAGAAAATAAAAGCACCTCATTAGTTGCTTTCCCTTATAGCTTTCTCTCATAACAATTTTTAACAATAAGTGATTTTCTCATAGTTTATCAAACCGGCAGAGCTTCCCAAAAATTTTTAAAAATCACTTATCACCCTAAATAAGCAATGCCAAACGGACACCTAATCTCTAGGTAGAATCTAACAAAAAATATATTAAAATAAAGAAACATACCTAGCTATTTACAAGACCAACATATATATAAAGGTAGATGCAAAGAATGGTGAAACATTCAAAATACTGAAAATTGTTTTTAGTTAATGAATTTGTTAAGCATTGAAAATTTTCATTAAATAAGAATATATATATATAAAGCAAAAGGTAGAGAATGGTGAAACATTCAAAATACCAGAAAATGCCCTTAGTTAATTCAAACATTAAAAATTGAAATAATTAATTAAATGAGGATAATATGGTAAATTCGGATTTTTTCATATTAAAAAAAATAAATATGAAAACAAAATCAGATAATAGGTCTTACTTTTACGGAACATAACTACCTATGTTATCTTTTCTTAATTCTAAAAATAAAATATAAAATAAAAAATAAAACCAATTGACACATGCATGGGGCTAATAATGATAACCATGGTAGCTAGAATGAAGAAGAAAGTAAGCAAAGAATTAATAGGAAAACCTCTAGATTGATTGCTCTGTTTCTCAAAATATACAGAATGAATTCGATTACAGAGAGACTTAGCTTTTATATGCTATTAACACAAAACTGAACAGACTATTAACCATCTAACTATATTGGAATCTAACCACGTGCTATTAGTTACAATGCCAGCTGTAGTCAACAACTCAATCAATGGACACCTGTCTTCATCCCCCCTCAATCTCAGGTGGGGAAGGTCCTAATATTAGATTGGAACAATGATTGTGAAAGAGAGGACTGTGCAAGCCTTTGTGAGAATGTCAGCAACTTGTTCATCAGCTGGCACATACTGAATGACTAGATCTTTGATTTGAACTTTCTCTTGAATAAAATGATAATCTGTCTCAAGATGTTTGATACGGGAATGGAAAACTGGGTTGGCACTGAGAGCTAAGGCAAAAAGATTATCACTATGTAGAATTGGAGCTTCGGGAATAGAGATATGCAGATCACGTAATAACTGTTTGATCCAAAAAATGTCAGCTGCGCAGTGAGTTAAGGCTCTGTATTATGCTTCAATAGAACTACGAGAAACTGAAGCCTGTTTCTTGGAAGACCAAGATATAGGATTGTGCCCAAGAAAGACAACATAGCCTGTGGTAGATCTTCGAGTGTTGGGATCACCGGCCCAATCCACGTCACAAAAACCTGTAACAACCATTGAGCCCTGGGAAAAGGTAATACCATGATGAAGTGTGCCTTTGAGATATCTAAGGATACGTTTAACATGACACATATGAAGATCAGTAGGTTGAGTCATGAATTGGCACACAGTGTTGACAGCATAGGCAATATCTGGCCTTGTAAAAGTCAAGTACTGTAGAGCACTAACCAAGCTCCTATACAATGTAGGATCAGATAAAGCGACTCCATCAGTATGTAGAAGTTGTTGATAAGGCTTACATGGTGTAGAACAAGGTTTGCAAGTGTCCATCCCAGCTCTCTTGATCAAATCTTGAGCATATGTAGATTGATGCACAAACAGGTTCCCATTGTCTTGGTATTGTACTTGGAGGCCAAGAAAGTAAGTGAGTTTACCAATATCTTTCATATCAAAGACTTCAGCAAGAGAATCAATAACAGTTTGAATTAATATAGCATTAGAGCCTGTGATGATAATATCATCCACATACAACAACAAAATAACCAAATCAGTTGTTGTTTTCTTGATGAAAAGACTAGGATATGAGTGGGAAGCTTGAAGCTAAGAATCTTCGAGCCGAAGCTCTGATACCATGATAACCATGGTAGTCATTGCAAGAATGAAGAAGAAAGTAAGCAAAGAAAGAATAGGAAAACCTCTAGATTGATTGCTTTGATTCTCAAAATATACAGAATGAATTCGATTACAGAGAGACTTAGCTTTTATATGCTATTAACACAAAACTAAACAGACTATTAACCATCTAAATATATTGGAATCTAACCACGTGCTATTAGTTACAATGCCAGCTATAGTCAACAACTCAGTCAATGGACACCTGTCTTCAAATAATACAGTAAATTAACATTTTTTTCAGATTAAAAAATTTAAAATAAGAACATGATCCTATTTTCATGGGACAAAACTTCTTTTTTTTTTGGAATTATCTTTCTTAATTCTAAAGTATAAAACAAAAACAAATTGGCACACACGTTAGCGTATGCCAAGGGACTAGTTAGATATTATCTCAGTACTAGGTATTTAAGCAACCTATATCTAGACACAGTATATTTCATGTGACCATATCAAACAAGTCTACAAAACTTCCAGACCCAAAAAAAAAAAAAGTTTACAAAACAAAATATGTCTACAAATAAAATATCTCATATATAGGTAGGCTGCAAGCAATTAATCAGAAGTAATAACAATTCTGTTATAAAAAATTCATTAGTTAAATTGAAATCTTGATTATTTATTGGGGAAGTAATTGTTTGTTTCCTAGCTAAACTCCTTTCATTCCAACTCGCCTTTGATTTGCTTTCCCTCTAAGAAAAAGGAAGAAGAAAAAAAAGGGTAACCTTTTCCTTCTTTTTTACCCTGCCCTGCCCTTTTTTTCTACTCCAATTAGCAAACTGCAAAAGGAGAAGGCTAAAACTTGCGCAATATATGAAAGCGCCAAATCATCAACAAATATTCTTATTTCTGAACGAAGAATGGCTGGAACTGAAGTGAAGAGAATCATCAACAAATATTCTTATTTCTTAACAGATGCATAGATCTTCTACTAATTTTGATGTTATAAAAAATATAGTTTTCCTCTTTCGTAAAGCCAAATACAAAACCTTTATATTATAAATAACATATAAATAAATTAGAAAGCTTTTAAGGTACAATGAAATTGAAGAAAATAAATTGATAGGTAAGTAAAAGTAAAATAAATAATAAGTAAGAATGTGAGTTTGGTACGGTGAAGCATGTCAAAGACGCTATCCTAAAGCCTTTGTAGCCTCTCTACGTGCAGGTACTGACGGTCTACAAGACTCCAAGATACGACCCATTGTACACAAACTCAGGATCCGCTATGAGCACGTTCATAGACAGATATAGATATCCAAGTCACAGAACCGTTGCCAAAACTAATAATATAAGTAGAGAATATATAAAAGGTAGAAGAAGAGAGAATCAGATTGTGGTATGTGATATTTTGATGGTGTTGTGGTTGTTCAAATGTGAAGGAAGAGTGGCCTTTTATAGGCATCCAATAACATGTAACCTTCACCACATTAAACTAGAAAATTAAGTAGAAATAAAACATGAAAATTAAATATTTATAACCCCCACAATAAATAAAATAAAACATCCAAAATAATAAATAAATAAAAACAGTTAAATTTTTAAAACCTTTTTAAAATTCCAACAATCCCCCATAAGGTTTTCAAAATTTTACCATGAAAAAAAAATAGTGAAAATATATATTTATATATGGGCAACATAATACTATGCAATAGGTGTAGGTGCCTCCCGGGCTTGAACCTTCACTTAGTGATGATAGTCTCATTTGAGGAACCTGAGTGTACAAAGTATTGAACTCGGCACCTTTGACCAAATTTCAACATATCCCACACATAGTATTGGTTGAGACTTAGATGCGGGGTAGCGCTATTTATGGCCATGCACTAATCTTGATTCTCATGAGAGTTACTAGAGAATAGCCCAATTCTCACAGTCGCGGCCTCACGACGTCTCTCACTTAGGTGAGTTCTCCAAGAGTACATGTGACCTGCACCCTGCGGAAGTTTGCCCGCCTCGAAACTCATTCAGGGATAAATCCCTTCCTGACGTCACATAAAATAGCACTTTTGTCTTAGGGATGAGCAGAAAAATATCTCAAGGATATCTCCATAGTTTTATGAGTGCTATATGAGTCACGCAATATGGATTGTTTCTACCACATTGAACTTCCTTCATGGGATCGCCAATCACAGAAGTTGGGTTACCTCCCTAGGTGACTCCCTTATGGGCTTAAGCACATCCACCTCGACATTTTGCATTAATAGCCTCCTCCACGAGGCATGCATATCAGAACTAGCCTTCACAAGGCATATATAATGTAAGTCATGTCTTTGTTCTCCATTTTAGCGCGCTTTAAACCTGCATGTTATTAAAATATTTCCTACACAATCTTGCACACAAATGATTAGTGGATTTCACCTAAGTATAATTGGAAATTACATACGCATCGGTATACATTAACTTATGATCAAGAGTACCTCTCAATTCCTTGGTACCAAAATATGAGTTTCTGACAGTCCATGAAACTTAGAGTAAACCTGCTGAAGCTTATGAACAACAATATAGTGCCTAATTTTACCTCAGAGTTAGGAGTAGACGCTTCAAGGGACAAGAGGGGTCAATTGACCCCTTGGGATGCCGGCATTTGGTTGTGGAGGTCTTAGGCCAGCAATTGCAGACCCCTTGGGTGCACTCAACGTGCTCGACGCAAGTCCCCAAAGAGAGAAAGAGATGGGTTGATGGAGGTACTGTGATGGCAATGGGTGAGTTTTAATTTTGGAGAGAGAGAGATGTGAGAGAACGAGAGAGAGTTATCAACAATGAGAGAGAAAATGAGAGAAGGAGAGAGGATTGGGGTGGATGTTGTTGAGATTGAAACTGTGAAAGAGAAGATGGGGAGGTATTGTTTTTTGTTTTTCTTTTCTTTTCTTTTTCTATGTCGGAGGTGTGGGTTAGGGTTGTTTCATTTTAAAATTTTTAAAAAAGATAATTCTAGTCTCTATACATTATAATTTTATTCCTTATAAAAAAATGATATTCTTTTGAGTTTTTCTATTTAAACCCCACACTTTTTTTTGTTCACCCCAATACTTAAATCATTAAGCTCTTAAGTTTTATTATTGTGTAAAAAGACAAAAAAGGTCATCCAACTTAATACTTAACCCTAATACATTTATACACACACCACACCACTCTTCATATTAAGTTTTAGAAAAACACAAACTCCTCTACACCCTATTGTAAGATTACTCTTCTCTTTCAATCCAAGAAACCTACTACACTCTCATCTTCTCTTCACAAACCCTAAATATGGCAAATCATAATCAAACAAACAAATCAGAAATAACAATAATAATAATCAGTGGCGGATCCAGGATTGTCGCCTCATGTGGTCATAGTGTAAAAGTTTCAAATAAAATTTGACCATATTTAGAGGTTGTGTATAAATTTGAGATGTGAAAGTTTACATACTAGATGGATAATTTAGTTTAAAATTCCCTTGGGGAGAAGAGCTATAGTAAGTTTGGAAAAATGGTGTTGCCAAATAGTAACAAAACAGGATGACATTGAGATTTTAATTTAACAGTTAATAACAAGAATAAGAGGTCTACAATTTATTTAATGTATCCTAATAGGGTTTTTTAGTTGTTCTTAGTTAAAATTGATAGTCTTATGTTACATTACATTTGGATATGGGTTAAAAGTATTTTATTATTACACTTGAAATCAAAAATAGTCGGCCCATCTTGAAAAATAACAAAAATTATATTCTTTTTTATTAAAACAAAGTTATATTAATTTTTAGATGAGACATTAACAAAAATTATATTACATTGAGTTTTTATTTTGATTAAATCAGGTGTAGAATTATGGAACAATTGTTTTAATTTATTTTGATTAAATTATTTGTAGAATTATGGAACAATTTTTTAATTTATTTTGATTTATGAAGCTATAACGCAATGTTTTGAAAGGAAAACTTGTCATGCACAAGCGAAGCTTGGATGGAAGTACCTTTTTTTTTTTAATTTTTACTTTTACTTTTTTCTTAAAAAATTTTCAAAGCTTTATTGTGACCGCTTGGCCTGAGAATCATGGATCCGCCACTACTCGGAGTCACTCCAATATAAGAATTTGTTTGTTTTCGGTGGAAATTTATATAATAATTTCAAAATGGAAAATTCTCCACATATGGGGGGGATGAATAAAAAATAATTAAACTTCTAAGTTAGATTTTGAAAACATAAGGGATCACACTGAAATTACCCAGTTGGGAAGCAATTTTTAAGTAGGTGCAGTTGGTCCTTTGTTTTCAGCATTAACTGCCTTTGGCATTATATTTTTGGAAGGACCGATGTAGACTTGTCTGTTTCCTTCAACAAATGCTCCCAAGACAGCCAACTTCTTTGAAGCCTTGGTTGCCCATCTGTCTCTCCTCTCTATCTGCCCCTTTACTTCGTTCTAGATGCTATCAATTCAAGCATTGCCACTGCCAGAGCACATACACAAAGGAACAAAATAAAAATTCAGTGCTTGTTTCTGTTTTATTTTATTTTATGGTTTCTTCAAACCTGCATGAACAGCTATTACAATGGAGGATGTTGGTGTTGATGAATGTTTGACAACATGTGATGGGATCTACGAGGGAGACTCTAACCACAGCTGCCGTCGCCATCACCATCACCACCATCTTTTCTTGGCCTCAGCCAAGTCTCACAACAAAGCTCTGTCTCCGGCCACTAGTGTCCATGAACTTCTCCAATGCCCTGTCTGCACAAACTCTATGTTCCCACCAATCCTCCAGGTGTGTGTTAGTTGTCACATTTAATCAGAATGGGTTCACATTAAGTTTTGTTTTTGGTAAGATTATGATTGCTTTTGGGTGACTTAGAGATATTGAGCTTATTTTAATTTGGTGTTGAAATTTAGGTGATGAGTTTTGGTTGGCTGGGAAATGTAATTCTAGGATGTGGGTATTTCCTTTGATGCAGGGTCTGATTCTGTTTTGGGCATAAAGGCTTAGAATATAGCCTGAATTCGTAATTATCTCATTCTTCATAAAGAAGCTGTCTTTATGGCATGATTTTTTATTTGGAGAATTTAATTTGTTGGTTTAAAATGATGTTTTGAGTTGTGGGTTTGCTTTGAGTTTCATGATGTTTTGATTTCCTAGATGTTAAGCCTGCAACTAGAGTTTTCACTTTGATTCACTGCTTAAATTGGTTGGAACATAGAAGTTTGGAACTAGTTGATTTCAAAGTTTCTGTTTCTGCAGTGCCTAAATGGGCACACTCTCTGCTCCATCTGCAAATTGAGGATGAACAACCAGTGCCCGACTTGTAGAGAAGAACTTGGAGACATCAGATGTCTGGCATTGGAGAAGGTAGCAGAGTCACTAGAACTTCCTTGTAAGTATTGTTCTTTGGGCTGCATGGAGATCTTCCCTTACTACAGCAAACTTAAACATGAAGCTCAGTGTAACTTCAGACCATACAATTGCCCATATCCTGGATCTGAGTGCTCAGTAGTTGGGGATATTCCATTTTTGGTTGGCCATCTACGAGAAGATCACAAGGTTGACATGCACATTGGATCAACGTTCAATCATCTCTATGTTACGTCGAATCCCCGTGCGGTAGACAATGCAGCAAGGATGCTTATGGTAAGTGGAGTTTCACTGTTCAAGTTTTGATTTGGAGTCGTTGATTGTTTATGCTCTAAGTTATGTTTTGAATTTGATTTTTTTTTTTTGGAATGTAACATTGAGAATGATGTCTTTTTACCAAATGGGTTGGCTCTAATTTTTGGCATCTATGGTGATTGGTAACTGATGCAATGTGTGTGTGTGTTTTTTAGATGCTCACCTTTCTGTTCTTTATGTTTGTTAGGTGTTTAACTGTTACAGCCAGTACTTTTGTCTGCACTTTGAAGCCTTCCTCCTTGGCATGGCTCCTGTTTACATTGCATTCCTTCGTTTCATGGGTGATGCCGTTGAGGCAAGAAAATTTGGTTACCGACTGGAGGTGGGCGCAAATGGCAGGAAACTAATATGGGAAGGAACCCCTCGGAGCATACGTGATAGCGATCAGAAGGTTAGGGATAGCCATGATGGTCTCATAATCCAGCGTAACATGGCACTTTTTTTCTCTGGTGGAGACAGGAAGCAGCTCAAGCTCCGGGTTGCCGGACGGATTTGGAAGGAAAACAGCACCTAGATGAGGGCTACAACTGGTGGCGTCTGGAGCCCTTTGCTCCATGGTCTGTTTGTATCAAATTTTGGTGGTGTTTCTTTTGCTTACATAAAAAATTTCAACTTAGGATCTCCACCTGAGCTCTCATTGGCAATTTTGGTGGTGTAATGTATTCATATATTGCAGAGTCCTCCCTACTGCTTATCATTGGAAAAATAATAACTATGATGAATTATGATCAAGTACACTTTCGGGATCAAAATCTGCAATAATGTCATTTGATTCAATTACGAAATCAATGAAATTATACCATATTTGTGGCATCAGAACCCAAATTCTCTTCATCTATTAAGCATTGCACATAAGATTGCATCGTTTTTAATCAAGCAAAAGAACCTCAACATTTGTAAGGTGATGGATTCTGCTTTGGAATGAGTAGCATATGTATCAAGTTTGGTCCAAATGCCATGCTCATTAAATTGTGATATACTTGTATACGCTTTTTGCTCAGGCATATGAAAATTCACCGGGATACATGTGCCGACACGAGTTTCTTCATCAACTTATACAATGCATGGGGTTGGGAATGTTTTTATACAATGTCTCCTATCTACAAATTACACCAATTAGAAGAGTGGAAATTCTGAATAATCTGAGAGCCGAAAATAACTGTCGTTATAGAGGATCAGTTTTTTCCTTCTGTCGGGCTGTCTCAACGTACTGCTCTGCGAGCTTCTTCACCTTCTCGCCTTCCTTAATTAGGAAGTTTGCGTTCTTGGCTTTAGAATGATATTTCATAACTTTGTCAGTTGTTTTGGCTGCAGCCCACTTATATTGTTCAGTTGTAATCACGCCACTCTTGCATAGCGGTCTGATATGCTCTTTAATGTAGGCTTCAACCTGTAAAGCATTGGAACAATGGGTTAGCTTAAATAACACACTGGCGAAGAAACCCTCTTTCTCCCAGGTCAATTACATTAAGATCACGCATAGTAAAATCCTTTTAAGATCAACGGAAAGGGAAGATAAGTTTTTGGGGTATGTGGCTTGGGGAAAACCTTCTTAGATACAGAACTGCTGCTGTTAGACTGATTGTTAGCGACCGTCTTCTTCTCCTTACTTTCAACATTTCCACCTGGTTGGGGATGGTTCGTTGAATCTTCACCACCAGAGGAGTTGCAACCAGCACTGGCAACCATCATATTTTGTGCATTGTTCTCATTACCAATTCCAGATGTTTTTATTGATTGGTTTGGCTTTGGCTCATTATTTTCATTCTCTTTAGGATCTTTGTCTTTAACCAGAGCTTCATCAAGTAATCCCAATTGCTTTTCTGATGCTCCTGGAAATTGCTTTATCAGTGGTTCTGTATCAGGTCCATATAATTCTTCACACTCTGCAACAGAAAGCTCTTCACCTTCTTTACCGAATAAGGATTCCAAAGGAGCACGAGACTCGTCAGTCCCACCGTCTGTGGTGGAATGTTCCAAACCTGAATAAGTAGGATTCTCAAGCATGCTGGAAGAATCTTTTTGTACTTCAGTCTTCTCAGTCTTTTCACGATCTAGAGTATGATTAGATCTTTCAGGCTGAAGTGTAGAGAAAACCAGTTTCAATTTTGGTGCCCCTTCTTCTGGTTGTGCATTAGAGACTTTTGTAGCAGCAGCACCAATGTAGTCTTCATCTTCCAAATTATACTCAAAATCCCCATATATGTCCAGGTCTGGATGAAAATCCATCTCAAATACATTATCAGGCCCTTCCTCTCTGATATCTAATGAGGGGCCATCTTCCTCAACTGGAACTTCCATATTGGGATGTGGACTATTTGGAGGAGAATCAGACAGAAGACCGGCATTTCTCAGTGCTGCTTCAATTACAGGATCAGTTGAAAGTTCATTCGCAGCTTGTTCTGATCTTTCAGCAGGGACTGAAGTTGGGGCTGAACTAAGTACTGGGGCTCCACTAGACTTCCTATTTTCTGAACGATGCAATATCTCCTGGGAACATAGATTCAGATACACTAGCTTGCTATTTGACCTATCAGCAACCTCCTTTTCTATATTAATTGCATCTGCAACAGCTAACTCCGTATCTGCAGTTCTACGGATCACAGGAAGATTTGCTTTCCTCAAGAAGTGCTCAGTCAGACGGTAAAGCTGTGTCTGCACAGCAGATGTTTATAACAAAGTCCAAACCAATTAGCCTCCAGTTTCATGAAAATTAAACAAGTAAATGGTTTGAAAAAGCAAACTTTGTAAATTGTACTAACATATCCTTTGTTTGAATGGATCTATTCTCTACATTAAAATACATGATAGATAAACCAAGAAAATAGTTGACTATAATTGTGGCCTTTGGGTTCCAGCTCTAAAGATCTATCCATGCAAGAATACAGCCTAAACTGAATTGAGATTTTATTTTAGAATTTTCATATATGGATGAATTTGTTAGTTTTCAGCAGACAATCACTGTCACTACAATTGGTAATTGAGGTAGTCACGCTGGTGTTCGCATTGGTGCGGTCGTAGTACCAGTAGCACTGGTTAAAATGATGATAATGAATTCATTGTGGTTTGATTGAGATGGTAGTGAACGCAGTTGTGTGTCATGAATCATTCCCCATGTAGGATTAGAAAAAAATGTGGAAAGGTTGCTTACTACCATTTCCTCATAAGAAAATTTAAAACAACTTCTGCCTTTCTATTTTGCAAAGACCAACAGAGGGCAACACACTCCTTTCATATTAAAAATAACTCAAAGAGTAACCTAAGGAGAGATGCAATAGAAGCATGCACACACTTCATACCTGCCTCACTGATAAGGGGATTTTATTATGACGACTGGGTGCCAAATTTGGTCTCATGTCTATTGGTAATTGAGCCTGCTCAAAGCAACCACAAAACATAATTTAATATGATATATCACCTGCATAACCAAACAGAAAAGATGAAAGGTTTTAAAAGTAAATCTATTACGTACTAGCAAAGGGTAATTTCCTTTGAGCACAGTGTTGCCTTCCTGTTTTTCATTTGCTGCTTTCCTGCCTGCACCACTTGTTTTCCTGGCAAGAACCTCTAAAGCCCATTTTCTTTTGTCACCTTTTAAATCTTCAGGTTTTTCAACCACTTCCCTCTTGGTTATAGATTTAGAACCACCAGCTGAAGAAACCAAAGACCCTTCCGCGTGTCTGTCTTGATGTACTTTGCTAGAAGCAACACCATTGCCTGAGCTTGGAACATTACTTTTACTCCCATATTTATCTAATGAAGGAATCCTACCTTTTAATAAAACCTTACTCGTTTCTGTGGAATTTGAAGTACAATCATTAAGAGACGACTTTGAACACTTTTCAATCAAGGTGGGTTGTTTATCATTCTGCTCTGAAATACCAGCAGTTTTAAGAGCTAAGAGAGGCTTAATATCATCTTTTCTTGGAAGTAGAGATGCATCTGCTAAATACAACCTGGAAAGAATTGGATTTGTGGACTGCCTATCAGACTCCCGCTCTGTGTCTGCACCCTCTGATCTCCCTTTCAGAAGGTCAAGAACTGACTTCAAAGTTTCAATTTTTTCTGGCTCAGTAGTTCCTATGCAGCGATGCTTCCAAAATTCAATTTCACGGTCCCGGTCCCAAGCGCGTTTTCTTCTTCCATTGGATGTCCCATAAATTTTCTTTGTTAGATTCTCACGTACTTTCCCCTTCTGCAACATTGCCTTCCTTGCCTTCACTGCCAAATGTGATAACTTCTTAACAGGCTCCGGTTTAGGTCCTGCTACAGCAGCCCGAAAGGCATCAAGAAGCTTTGGATTGAAAAGGTTTGCGCCAAAATCTTTTGAAGAGTTGTTACTGACAGCTTCTCTTATTTCTTTTCTCAGTGTCTGAACTACCATGGATGAGTCCTTGTCCGCAGCAGCTCTCCTCATGATCTTTTTAACTCTCAAACCAGCCATAGTTTCTTGTTCTTGTGATGATTTATCAGCAGGATTAGGGCGTGCAAGCCCCTTGGAAGATTTACGGTTTGTAGTTCGAACAATGCTCAATATATCGGAAGTGATGTTCTCCTCAACAGGATGAAAAGTTAACATGCTATCTTTAGGAACTACTGTCAGGCTAGAGCAGTTTTTACAGTCATCTGATATAGATGCTTTGGCTTGGTCATTGGAAGCAATTGGTTGAGTCTTCTCCTCATGTCTGATTTTCTTAACAGACTCGTTGGTCTCAATCTTAGGGTTGGTATCTCCATCATCAACAACAATAGTATGAACGTCATCACTATTATTTCAGAAAGTCAAGGAAAAATAAAGTCAGAAATTTTTTTCTACTTGCTATGAAGAATGTAAAAAACAACAGCAAATTTCCATTTGAACTACAAACACATCTTTCAGGCAAATGACAATAAACAAACGTGGCTAGCATACAAGCATAAAGATAGTTAACTCACTTTAAATTAGCATGCATTTTTTGTTCAACCAGTTGAATTTACTTATGCTGACATTTCCTTCATGTTTTAGACAAGTATTGTTGATATTTTACTGATGATGTTTAGCATGAAAGGGCAACTAAAAATGGGCTTTTGAGGAAATTGAAAATTTGTGTTGCATGCATGCATGTTTAATGTGGATAATCCAATAATTTGGAACCCCTATATCCTGGTTCAGTTTTATCTACAAACTACCATATCAGGCAGTGGTTATTAGCAAGATAGTAACCACCTTGATGGAATCGTTAAGATACAAAGAGATGTTCCCTATGATCCCAATATCTACTACAGGATCAACAAGCCAGCTGAATGAACCAAGGACTCTTATGGAGACCAGAAACAAATACATCCAACATAAACTACGAAAACTTCAGTGACAACAGAATTGATGGTGGTAGAAAAACACAATGCATCCTACTTGAATTAGGAAAACTACAGTGTAATGGTGGCAGATTATGATATGAGGATAGCAGTAACAAAACCTGAGGCAACATAGTTAAGAGCACTAATTGCTGAAAACCGTATAAGAATCAACGGATATATTTGGATGACATGTGACCTGCAATCAGTATGCTTTCTCTTTCCACCAACAGCAATTCCAGGAGCATCCGAATTAGCATCTGGTACAATCTCATCAGCTGTAAACATTTCAGCAATTAAGCAATGTGCAGGAGTGAATGTTGAATAAACAATTTGATGCTGCTTCACATACCTATCGGCGAATATTCTTCTGCAGGATTGTGATACTTCAAATCTTCAGTCTCTTGATTTGGTACAAGAATGGCAGCTGGAAACATTTCAACAATGAGCATGAATGACTGTTGTGTAAATAGTGCAAGAGAGAGAGAGAGAGAGAGAGAGAGAGAGGACAACTAATGACTAAAACAGCTTAATACCTTTTGACAAATATTCTTCTTTAGGATTGTGATGCTTCACATCTTCAGTTCCATTATTATTCAGGTCAACAGCTAGATGCACATTATTAAAAATAAGATAAACTTTAACATGTAAAGCATAAACTTCAGTTCTATGCTATCCTAATCATGAAATTATCAAGCTTTAAAAAGGAAAAAAATGTAAATTACCAGACAGAAACGAGCCCACAGATAACCCGAGTTCAAGACCCATATTGGAATCACTGTCAGGCAGTTTGTTACTAATGTGTGATTCATCGAAAGACTTTCCGGAAGGATTCCCGATGCAATCAAAACTACTAAGTTCATTGGTTGATCCATCAGTACTCATCCTAAACTGCTGTGCTAAAGAATTTGAAGGTACATTGGAGGTATTGCAGGATAAGGATAGTTCTAGTGCCTGAGCTCCAAGCATTGGCTGGGTAATAGTTCTTTCCCCGGTGGGCCTTGCCAACCTGTGGCTATCCTCAGAAGCCAATACCAATGTTTCAGACTCCAGGTCCTTGCCAACTTCAACGGTTGGCAAAACTCTCTTACTTGGCTCCGCGATGCATTGATTTTCTCCAACCATTGAGACTACAACAGCCGTCTCACCACTATCAGCCACAGCTACAGATACCTTTCCAGAAATATTATCCTCAGCTAAAGATTCACGATTAGCGTTTTCTGGACCATACTGGCTGTTAGACCTCTGTACTGAATCTGTATCTGATTTTTTCGGGATTTCATCAACTACACATCTACAGAAAATACACAATTTAGGATTAATTTAAAAAAGTATCAGTGTCTTAAAGAAATGAAAAGAGGAGACCTAGGATTTTAGGAAAACAGAGCAATTTGTATTCCATTCAAATCTCTATTAATCCTGAGGTGCATAAATAAAGATCACCAAAGCTGCACTAAACAGTCCAAGCCTAGAAGGATTGTTACTTGGCAGCAATTGTATACATAAAGGGTTCTCTTTGTCCTCAAGTCATAAATCAGATGGTTTAATTTTATTGGTTGACAAACTCAAGACAAGACAGGGATTTCATAACAAGAACAAAGCTTCCACAGAAAGGACCGACAGCTTATTCATCTCCATTAAACAACTTTGAGCTTAGAGGTAAGGTTCGGAACACGCATGAAAAGTGCTTATTAACTGAAGTTTTAAGGAACATTCACACACTAGACTCAGCAAAAGAACCAACAATGCAACACCCATGAACAAAACAATGATCCCCATGTAACTTACCTGGGGCATAACCATGTACTCTCAGATGTGCCCTCAGGATCAAATCCCACACAGAAAGCATGGTACCTGTCTCCATTCAAGTTAAAAAGCAATTAGAAAATAACAATATTTGATAAAATCATATATCTATCTATACGAACAAAGATTATATATCACATCGACTGATTGTTTACCATAAGTCACATGAATCACAAGCAATTGATGTATCAAGATTGGAATCACCCTCAATAGCCACTAAGGCACTTCGAATTTTGCAACCATCTCCATCCAAGCAGATAACCGCCTACAAAATGATAGAGTAAATAAGAATCTGATATCAGTAATTTTAACAAAAATCTTAGTAAGAAAAGATGAGAATTGCAAGAAGATCTTAAAAAGAAGAATACATGTAAAGATGATTACATTTTCATCAATATAGTATGATGGAAATGAGAGGGTGTTATTCTTTCCTTCAATACTCCAATCGTCATCTCTGCAGAGATGAATACGGAAAAATTAGTCTATGTTGAAACTAAGGCACAATAAAAATAAAAATTAATAAATAATAAATAAATAAGTGGCTTAATTGCAATTTCTTGGACAGAATCTTGAATGTCAATTTCATAAGAAGACTACATAATAGTATGGGCAGTAAAAACCACAAAATAATGAGTCTAAGCCATGTATAAATGTGAACAATGAACCCTCACCAATATACTTAAACATCTTATAGTTAATTGCCAAAGTACCTATAAGGTGAGTCCTCGTCCACTCTGCTCCCAATAGTATCATATACCTTCACATTCAAACCGATCTCATATGCTTTAGGATCACTTTTCACCAGCATCAAATCACAATAGGATAACTTCAAAAATAAAATTTCCATTTGCCAAGAAAAAGAAACCTATTGAAAGCAGCCAGTTGTAGAAATCAAAATAACAATTGTTCTTTGCAACTAGTTGTATATCAATACCATTATATTATACCATACCTAACAGAACTCCTACTGTAACCACGATAAGAAAAACAAAGAATCATGTATTTGCATCACTCACTGGAACACATGTGATCAATTGAAATTCATTCTGGCAAAGTGGGCAGAGGTTTGTAATGGTAGCCCAATTGTCAATGCATGCAAAACAGAACCTGAAAAATCACAATGTTAACCCTTGCCATAATACAAATTTCATCTGTCAAATATATATAACATATGGAAAGCAACCCATTTTTTCATTTTAGCCCCATACTTACACAACAAGGGTGTTAACCAAAGGATAACTTCACCTCACATGAACCTCTAAATATATTGATACACCTTGTAGGTTTCATCATACATGACTACTGGAAAACTTATGAGCACATTTGAACACTTTCCTTCCTCTATTTTTTTTCCTTTAATTAAGTAACAGAAAGGAAGAGGAAAGAGTTCAAGGTAGCAACAGAATACTTTTATAATAAAAATGAAAACTTGTTCAAATGATTCTCTCTCTATCTCTCTCTCTCACCCACATACACACACAAAGACAGACACTAGTGCATACCAGTGCTGGCAGCAATCCAGAACACCCCTATCGACAACAGCATCCATGCATATCCCACATGTTTCGCCCTCGAAATTAGGATTATCCTGCACATTAAATAAATACCAAAAATTTGATCCCAAAATGATAGCAAACCAAGTAACCAAACTTAAACTTGCACATCCACAAGTAACACAATAATAAGCAAGTCAAAGTTCACACATTTATTTAGAGCTTCAAATGTCTGACTTATTAGATGAAAATGGTTCAACCATTCACCACACCTCTTCAAAAAGAGAAACGCATTTTCCATATATAATCATTCATTCAACAAAGTCAAGCTACATAATACAAAATAAGCTTCAATGACATAGAAACTACGTGCTACAGCTCAATGAAAATGATCTTGAAGCTTACATTGCTATAAGTATCAGTAACTCCAAAAGCACCTCCCTCTTGTACGCTGCTTGTAACTAAATCCACTTCCATTGCGTCTCCAAAGAACATGCTCCTCAAATTAAAACCTAATATAACAATAATTATTATGCAAAATAAGAAATTTAAATTTTTTATAAAAAAAATCTGATCTTGTTGAATTCGAAATCAAACGTCTGGCGATTTAAATAACTAGAATCGCAAAGGTCAAAACGGGTAACAAAGAAACCAGAACAACGAGGGGGAGAGATTACCTGAAAAAGAGAGAGACCACCATTTTTGTGTCTCTGGGAGAGAGAGCGTTGCGAATGATCAACGCCAGCGAGTTAACTCGGAAACTTTGGAAGCGCTGTTAGACCCAACGTGCGGAGAAGGCCCAAAATAATTGTCGTATGTAAGCCCAGTCGCCTCCTATTATCAGGAGTGGATTCACTGTCCCCAAATTGTGTGTCCCTCCATGTCCCCCCAATAATTTGTTGACACATGTCAACTAACTTAATGCAGGGTTAACACTGTTAACTTTTATATTTGGCCTTTAAAACAAAAACAAAAATAAAAAAACAAAATACGACAGAGAAGAGAATTTGAGTAAAACTAACAGAGGAAGACGACGCTGGAAATAACAAGAGGCAAAACCAATAGAAAACCCCATGAAAGCCTTATCTCATCTTCTCCATCTTGCCAGGCATGCTCACATGAACTAGAAAGAAGAGAATTTGAGTTGCTGGGGTTTTTTTTTTGCTGGGTTTTCAATATCAATGGCTATAATAAGAGCATCACTACCATTCTTTAACCTCTTCTCCCTTCAACCCCACCCCCAAATGATCCAAATTCGACCACCACATCCACCTCTACTTCTCCTTCTCCATCAATCCAAATTCCCAAATATGCACCTCCCCTAGAAAAGTCCCAAAATGCCCTTCCCAACCTGCCACAGCCGCACCAAGTACTACAAGCCCACTGACCCACTGGTATGGCTGGGTTTTGCAAGGATTTTTCTTTGAAGGAACGTGAGTTTGAGGGAGGGTGGAGAAGGGAGAAGACGCAGGTACGCTCTCTTGAGCACGCTGTATTTTTTTTTTAATTGCTAAATAAAAAGTTAATAGTGTTAATTCTGCGTCAAGTTAGTTGACATGTGTCGATAAACTATTAGGGGGACATAGGGGTACACACAATTTGGGGACAGCAGATCTGCTCCCCATATTATCTTATTTCCTCCTATTATCAATTGGCAATGCGGAAATAGCCTAACTCCTTATAAGCACTTATTATGTTTCTCAACTTTCCACTTCAAAATTAATTGTGATTTGGGAGTATTTCCAACCTCCCGCACGCGCGTGTGGTGAATTTTAATGCGTGTCTGTGAAGGAAGTTGAGGTTTCAAATCAATTAGCGATTGGGGAAGTAAATTTCAACTCCTTATAAGGCTCTTACTAGGTTTACCGATTTTTGATGTGAGACTTTTTACTAAGGGTGGGTATCGAGACCGAAAAACCGGAATATCGAGCGGAAAAACTGGAAAAAAAAAAAAAAAAAAAAAAACCATGTTGACTAAAAGGTCAACAAACTAGCACCGAATCAGACCGAATTGCTTAAAACTGATTTTGGTGCCCGTTTCACACCTTACAAAACTAGTTCGGAGAGAAAGTAAGCCCTAATGTTCGATCTAGTTTTATTCCCTTGTCTCATGAAAATTTTCGGTTTTTTTCGATTGTGGAAGTTAAGATGTGGCATTATATGACAAGCGTGAGCAAGATCCATGGGAAGCTCGTCCGTATAGGATTATACTTCTCAATGTTGTGATTAAACAAACAGTTTCCACGAGGGAAGTCGGGAAATGGTCAATATCCAACAGCTCTCTTCTTTGAACTTCTTTTTGGAAAAGCACGTAGATTCAAAAGCTCACCGCTGCTGACGAGTCACATATTAATAAAACAAAACCAATAACAATAAATAATGGTAACCTGATATAGATTAGATTTTTTTCCGAAGTGATTGTCAACTATGAGAACAACCGGTGTGTGATTACAACAACCGTCCACCCGCGTATAGAACGCACAGCTGGCAAACAAACCATAACAAAAAGAAACGAAAGGAAAAGAAATCTAGAAAATAATGGAGGCAAATTGAGAAAATGATGGTAGCAGAAAGCGATTGCTTGAAGATTTTAAAATCATCTGACACCGAAGTCAGGAGCAGAATATGCCAATAATAAATTGAAAGAAAGATGGACTAGTTCTGTGTCAAAGGAGACTAATAAATGGAAGATTTAGTTTTGAAGGAAAGTGCATAGCTTTATCATCATCAACTCCTTTTAAAGCTTAAGAGCACCAACACCCACTAACCCAGGTCAGTTTTCTCAAACCCAAACAAAATCTTTACGTCTTTCTCTGTCATATATCTCTTTTTTTTTTCTAGTGTTACTTTCCTTTTTTTCTCTTTTGGGAGTTTCAGTGGGGAGGTGGGGGAAACTGGTTTAATTTGCATGCTGCTGTCGTGTGCTGGCTGAGGTCAACTTAGGTAGATGTTGGGTTTCTTTCATTTTCATTGTTTTTCAGAAAGGTGCAATGAGATTTTGGAAATAGTTTGTTTTTGCTTGAGTTTGGAGGATGGAAATCTTGATATGAAAGCAGACACTGCTGTTTTGCTCTGCAGGTTGACTTTTTCTAAATGTTTTTGCAGCTTGGCTCTGCAAGGTACAAACTTTGTTTTATGTTTCATGGATTAATGGAACAGTTCCATTATTAGTGCTTTTTTTCAATTTTTATTGCTGGATAGATCTCATCTAGTAATCCCTGTACAAATGGTTGCAGTAAGCCAGTGATAATTGATGTATTTTATTCCCACCAAAAAGTACTGTTATCCAGATCATGACCATTTGCTTTGGACCCTGGCTATGGAACAGTGCTTACTAACTAACTATTGACACCCATGTTGCGCAGATGGGTGTCTAAAATATTGTTTACATTTGGTGGATTTGATCCTAAATTGATTGTTTAAGGATCAATCATGACCGTAGTTTAATTTCTTATTTCAACATGGAAAGTTTGTGGCTCAGTCTCCATTTTCTTGGTGGTGTTATCGTTTCTCTGCTGGGATGGGATGAAATTGCTGCTCATAATACCTGTTAATTTGATGCATTTTTCATTGGATTCTGGCAGATCAAACATCTGCAATCTTATATTGGAACCATGCGTCGTTTCCTGCACTGCTTTTGCTTGAAGAGTTCCAAAGTTGATAGACATAGACTTGTGTATGAGGACCCTACTATTCTTGCTTCAGACACTGCTTGTAAGTAGACTCGAGAGTTGCTTTAATTACTTGGCACAGTTTTTCACTTGTTGTAGAACTTTAACAAATTTATGTTGATTGAGTTGCCCGCAAGCTCCAATAATTATTTCTGGCATTGTCCACGAAGCCATTGTGTTGAAGCCGTGCTGTGCATATAACTTTCTATTACTGATTGTCCTTCCTCCTCTAACCTCTCTCTTTGTGAGTTGGGAGGAGGAAGTATATACTATGTCTGCGCCTTTATATTCACATGTTAAAGTTCTTCCAAGGCAGTGCCATGTCCTTTCTGGCACCTTGGTCGTGCTAGGCAATGTTGCAGCTGCCAAAACACAAACTCTGCTACTGCGGTGCTATTGCCTGATGTTTATTACTTTACTATTAATGTTAGTTGCTTCTTTTTATTGTGTTACCATAGAATTCCTCCCTCTTTCACCTGCTGTGATGGGTTTGCATAGATGCAAGGTTCACCACATAGTACCGCCATCACTGACTCACCATATGCTTACTGTTTGAAATTTTTTGTGTATTTGCTTTGCTAATTGCTAGTGTTTGTATGGATTAAGCTCAAATTTCTAAATTTTGGTGCATCAATTATTTAACAGTTACAGTAAATGAAGTGGAGGCCTTGTATGATCTGTATAAGAAACTAAGCAGTTCCATAATTAAAGATGGTCTTCTTCTACACAAGGTATTTCTAGCTAAGGTTGCATTTTCAATCTTCTGACATATTACTTGAGATGACTTGGTGTTTGATCTGCAATCTGAAATTATTGCAGACTCGAAATAGAATCTTAACTGTTTCATTTTCTTAAGATGGCTTGCACTAAATCTTTGACATGATATGAACAGGAAGAATTCCAACTTGCACTATTTCAGAGCAGCGGTAAACAGAATCTTTTTGCGGACAGGGTGAGTGCAACCTATATTATTACTTAATTTTCTTCAAGTTTGTGTTTGTGAATTTGTACTTTGGATCAAATGCTGCATGCTACAGTCAAGTGTGTGAGGATTTTATGAACTTTGACCTTTCATACAAAAAGGAAAAGAAAACCAAGCTTTTAGCCAATACAAATAACGCAAACCATGTAGCAGAGATATGTAAAGTAAACAATAAGAAACTTTCCACAATAATTATATTCAAAATAAGAAACTGAACCCAATTGAGAATTTGTGATGTTTTTCTAACAATGTGCATATTCTCATTGCAGCTATTTGACTTGTTTGACATCAAGCATAATGGGGTTATTGAATTTGGAGAGTTTGTTCGGTCATTAAGTATTTTTCACCCAAATGCTTCCGAAGCAGAAAAAATATCATGTATGATGTATTATGTCATGACTGAAGATCATGATTTCCTTCTCTTTGTGCTATTTTCAACTACAAAATCCAGCATATTTATGATCACTAAACTCTTAAAGTATATCCTTTGCAGTCGCATTCAGATTGTATGATCTACGACAGACCGGCTACATTGAGCGTGATGAGGTGAATCCCCTGCAATTTTCATCTTGGTTGCTTTTCCGTATTGTAGTTAATTGAGCACAACTATTGTGCTTGACTGTTCTTCCTCTTGCTCATGGTTAATGATTAAGCAATGTATCTTTTTTAGATCAAGTTAAATGGCATTGCCATTGTATGTGAACAAAGTTTTCATGTGTTATTGTGATTCTCCCATGCTCATTATATGTAGGCTATATCGAGATGTCATGGTCTTTTGTTAGTTTCACCTGTAGCTTGTACAAAATATAATCAGTTTTATATTTCCACATCTTTTATTTATCTATTAAAGAAAGAAACTTCTGCAATTCTGATGCTTTCTACCTCTCTATGCATGTTGTGGGTAATGTTTCCATGGCAGGTGAAGGAGATGGTGTCAGCCCTATTGAGTGAATCAGATCTGGAACTATCCGATGATGTTATTGAATCAATTGTCGATAAGGTTTTGATTATTCTACACTTTGTTATATATGTTCTGTGTTACTCATTGTTCTATCTAACTATTCCTTGCGTTTCTCTAAAGACAATGGTGGAGGCAGATTTAAAAGGGGACGGGAAAATCGATCAAGAAGAGTGGAAAGAATTTGTTGCAAAGCATCCATCTCTAATAAAGAATATGACTCTTCCATATCTAAAGTGAGTCCCAAAAGCCTATTAATCTCACCAGCACTCGTTTCTTGCATCGATGTTTGCTTAATTTGATTGTGATTGGTTAAATATAGTTAGCAGATGACAATACATTGAAACAAGAAATCTCATTTGCTAAAGAGTTTAACAATGCAGAATCCTAGTTGTCTCATGAAGGCACAACTTATATAACTCTCTGCTCTTTCCAAGGCTCCAAAATGAAAATTGCTTTCTTAATTTCAACTAACTCAATATGCTAATCCAGAACATATTTCCTCATAGTTACATGATTCTAAATTTGGTTTCCATTTTCTAGGGACATAACCATACAATTTCCCAGCTTTGTGCTCAACACTGAAGTTCAAGATTAGATATAATAGTATTACAAAGATAGACAGTACCAACGTTTTTCACCTCAGACGCCGGACACATCAAGTAAGCAGCCTGTGTAAAGCATGGCACATAGAAGAGGAAAAGAACCAAACAAACTATTGAGGCTGCACCACTTAGCATAGCCCCAATTGAGATGAACCATCGCGTGGTATGTTTTCTACAAAGTTTTCAGTAATAAAGGCCTCATTCAGCAAACACTCTAGTGGTTCACAGTGTATTATGTAATTTAACTGTTTAATTTGTACACAAAGTGTAAATTTTAGTTTAGAATGTTTATAATCTTTCCCCCTTTTCCCCTTTATTTGGCTGGATCATTGTTTCCAAACTCTGTTGAAAAAATTCACTACTTTGTGGTACTTTTTCTTGTGACTTGAAAAATACATATCATTACTAATGTTCAGGAATTCAATGTTGTTTCTTTGCTAAGACGAATTAAATGTATAAGGCTTTTTCCTTAGCTGGTCGGATTGTTGAAAATAGCCGAATTTGGTAAAAGTTGGCCATTGCAACAGATTTTCTTTTTCTTTTTGTCGTTGAAGCAATTTTTTCTGTTCTGGTGGAAAATACTGACTTTGCAACAGATTTTTCTGTTCTTTCTAAAGTTTGCTAAGAATTCGTTTAACATTTCTTAAGTTTTCTAAGAATTCGTTGACATTTCTTAAGATTGACAAGATTTCTGCGTAATACCTCCAAATTTCTGCCGATATTTTTCTGCTTGTAACAGAAATTTGATTTCTGAGCTTGTATTGTCTTCCCTAACTTTGCATGGTTTAAAGGAATGTTTTAAAGAGGAACTTTATGTCCTCAACTGAATAAGTTTCCATTCCTAGCCGCTTCTACCAGGAAAAAAAAGAACCAGATTCCAAATTCATATAGAAGAAACCATGGCCGTAATTATGGAATATTTTTTTTTTACAATCTAAATCTTCAGTCAAGGCATGTGCACCTGCTTATCACAAGTTCCAAAGTCCTCCAAATTGTAGAAGTTAGAACATGAAGATATTAAGTCCACCAAGGAAACCCACTGAGGGAACACACCAATTCTGTAAGCAGATGTTATAGAATTATTCGGTGTTTGTCAAATTAGCATCTACCTACCCGTACACGGTACATCATCATACAATTAACCAGAAATTTATTTCACCATGGACCATACAAAATAGTGAATGGACCCTAGCCTGAGATTTATTTAATTTTTTGTTTGACTAACAATTGTCGTTTATGATATTTAAATTTGGATTCGAGACTCGGGACTTCCCCCAACAAAATAGACCAAATAGTCATTGGCGATCGCCTGACCTTAGCTTAAAAAGCAAGTTTCGAAGGTAAAACATTTTTCTAGTTTTTCTAGGGTCTGAGAGAAACAATGGGAAAAATGTCCAATTGTGACGGTTATGAAGTTATAAAATGTGACCTTAGCCCTCTTTAAAGGCAACTACAAAAACCCAACAGGCTCTCACATTGAAAGGTATATACCTTCTATTGGATAACACTTATGATATGATATATATACTTACTCTCCTCAAAGAAGACAATTTTTGTTCACATAGATTGATTAGATGGGCTATGTCTGCATGAAGCAGCTGCTTCAATGTGAAAACGCAGACGTTCTTGCTGCTCAAACATGCTGTAGGCTTCATTTTGTTTTCATTTACTTGTTTTGTGGTGCAGTTTTCTGTTTTAGGTTTCGCCTCATGACTCTGATAACTTAGATTTTTGGTTTTTGCAGTTAAGATAACTGATATTAAAACTCTTTATGAGTTGTTCAGGAAGCTAAGCAGTTCTATAGTTGATGATGGGCTTATAAGCAAAGTAAGTTTACCTGTAGCTGAACATCTTGCTGTTCCATTACTGAAAAATCGGTTCTAGTTTCGAATCGATTCATGAAGCTTGAACATATTATAAAGATATTATTTGGTGGTATGTTATCATTCTACACTTCGTTTGCAGGAAGAGTTTCAGCTAGGTTTATTCAGGAACAACAAAAAACAAAGTCTCTTTGCAGATAGGGTGAGCTTCCCGAAGTCGGTTTTGAGTTTTTTGGCACTTTGGAAAGAAAGTAACACTTAATTGTAACTTTTCTTAAAATTTGGAATGCTGATCTTTTTTACTGCCATTCTAACATTCTGTTTGGTTTTTTTGGGGACAACTTATCTTGACCTTGCTTATCCTAATAGATCTTCTATATGTTTGACTCAAAACATGACAGGGTAATAGAATTTGAAGAGTTTATTCGATGTCTAAGTGTGTTCCACCCAGAAGCACCCCAAGCAGAAAAAGCTGCATGTAAGCAATCCTGCACATTTTTATTTGAACCTGCTTATATGTGTAAAGATTATACTAAAACTTTGACAGAATATGTGGCAGTTGCATTTCAGTTATTCGATATATGGCAGAAGGGCTTCATCGATCGCGAAGAGGTAAAGAGTCACTTTCAAATCCTAGTTCATGTCATGTCCTAAACAGAGGCATTCATCATTTTTTTTAACGCAATGATTAACAAAGACACCTTGTGAAGATCCATTAAAGCTTATTTCAAATCCAAGCATTTAATTGAAGTAGTGTTTGAAGGTGAAAGAGATGGTTTTGGCACTTCTGAAGGAGTCAGACTTGATCCTCTCTGATGTCATTGTGGAAGCCATTATTGATAAGGTAAGGCATGCAAGATGGTGCTCCATGTAATACGCCTAGTCATGTATCAACTGAGTACATCTTTTGCTTTGAAACTCCATAGACATTTGAGGAAGCAGATTTAAATGGAGATGGAAAGATTGATCTGGAAGAGTGGAGGGAACTTGTGGATCGAAATCCGTCCTTATTGAAGAACATGACAGTTCCATACCTGAAGTAATTCCTCTTTTGCTTATAGTCCCAGCCTTCTGTTTTTCATCTGATACTTTTCACATATCAACCAGTGAAAACCTCAAAAAGATTTGTACCAAATAAAAAAAAAACTCAAAACAATATCTATTTTTCAATTTCAATTTGATTGCCATCCTGTAAATTTATGATCAACACAAGCTAAATGGAAGTTGATATTCATTGCAGGGATATCACAAGTGCTTTTCCTAGTTTTGTGCTGAGACGAGACATTGAAGATGAAACTAGCAACTACCTCTAAATTGGATCTCATTGCATAAACCAGAAAAACACAAAATTACAATGCACTTTTAGTTGCCAACAGACATCAGCCAACAATTTGGCAATGTCACTTCTATAGTGAAATGTAACATCAAATTCACAATCTCAGTCATGTTTCCAAGCAGGAGTGACATGCTTGCATGATACGCTTTAGTCTTCTCTGTCGAATCTCTGTTTATATAGCATACAACTATTTCCTCAGATTCTCCATCCAATCTTTAGGAGTCAAACGCTACCATTTCCTCCAAGTTCATGGGATAGCACATTTTGGTGTGCAAGCCATTCCACACATTATCAGCCAGGATGGCATTGACTGCATCAGTTGGATGGAATTGATCCCACCAGATATAGTTAGAAGCATTACTGCAAGCCATTTCTGGTGATAAGCACATGACAAAACCCTTGTACTCCCCCAACCCACAGCAAGCATCAGCTGTGGCATTCAAACCTGAACATGATCATAATTCACACTGCATTAGATGTGGACACCACTAACAGATTTGGTAACAGGGGAAAAAGAAATTTAGAAAACCTCTCACCATGATGTTCAGAGTTTTTTATTATATCCATCGAACCTTCAAACACATCACAGAAGATGATGTTGGAATCAGGAAGCTCTTCACGTAGCTCCTCAATCATATACCTCATCACAAAGTTGAACTCCATCACCGTGTCATTTATCTCCTCAACACACTGTCCATCCTTCATTCTGTACTGGGATAAGTAGTGAGGAGCGCAGCCTATAGGTGCCAGCCCCATCACAACCACCTTCTTGACATTTATGCTGTACAAGTTCTGCACCATCAAAGTAAACCAAGATATCTAAGTAATCAGTTGGACTCTAAATTGGGAAGCTATTTTAGAAACCATCATTATATAAAGACAAGAATATGTTAAATCAGTAGGGTTAGGAGATCACCTTAATTTCCTGCCTCAATGTAGATGCTAAAAACTGATTGAAACTCCATGGTAGATACAGATTTTGCACGTTAGATACATTACGCAAATAGTAATGTATATAGTCATTGATTCCAATTGAAATGTAAAGCACTGAATTCGAGATGAGATCAATAGCAGCTTGCTCGCCCAAACTTAATATAAACTGCTGGTAGGTATCTGTAAACTGCTGAACTTGATGGGTGAAGGAAACATGTTGACCCTGTAGAAAACTTTACATCAGTAATGGTTGATAGTTGGAATAGCCCAGCAGAGTCGAAGTCATTCAAAATCAAGAAGCCTTAAATACCCAATCAGACCATATTAAATGAAGACCTTATATTGCAAAGCTAACAGCACTTGAAAGGCTTAAAAGCCTTCTGGTTGAATATCAAAATTAATACATTTCTGTTACTTTCTGGTGTGATATTATCAATCAATTAAGGGGAAAATTTGAAACATACCAATTCCGAACCACTGGTGAATATGATTCCAGCACCAGCTGATGCATAATTCAATCCCTGAATCATACCTTCCACTCTTCCATTCTGCCCAAGATAACTCGGTACAAAAGACAGCCCGAGACGAAGTGCTGATAGAAAATTCCACACAAAAAACCCTTATGAGAGAAAAGTTTAATAACTAAGCCTGTTTCATCAAACACACACGCCATTGAAAGAAACATGCCACAGATTCTCAACATTCAAAATTTAGATTTATCCTGAATTCTGGTTCAAGAAAACACATTCAGAACTCAATCCTTCAACAAATGAAGAAATTGGTTGGTAAAATCCGTGAACTTTAGATTTCTTCCATTTTGGGGGTTCCAAGAAAACCAAAAGCTTCACTGAACCTCTATATTTCTTGGAAAATTAAACAAGAATTCTGACGTGAAAGACAAAAAGAGCCAACCAGAAAAATCATCGACATGAAATGAGCCAAGAACACAGAAACAACCCAGATAACAAAAAGGCCATCAGAGCAAGAAAAGGGTGTTTAAAGAAGCAACATTTACCAAGATAATCAACAGGAATTCTGCCATTACAGAACCTCCCAGTGGGTTGGTGGGTATCGAAGTCTCGACCGTAGGGAAGGTGGTCAGCACGAGCGAAAGTTCCGAGGAAATTGTTGTTGCCACAGTCGACAGAGGAGTCGCCGATGACGAAGAGAGCAGGGACAAGAGGAGTCTGTGGGATTGAGGGTGTTGGAGTGGGAGGGATTGAGGAAGAAGAAGGTGAAGGAGTGGGGCTGATGATGGCATTGATGAGTTCTTGAGGAAATGGAGGAGAGCCAGGCTGTGAAACAACGGTTGAGATGAGAATGCAGAGCAAAGTAACAAGAAGAAGATTGATCGCCATTGTTTTAGAGTCTGGTCAGAGACGAGGGTTTTGGCGGGTAAAGGGGCAGTTAAGTGAGTTGAAAGTCCCAACCTTGGGTTCTAAACCATGGGCTTAAATGCTTGCCTCATTGGGCTTAAATGGGCTTTAAATGCATGGGCTTTCTTTTTATTAAGCAACACAACAGTTAAACTCTTACCTTTTTTTTTCCTTTTTAATACAACTGAAGATAGTCTAAAAGCGAAGGTGGCTGTTATAGAAATTCGAATTTGAGACAACTCTGCAAATTAAGACCTTTTTTCACGGGTCTATTGAGCTTTGCTCTATTAAGGTGCCGAGTTACATGAATTTTTGGTATTTTTTAAAAGTACTCTTAAAAAGTTTGCTATGTTCTATCTACCTTTCCAAAATTTTTTAAAAATTCCATCTTCTTTTTCTTTGATCTTTTTCAATTTTAGGATTTTTCTCAGTTGCAACCTTCTTCATACCGCCACACCTATCTAACATCTCCTTCATTGATTTATTTATGGCAATGCAACACAAATGGTGGTAAAGTGAGAGTAAGTGATGCATTTATCCTCTTCTTAACTCCCTACTCTCTTCCTACAAAACCAACAAAAAAATCCCTACTCTCTATCTATTCGAGTCTCTGTTCGACCCTCTATTTTATTTTGAGCGTTATTAAACGAATCTTAAAATTAATTGAATACACCATACTACCAAAGTATTTATTGAATTACTAATTTACCATAATATAAAATGACCAAAAAGGATACATGGAATTGTGAAACAAATATAATTTTAATAAGTACACCCTAATCAAACGTAAATAAGTTTTCATATTCCTTGGTGCCCATGGCTAACAACGCAGCGAGAACTGGAGGAGGCGCAAGAAAATGCATCTCAATGCGCTCTGTAAGGAATGGTTTTTTCTTTTGCTTCTCATTCTCCATCTCTAAGTTTCATGTTTGTAGAAATTGATGCTTAATTTGATTCTTACAACTAATAAACTGCTTTTTCTTGATTGTGAATTAAATATTTTCATGGTTTAGCTACACTATGAACCCACTTGTGTTAATTGGCAAGATTTTTCTCACTCCCAACACTCTAAATCCACTTGGCATCTCTAACCAATGTGTCAAAAGTGCCACGTAGACATTTAACGGCTAGAAATAACATCTTACATCACTCCAACCGATGTGTCAAAGTTGATGTGGAATGAAGGCTGGAGATTGAGATGTTATTTTTGACATCCCAAAAGCAAGATGTCAAATGAATATTTTATTATTTTTTCTTTTCTTTTCTTTTTAATTACAAATAAATCAACACTAAAATATAATAAAATAATAATTTAATTTGACATATCGGGTGGAGTTTAAAGCTGTGTAAGATGTCAAATTGCCACATCAGCCATCAAATTTAAATTTGATGTTTGGTATTTGACATCTCCCTTGGAGATGCTCTTAGAGCTCTACTTCAATGTTCTCGTTATCGAGAGTTTGGGATGGACTTTGAAGAACTCATCTAGTTCCTTAACCTTCTCAAATGAAGCTAACTGTAGAGGAAGGTAAAACCACCAAAAGTACAACGAAGGCACAAGCATTGAACAAAATGGAAAGGCATCAGAACAAAACAAAAGGCCTCAAAGACAAGAACAAGCGTTTAAAGAGAGAGAGTTACTTTTGCAAATTGGGTTACTTTGAAATTATGCATATTTGCAAATGGAGGGTAACAAATTCAATCCAAAAATAAGAAATAAATAAAGAAAATCACAAGGATTTACAATAATCAAGCTTTGAATTAAAGGAGCTAGGAAATCTACTCCCACAGTAGCTTACAAAATTAAAGATTTTGATGCAAACCTAAAATCTAAAAAGAATGCACGAATTCATGTAAAAAATAAACCTAGTTTAGGATTGGTACTAGGGTGTTGTGTGATAGAGTGTATTAGGGTGTACCAGGGGCATTTTTGGTAGTTAAATAGGATGTACTTAGTTAATTTTATATTTTGATTAAAATATTAGAGTCTACTTAATCACAACGTGTACTCAGTTAATTTTAGGGTTTGTTTAACACCACTCTTTAATTTTGATTAATTGTCCACTTTAAGCTCTTTGAATTTTTTGAGTATAAGCATTAGTCTAAATTATAGCCTCATAGAGAACAAATGTGTCTTTATATATTCTATTCCAGAAAATATATATATATATATATATTCTATTGCAGTGAACAATCCCCATGGCTTGGCCGTATCTCCGGATGGTGAAGGTTTGAAAAGGGGAACAAGGGTGGGAGAAGGAGCCCTGAGGGAAGTTCCAGCATACATATTAGATCATCCCAAAGGCAGGCCTCGCAACTTATCAAAGCGAGGCTGTTGGCTTTGCTGGCGTGCCTCCTACAGTTTTGGTTAGGTGCTTGCACAAAGGCTTTAATTATTCGAAAGGGGAATGAAGGCTCATTAAAGAATGTTAAGATTGGGTCATTGCAGATGTTCATGAAGAATGATGGAAGTTGTGAGGACATGGGTCCTAGTCGTTTCCCCGTGGAGGAGGTGCACAAGATTAGCGTGTTTGATCTAAGAATGGCAAATGCAGACAGGCATGCCGGGAATATTTTGTTTAGAAAAGGGGAAGATGGTCAGACTGTGCTCATTCCAATTGATCATGGATACTGCCTACCTGAGAATGTAAGTAAATGCGTTCTTGGTTTCATGCTTTGCTATCTTAGTAATATCTTAAATGTTTGCGCCATCGTTCTTGCCATTGCCTTCTTTTCATAATTTTCTGTGAATTATGATTCTGAAGCTATGGTTGTGGATTCTAACATCCAGTCACAGATGTTCATTTAATCTCCATGTGGGTGCAATAGGGTTCATGTTGGATCTAGGTTGAAAATGACTGTCTAATGGGTTAATAAATTTTCAACTTAAACTAGGGTCGTCTTTTATTCTTTTATCTTATCTTACATCTAAATAGTTGGAGCTGTGTGTTTATGAATTTTGTTAGTTAGTGCTCTTTCTTTACCTGCCAGCCAGAATGATTTCCGTACAGCTGCATCTTTCTTTATAGAAAATCGAGTATAGCCGGGAGGCTATACTATTTTTTTAAAAATTTTAAAAATCGAGTATAGCCGCGTGGCTATACTATTTATAAAAAACAAAAGAGGACCATCCCAGCGATTAGGTGCCCACGTGTCAAAATAATTATAGCCGCCCGGCTATAGTCGATATTTTTAAAAATTTTAAAAAGCGAGTATGGCCGCGCGGCTATACTAACAAAAGAGGACCCGCCCAGCGATCAGGTGCCCACATGTCAAAATAAGTATAGCCGCCCGGCTATACGCGATTGTTTAAAAACTTTTAAAAAGCGAGTATAGCCACGCGGCTATACTATTTTTAAAAAAATTAGGGAAAAACCGGCTATACTATTTTTAAAAAAATTAGGGAAAACCCGAGTATAGCCGCACGGTTATACTATTTTTTAAAAAAATTTAAAATGAGTATAGCCGGCCGGCTATACTATTTATAAAAACAAAAAGGACCCGCCCAGCTATTAGGTGCCCACGTGTCAAAATAAGTATAGCCGTCCGGCTATACTCCATTATTTAAAAATTTTAAAAAGCGTGTATGGCCGTGCGGCTAGACTATTTATATATATAAAAGACCCACCTAACGCCTAGGTGCTACATGTCAAAAACAGTAAAGCCGCTCGGCTATACTTATTTTAAAAATATTAGGTAAAAATGAGTATAACCGTTCGGCTATACTAATTTTTAAAAAATTAGGAAAAAACCGGCTATACTATGTACCAAAATAGAATCCAAGTGTTATCATTGACTTATGGAAGACGTACTAAAATGACTCAAGAATAAAAAGAAAAAAATTTGGATTTTTTAATTATTTTTATGATTTTAATGACATTAAGGACTAAACAAAAGTACATACAACTAAATAACTAACGAAAACGAAAAAAATTAAAGAAAATAAAATGGCACAAAATCTATATAACTTAAAACTCTAAATAAGCTTTACCATTAATTCATATTTGTATGATGTGATTAGTGATTTATGATTAGTTTGTGATGTTTGGTGAGTTGTGATTGTATATAACTAGCTCTCCATTACAAGTTCACAAGATGATTATAGCCTCGTAAATCAAGTTCGTCTTAACCTTCGCCCCTTTACCCTCCAGCCTACTACTCTGCCCAATTTTGCAAGAACCAAGATGATTCTGTAATGGATTTAGTTTTTTTTTTTTTTTTTGGTACAAACAATATATTTGTTAATATAAGTTTCTAATTGCCTGGAGTTGTTTTTTTTTTTTTGGCAGAAAACTTTCCTACTTTTAAATGGTTCAAATTTAGGGAATTAACATTTAAAAGTAGCCATATGGCACTCCTCCCTTATGAAAAAAACATAAAGACATGACGACTCCTTTGGAGTCCTCCAACCCCACCCCCTCTTTCCAATTTACAAAGCATCTCTCTCTGTTATTGACATAAAACATCCATTTTGCAAAAGCCTACATCTTCAAACTATAAGGTATTTCATCCTTGAATTTATCAACATGATCCCTCATCACTCTAGCCATTGATGTCTTAGGAAACCTAATTGGAAGTACCTCCTCAACAAGTCCTCCATCATTCTCAACTTTCTTACCTCGTCTTCTCCAATTCTTCTTCCAAGATGTACGTAAACCTCGTCTTGTCCTTTTCTTCATTCCAGATGGACTTCACGTACATTGAGTAGCAAGTACACCAGATGAGAAAATTCCACAATAGGGTCAGTTTAGTAACTTGCTATATCATTCATCCATATATTAGAAAGATAGAAATAAAAACATATAGAAAGATCACATTTAGAGAAAACTTGACTTCAACAATCAAGAACCTTAACATATGTCCATTCACAAATACACAAAATAGAAGGGAAGGAGGAAGAAGCGTCATTGGCGCTCCTTCCCTTCCTCTCTTCTTGCATTTTTTTTTTGAGCTAGTGAATAAGTTCATTGGGGTGTTTTGAATAAGAAGTCCATTATGGTGATATCTTCTGAGCCATGCTCACATTGAAGTTCCAATCACCTCTTTTGGGTTATGTTCTCAATCAAATCATTCTCCCAAAATCTGTTCTCTAACATTGCTCTTGTTCTCTAAATTTTTCTACATCATATTTGACGGACTTTGCTATAAATCACCCAATTGTTCTTTGTCAAGGTTGTTGTTTTGTTTTATTTGTTCACTCTTATGCGCATGTAGATCAATGGAAAACATGTTTTTCCCATATCTTTACGAATTTTGTCGCTTCAAGATTTTATGCAATGGTGGGTGTGGCCGTGACGACGTTTCTTCAAATGGTGATAGCAGGGTGCAATTAGGCTCCTAGATTGTTTTAGGATTTTAGTTATGTTGGGTTTGTGGGCTTTGTTTGGGATTATGCTTAATTGTGATGATGTGGGCCAATAATTTTAGTGCAGCTTTTGTTTGATTTTTTTTTTTTTTTTTTTTTGTTGAGAAAAAGCGATTTCATTGAGAACAAAACAAAGAATTACATAGTATCCTCCACCAAAGCATCATACAAAGAATGCGGGGTCCTGAACCACGATAATGTTTCCGTAAGGTGATAGCCAAACGAGCTAAGCGATGTGCTACCCCGATTAGTTTCTCTAAAGACAAAATGAATAGAAGTATCCTCCACTGGGAAAGTAAAAATCTGCAACCGAGAACAAGAAACTTAGAGGGGATCTCGTCCGCCGCTCACTAGGACATTCCATCACGCCTAGTGCATCGCTTCAATCGCTTTAGGGCCCGGTTAAGCTCATGGGCGAAAAGGAGGGCCTCACGTAAAGTAAGAGCTTCAGCATGTTCAGAGAAGAAACATAATTGAATTTGCACGCACGAGCAGCCACAAAACACCCCGCAGAGTTACGAGCGATAATTCCTCCACCGCCAACGCCAGTCTGCGCATTGAGGGCTCCATCAACATTGATCTTGATCGCACCAAGAGGAGGTTTCTGCCATTTTGCCTGGGCTCGCGAGATCGTCAACATTGGAGGATTCTGATGATCATTAAACTCATGCAACAGCCGAATTGCTCCATCAACCACTTCACATGGACTCGACGCCATTGCGCTCCGCACCACCGTATTTCGCTTTCATTCCGCAGGTTCCACAATAGCATAAAGAGGAGTTCAATTTTTGGCGTTCCCCACCCAACAGGATATTTTCTAACCATCCATTGAGGTCCCTTGTCTCACGATCACGCCATTCAGTCCGCAAGGGGCTGCTTAGCCAAATTAATGTCGTGAAAGAGCACTCCAGTAAAACATGCAGTAATGTCTCCTCCCGGGCTCCGCACAACACACAGCCACCTAAATCCCCTTGTACTCCCTTACTGAGCAGCCGTTCTCTGGTGAGGAGAATATTATGGAGCACCCGCCAGACAAAAACCTTAACCTTTGGTGGAACACTGACTTTCCACAGTCGAGACCATGCCTGAGTTGAGACGCCATAAGATAGAATACGATTTGATGTGCCTTCCCCAGCCTCCTCGAAAAGGAGCTGGCGAGCGACCTCATATGCACTGCGCACAGTCAACTCACCCTTCTTTTCATAGTGCCATACAAGCTGATCAGCTGGGCTTCTAAAGCTAAGTGGGAGGCGTAGAATACAAGAAGCCTCATGAGCACAAACCCAGGCATGGACCAAATCCTCACGCCACTGATGCAAGACAGGATCAATAAGCTCACATACTAAGGCATTTTCATGACCTGCCACAGGCACTGAGGTAATCTGAAAAGAGTTAGGCGTTGGAATCCATCGATCACCCCATACTTTCACCGTCCTACCATCACCAATCTGCCATCGAGAGCCTCCAGCTAAAACCACTCGTGAATCACACAAACTCCTCCAAATGTAGGATGGGGTGTGACCCACAGAGGCTTCCAAAATTGAACAATCTTTATGGCATCTTGCTTTCAGAACTCTAGCCAACAGGGAGCTGGGTTGATGATGAATCCTCCAAACTTGCTTGGCAAGTAGTGCCATGTTGAAAGCATAAAGGTTTCGAAATCCCAGTCCACCCTCACGTTTAGGCTTGCATAAGCGCTTCCAGCTCACCCAATGGATCTTTCGCTTCTCTTCATTCTCACCCCACCAGTATCTGGCCATGACTTGTTGAATCTCATCGCAAAAGGATCGGGGGATTTGAAAGCAACTCATTTGGTAAATGGGAATGGCCTGAGCCACCACCTTCAGGAGCACTTCCTTACCTGCAAAACTGAGAAGATTCTCCCGCCAACCTTGTACCTTCTTCCAGACACGTTCCTTTAGGGGATTAAAACAGATTTTGCGAGATCTGCCAATAAAAATTGGTATCCCCAGATATTTATCGTGCTTCTCCACCCTCTGTACCCCAAGTATTTGGGCCAGCTCCATTTGACGAGAAAACTCCACATTGTTACTAAAAGAAACGCAACTCTTTTGTAAGTTGATTTTTTGTCCGGAGGCCGACTCGTAGGACTGAAAAATATGGCTCAGGTGCTGACATTCTTCTAGCGTGGCCCTCGTAAATAAGAAGCTATCATCGGCAAAAAACAGGTGGGAGACCGATGGAGCTCCTCTACCAATCGCTACCCCATGGAGCAAGCCCCGGCGCTCGGCCTGCATGATTAAACCTGAAAATACCTCTGCACAGAGAAGAAATAAATATGGAGACAACGGGTCCCCTTGTCGAAGGCCACGTTGCGGGGATACAAAACCCACCGGGGAGCCATTTACAAGAAAAGAGTATGTCACAGTGGTAACGCATGCCATGATAAGTTGAACCCACCTCGGAGCAAATCCCATACGGTGCATAATGGATTCGAGAAAGCCCCATTCTACCCTATCATAGGCCTTGCTCATATCCAATTTCAATGCCTGGAATCCCAATTTACCGTGAGTACGGTTATGCATATGATGAAGCACTTCAAATGCTACAATCGAGTTGTCAGAAATCATGCGACCCAGTACAAAAGCACTTTGATGATCACCAATCATATCATTCAAAATCAATTTTAAACGGTTGGCTAAAACCTTAGCTCCAATCTTGTAGATCACATTGCACAGGCTAATAGGACGGAGCTGAGTCATATTTGTTGGATCCTTCACTTTCGGAATAAGAGCAACATGTGTAAAGTTGAGTTTTGGCAAGAGTCTGCCAGTCCGTAGGAAATCCAAGACTGCCGCAGTTACCTCGCAGCCCACAACATCCCAATACTTCTGAAAAAAGAATGGGGACATCCCATCTGGTCCAGGAGCCTTGGAGGGGTATATCTGGAATAAGGCATGCTTGACTTCCTCAGCTGTAAACGGGCTTAGCAAGGTCTGATTCATCTCTGGGGACACTCGATCAGCCACAAGGTCACCCAGAGAGTCAAATTTATTATTGCCAGATGATTGAAAAAGGGACTGAAAATAGTTAATCACAGTTGTTTCCAAGCCGCGCTCAGAGTCATGCCAACGTCCTTCACTATCATAGAGCCCAAGGATCGTATTTTTTTTCCTTCGGGAGGAGGCTTTGTGGTGGAAAAACTTCGAATTGCGATCCCCCGCTTGAAGCCAAATTGCTCTCGAACGTTGACGCCAAAATATCTCATCTTTTGCCAACAGAGCGTCCAGGTGCGCCGTCAACCTTTTGCGTTCCTCCATAGTTTGTGCAGAGCATGGATAATCCAATAGCACACCCAGTTGTGCTCTAGTTTTCTGTATCTCCTCTCGGGTGCAACCAAACCGCTCACGGCTCCACGAAAGTAGTTTCAAACGCGTAGATTTAATTTTCTCAAAAACACGCTCTGGTGCTCCGCTCCCAGTACCACCCAGCCACCCTTCAGTAACTGCATTGACACAATCAGCATGTTTTGACCAGGTTTCTTCAAATCGGAATGAACGCTTCCTTGGGTGCCTAGGATGCATACCCGACCCTAAAGATAAACGAATAGGCAGGTGGTCCGACTTGGACGGGTTCAAGTGAACCACTTTGGCCTGTGGGAAAATCCTGCACCACTCCCAAGTAGCCAATACACGGTCCAGACGAACTCTGATATCCTCGGGACCGTTACGCCACCAAGTAAACTTTGGTCCCTTGTAACCGAGGTCCTTCAAACCACAACCATCAATAGTCTGTCTAAAATTTTGCATTTGGCGTTCGTTTCGCACTGCTCCCCCCAGCTTTTCATGGGCTGCCAGTATCTCATTGAAATCACCCAAACACACCCAAGGGAGAGAACTAGCAATACCCAATCGGCTCAACAGCTCCCAAGACTTGTATCTCTCAGAAGTTACTGGGTGACCATAGAAACCTGTCAACCGCCATTTGCCATGCACACCCACAACCTGCACCTCAACATCAATGTGATGAGTACTAAAAGAAAGAGCGCGTATATCGACCTCCTCCGTCCATAATAGGCACAATCCACCAGATGCCCCTACACTGTCTACCACTATACTCTGACGAAAGCCCAGCTTATTTCGAATCTTTTCCATAGCCGCCATTGAGCTACGAGTCTCACTTAAGAAAATAATCTTGGGATCTTCACTGCGAATTACTCCGCATAAGGCGTCAACTGTCCAAGGGTTCCCAAGCCCTTGGCAGTTCCAGCTTAACAGATTCATGGTAGTTTATTGTCATCTTAAAATTGCTACTTTAGATGTCATGTTGATATCTTTAATTATATTATTGAATTGTATCTAATGAAGTTTCTCATTCATCAACCAAAAAGAAAATAAGACTTATTAAATGCGTGGCATAACTCTCAGCCATACCTAGTAATCCTACATCAGTTATTTTCCTTCATGTGGATGGCATAACTTATTATTATAGAGACTTTTGCGATCATGTGCAAGTCACGTGATAATCTATTAACTTATCTGAAATTTTTTTTTTTTTTCCTTCAATGGGAAATCAGAGGGTACTACCGTACTAGAAAATTGAAACGTAAAGCATTGGGCAGAATGTTTCATAAATCACAGCCAATCTGGAGTGATCACGTGTCCGACTTGTAGCCGACCATAACGGTCTTCCACCCACAGCGGCCACTTGAGGAGGAGGTGGAGCGTCTGAGAAAGTCGGTTGTACACTTCACATTCGCGCTAGTTTTTAATGAGTAGGACTATGGTGTGGACGTCCTCATAAGGCTTCCCATGAGCTCCCCTTTTTCTACCATTTATATAAACAAATTGCAGTTTATTTTTTGTTTTTTATTTTACAAATGCAATTTTCTGTATATAATTTATGTTTATTAATTTTTTTAATGCCGAAAAACTAAAATTAAAACTCATACTTGGTACAATAATTATTGGCATTTTGAGCTTGCTTTTGATATAAATTTATGTATGCTTATGATGAGCATGGGATGTAGGGTTGTCTTGCACATGAAGGACCATGATATAATGATACGGGACGACTTAGAAATCATTATCGTCCTACCACCTTTAATTATTTTTTTCATTTTAATTTCCTGTTTATTAAAATAATACAACCACTAGAATTTGCCTTTGTCAAAAAAGAAAAGGTCATAATGATGTTCTATAATTCAGGGACAAAATCTTTGCACAACAAAGTGTACAAATCGCTTTTACATCTTTTCATGAAAATTCAGAACGGTTGAAATTAGAATGAATCAAACTAAGCAAGTAAAATAGTACTATATGTTTTATATTAAGTGTGATGCAAACTTAACTATATAGGGCAATCGGATTCCGGTATAAAAAATGAGACATATTGTTCTAACGAATTGCCCTAACACACGTCTTCAAAATTTAATTTTATCATAATATGTGTATTGTGTACAATTGCATGAAAATTATGCTCCATCTTATCGAGTAATTTACAGCCCAAATAAGCAGATCTTAATGATTAACTCAGCTTAAAGCCATTGCAATTCATTGGAAAGTAAAGCCCATGTTCAATGTACTCTACCAAATCTTTTGAGGAAGAAGCCTCTTTAGTCTTTAGAGGCCAGATTAAATGAATAATCAAAGTAATTACGCAGATCTTAGTAACCAAATAATCTTATAATTTATATTTGCTCTTTTTTATTGCATTCTAACTTATAAAAATGGCTTCACATTGTTTAAATATATGCAAATATGAGACAAAATAAAACATCAAGATACGATTGAAATTAAAAATGAAGAGAGTGCCGACTACTTTTGTAGGTATATAATGTAGATTGGAGACCCTTTTCGAGTGCAACGGAGATCAACTTGGTCCTTCAACCCAAATGCTTAATTAACATTTAACAAGGACATAATTAAACAAATAATTAAAGGAGGGGGAGGGGGAGGGGGTGAACCTCAATGCATGTGCAATTTGATAAATTAACTTTAATTAATTGTTATTAAATCCTTAATCTTTGTACCAACATTGCTAAGCTGTAGATGGAGACAAATTGGTCTTGATGCTTTATTCTTCAGCTTTATGTTGATGACAAATCCACGTGTGTGTGCAGTGCAGTGAACATGTGGAGCAATTATACAAACCGGCCACTTCATTTCAAATTATATTTTTTGTGTACGTGGCATCTTTAAAAAAAGAACTTGTAATTTTAAATTTTCTGATATATATAATATTCTCTTGGAGCTACATCGATGAAACAAAGCTCATCCAAAAGCATATATATATTTATATTAATGCAAGTGTTTTTGGAAGTATTTAACGTTAACATGGTTCATGTACTTATCTAACTAAAGCCCTTTTGGCTTAATGACAGTAACTTGCAAGAATGGAAACCTAGACACTCTTCCGTTAATTGTCTCTTCAATTTTTATTATTTTTAATTTTTCACAAGTGATTTTATTAATCCAGAAAACCAAAAAGAAGAAGAAAAAAAAAACTGTAACAATATTTGGATATTACAATTTACACCTGTAACAATATTCTTCTTCTTTTTTGGGGTGGTAAGCCTATCTTTAAAATATCCTATCTTAGTTTCCCTATTTATAAACAAGTCTTAACCCATGACTTATTCAATCTCTCTATTAAACATGTTTAATCAGAACAAAAATTAACGTACAATGCGTCGAATCTTCACACACAAAATCTCGTGTTTAACATAATGTATCTAATATAAGTTTACAAAACAAAACAAATGAAAAAGATTTAATCCGTATTTCAGATAGAATCTTTAATTAGTTGATTGATAATAATCTCATTTTAGTGTTTAATCCCCTTTTCATTTTCCCGGGAAGCTTTACTACCTAAATATGCTCTCCCACTCACATGATGACGAACAAACAAACGGCCGTTACAAAGCAGTTAACGTCGTCGCCTTCCGTATTTTAAAAACGAAACACCTCCCGTTATAGCCGTTGGGTCAAACCATTTATATAAAGCCAACGGCCATAATGCCGCTCTTCGCTTTTCTTCAGTCATTCACTCGCTCTCTCTTATCGACGACATAATTTTCGGACCAGAAAACTCGGGGGAGAATATCGCGGGAGCTTTAGAAGACCCCGAATTTTTACATCCCATTCTCGGAAAATGAAAAAACTCGGCTCAATTACTCGGCAATTAATCGACACGCTTGTTGGTCATGCAATTTAAGCCCATTTCCTTTGCCCATTTCATTTGATTCTTTCCCGTAAGGTAAGAATCCACTCTCTCCTCGAAATTGCAATTCTCTGCCCCAATTCTTTCTATGAGAGTTTTTCCATTACCCGCGAAAATCGTTTTCAATTAGAAGAATTCCCATTGTGTCCTAATCTTCAAGACCCCAACTTTTCAATTTACAAAATTAGACTGGTTTTTTTATTGTTGAAATCTTTGTGGGAGCTTCAAGAAGAAGTTGGATTTTCTTTTTACATTTTTCTTTGATTTAGGCATCTGGGTTCGTGCAAAGGGTTTCTCTTGAATCCCGGGGATTTGGAATTCTATTTAAATTTCATTTCTTTCTGGGGATTTTCGATTTTTTCCCTTTTGTTTGGCTCTGTCAATCTGCTGTACAGATTTTGGTTATTGGGTCTTGTTTTTCGTTTTGTTTTTTAGCATCTGGGTATTTGATCAATGTGATCTAGGGGCCTTGATTGTGTTGGGCCAATTTGAATATCAGCAGGCAACAGAAACAAAGAGGTCCTGGTTTTTTCATTTTGGGGGTTTGAAAGAAAAAGTTGAAGTCTTTGAAAAATGTCTCTTGCTGATGTTGCTCTGAGTCCGATTCGGAAAGAGTCGGTAAATTCTGCTGCTGGGTTTTTCGAAAGCCACCTGGGGCATTTTTCTAGCGAATCAATCATGTTATATCTCAGGGTTTCCGGCTCCGTGATTCCTCTGCGTGTTTTAGAGTCGGATTCGATTGCTTCAGTGAAGCTTAGGATCCAAACATGCAATGGGTTCGTGGTAAAGAAGCAGAAGCTTGTTTTCGAAGGCAGGGAATTGGCCCGGAACGATACTCTCATTAAGGACTATGGTATCACTGGTGAGAATGTTTTGCATTTGGTTCTTAGACTTTCTGATCTTTTGCATATTACTGTTAAGACCATTTGTGGGAAGGAATTTGATTTCCATGTTGATCGACATCGAAAGGTCGGGTATCTGAAGCAACGGATTTTGAAAAAAGGGAAAGGTTATGATCCTGAGGATCAAGAACTTTTCTGCAACGGTGAAAAGCTTGATGATCAGAGGCTTATTGATGATATTTGTAAGAACAATGATGATGTTATTCACCTGGTGGTTCAGAAATCTGCAAAGGTTAGAGCTAAACAATTTGAGAAAGATTTGGAGCTTTCAGTTGTGGCACCAGTTTCTGATGAAAGAAGAGAAGGAGTCAATGGAGTAGCCAACCACCGACCTGAGGGGGTTCCAGTTGTAACCTGGGAGTCGGCTTTTCGAAATCCAGATTTCTTGTTGGAACCAATTATTGTCAATCCCAAGGTTAAAGTTCCCTCTTATGTATGGGACATGTTTAACTCTACATTTAATGGTTTGCAGAAGGGCAATCAACCTATAAGGTCCTCTGAGGGGACCGGAGGAACTTATTTCATGCAAGATTCTTCCCAAGAGTTTATTTCTGTTTTCAAGCCTATTGATGAGGAGCCTAATGCAGTGAACAATCCTCATGGCTTGGCCGTATCTCCGGATGGTGAAGGTTTGAAAAGGGGAACAAGGGTGGGAGAAGGAGCCCTGAGGGAAGTTGCAGCATACATATTAGATCATCCCAAGGGCGGGCCTCGCAACTTATCAAGCGAGGCTATTGGCTTTGCTGGCGTGCCTCCTACAGTTTTGGTTAGGTGCTTGCACAAAGGCTTTAATTATTCAAAAGGGTATGAAGGCTCATTAAAGAATGTTAAGATTGGGTCATTGCAGATGTTCATGAAGAATGATGGAAGTTGTGAGGACATGGGTCCTAGTCGTTTCCCCGTGGAGGAGGTGCACAAGATTAGTGTGTTTGATCTAAGAATGGCAAATGCCGACAGGCATGCCGGGAATATTTTGTTTAGAAAAGGGGTAGATGGTCAGACTGTGCTCATTCCAATTGATCATGGATACTGCCTACCTGAGAATGTAAGTAAATGCGTTCTTGCCTTCATGCTTTGCTATCTTAGTAATATCTTAAATGTTTGCACCATCGTTCTTGCCATTGCCTTCTTTTCATAATTTTCTGTGAATTATGAAGCTATGGTTGTAGATTCTAACATCCAGTCACAGATGTTCATTTAATCTCCATGTGGGTGCAATAGGGTTCATGTTGGATCTAGGTTGAAAATGACTGTCTAATGGGTTAATAAATTTTCAACTTAAACTATGGTGGTCTTTTATTCTTTTATCTTATCTTACATCTAAATAGTTGGAGCTATGTGTTTATGAATTTTGTTGGTTGGTGCTCTTTCTTTATCTGCCAGAATGATTTCCGTACATGTGTTTTTTTCTCATCATATTTTCGATCATATAGGTTTGATTTGGGTTTTTTATTCTTTAACTGATAACCTTTCTTTCCTCTGTCTGCAGTTTGAAGATTGCACATTTGATTGGCTATATTGGCCACAAGCTCGCCAGCCTTATTCTCTTGACACCGTTGAGTACATAAATTCTTTAGATGCTGAACAAGATATTGCACTTCTGAAGTTTTATGGGTGGGATATTCCTATTGAGAGTGCCCGCACGCTCCGTATCTCCACTATGCTTCTGAAGAAAGGGGTAAAGAGAGGTCTCACCCCCTTTGCTATTGGGAGCCTCATGTGTAGAGAAAATATAAACAAAGAATCAGTGATTGAGGAGATTGTGCGTGAAGCTCAGGATTCCTTGCTCCCTGGAATGAGTGAAGCTGCATTTCTTGAAGCCATCTTCGAGTTCATGGATTCGCAGCTCGACAATCTTGCAAAATAAATTTGCATCTATTTTATAGGTACATATATGTATGTATTGATTGAATGACCAGTCCATTTTTGGATGGACTGCAGGTTGTATGAAATGTGGATGATGGCTTATGAAGTTTCATATAAGCCTGAAGTTTCCCTTCATTTCTGTCAACTGATGGAGATATACCAAGACTTCTGTCAACTGTTATTTAAAATGGTCATGAATAAGATCTATTCCTATTTATGGATTGTAGTACATCACTTTATTAGGATTTTAAAATATGGTGTGCATATATGTAGATATATCACCAATCTGGGAGTTGAAGCTAATGTTTGTCTTTAAAAGTTGTAACTCTTGTGTTTTAAATATAAAATAAGCACCTATATATATGGAGATATATCCTGCATTGAGTTTATTTCTGCATTCACCTGGTGTGAATAGAGTCTGCTTTTACAACAATTAACTTGTGCACAATGGGAAAGATGCTGATAATTGCTAATCTGCTCTTAGATTGTTTAATGTAGGGTTTCCGTGACGTTGAGTATGTACTCGTAAATGTCTCTAAAATTGGGTATGAACTTGAAAATGACCCTATAGTTTAGGGGGTTTACTTTAGTTTGTCCTTAATTTTAAACACCCAACAATAGGAATCACAAAATGTCAACAAGCACCAGCTACTTCTGAACCTAGAGACCACTAGCTTGCAGTGGCATCTTCTTATCTATGATTGATCACCATCCCCCACAGGCTCAAACTGAAAACTCAGCATTGCTGGTTTGAAAATCTCTCTTTCATTCAATAATAAACTGGAGAAATTATGGTTTGCTGGTTCTCTGCCCAAAGCCCATGTGAGTTTTCCTCTGTTTGAAAATTGAAACCTGTTCTGTTGGCACTATCTATACGAGCCCAAAAAGTGAGGGAAAAGCACTCTTTCAATTAGAGGCATATTATCAGACACGATTCGTTAACACGACACCTAATTCGCACGAAAATTCAGTATTTGGGTTTGAGTTATCGTGTCGCTGTTGATATCGCTATTAATAAGAACCCGCGTTTATCGCACGTGTGCCGCACATTCGCGAATATTCGCTTAACCCGTTAAGCTCATGGGCATTTTTGTAAATTTATCTCTTTCTATTTTTATGTTTATTTTTCTTCTTCTCTTTCTTCTCTTTTGTCTCTTTCTTCTCTTTTGTCTCTTCCTCCCCATTCCCCCGATTCTCTCACTACTCCATCTCTCTCTCTCTCTCTCTCTCTCTCTCTCTCTCTCTCTCTCTCTCTCTCTCTCTCTCTCTCTCTTCAAAACCCAGCAACTTCTTCTTCTCTCAACTTGAGAGTCTCAAGCAGCCACCAATCCACCCAACCACCATGAGCTATCCCAACCACCTCCCCTTCTATCTCCTCCTCACCAATCGATCCCACCTATTCCCTCACCCTCTCCGATGACTCTTCCTCCTCCATTCCCACCATCTCCGTTGCCCAAACCTTGGAGGGCCACTCTGCAGGGTCTTCAATCTCAAGAGCTTGTTGTGTTGCATTTTATTTTTATTTTTTTGCACTGTGGTTGATTTTTAAATTGTTTAAAATTTCTGTTTTTGTTTTTATTTTTTTATTTTTTTAATTATTAATGGATTATCGTGTCGTGTCGTGTAATTCGCGAATTCTAGCGAATCGTGTTCGTGTTGGATATTTTTCAATTGCTTATCGTCATGCGTTAACCCGTTAAAAACGGCCGATAATACGAAAACGACATTTAATACGTATAACACGACACGAATGCCAGGTCTACTTTCAATAAAGTGATTTCCATGCTTCATCTTTTTTCTTTTCACAATCTCTTGCACAACCTGTTCTAATAATAGATGCAAAGTTAGACCTTCAAATTATGCAATCAGTTTCAGGAATATTATGTCAAAACAGCAGCTGCAGCATCAGATTTGTTCTGATTTCAACATGCTCAATATGACAGACTTTGAACAAAACTCCTCCTCAGCAAACTCAATCTTTACTGAAAGATCCCAACAGAAGTTTGAGCAAAATATGCTAACAGAAAGATTACCATTGGCAAAGGGAACATTAATTTTAAGCACCTTTTTGTCTAATAATAATCCTTCTCAAGTTTGAGTGGCCGCCATTTAAGAACATTATCAACTTATTAAGATTCTAATCACCGTTTTGTCCTAAACTTTTAGCCGCTCTTACCATAATTAAAACACATGCACTTTTTATTCCCACTCAACATTAGAACAAGCATTATTCATCAAATTACACTGTTATTCTTCTGCATGATTAAGATGTCTCATTTCCATTTTGACAAAGATATAAGATATAGTTTTTTTTTAAAAAAGTTTGAAATTACATGGATTAAAATAACCCATTTTGCTAAATAAAAAATGTAAATTTACCCTATCAACATGCTTGTGCAAACTTGTCAGACCCACTTTCCTAAATGTCTTTCTTGGGCCCACCCTCCCTTTAATTCTTGCATCCACCCGTGGACCAAAGTCCATGCCCCAGCAGACAGACATACTGACAGCAAAAGCCCCGCTCTTCATCACCCAACCAAGAATAGAGAACATTTTCAACCTAAACCAAACAGAAAAACCTGTGTCCAGTGCTTGCTTTTTCCTCACTAGTTCAATTGACTTTTAATCCTCATTTTGTATCATAAATTTAATGGTGTGCAAGGAAACAAAAGATTAGGTTGATGACATTTATCAAGTTTGTGTGGGGTTACATTCATAAATTCACAATCATTCATTGATTTTGTAGTATATAGTGTTTCAATTTGATCTAATTGCAGTTATCTTTACTTAACATAACGCGAGAATACATATTTGTTGTAAGTTAATTATATCATTATAAGAACGGATTTGTAACTCAAGTAATTAGAATAATTATTTATGCAAATTTTATCAAATTTATAAATTGTGAACCATCAATTATGTTGATTCTTGCTTGTCATCTAAAATTTGTCCAATAATTTAAGTAAGTCAAAGAAAAATTACCCTCCAAATTCAAACCGAAAATCAAAGAAATTAAAAAGTTTATTTTTCACATTTTCACACTTTTGTCTCAAACTCTCCAGGACCCCTCCACCACTTACCACCATACAATATATACACTCAAAACCCACATACAAACACAACCCCTATATCCTCTCTCTCTCTCTCTCATTCTGTCTCAATCTCACTCACACGGATCCACACTGCTTCACCGCTTCTCTTAATTTCAATCTTTCTGTTAAACTCAAAATTAATTAGCCATGAGCAAGCCTCAGACTCAGAGGCCCAAACCTCCACCTTCTGGTCGCACAAACCTCGCCTCCTGCATCGTCGCCACAATCTTCCTAATCTTCGTCGTCATCGTCATCCTCATAGTCTACTTCACCGTCTTCAAGCCCAAAGACCCCAAAATCTCCGTCAGCGCCGTCCAGCTCCCCTCCTTCTCCATCCAAAACTCCACCGTCAACTTCACCTTTGCCCAATACGTCGGCGTTCGGAACCCGAACAGGGCAGCTTTCAGCCACTTCGACAGTAGCCTTCAGCTTCTTTACTCCGGAAACCAAGTCGGGTTCATGTTCATACCCGCCGGCAAGATCGAAGCGGGTCAGACCCAGTTCATGGCCGCCACTTTTGCAGTTACGTCGTTCCCAGTTAATGATCCGAATCGGGCTGTCGGGTTGGTCCAGAACCCGTTGGGGCCCACGTTCGGGGACGGGTACAGTGGGTTGAGTGGCGCCGGCGGAACCACGATGGAGATTGAGTCGAAGTTGCAGATGGCGGGTCGGATTCGGGTCATGCACTTTTTCACTCACCATGTGGAAGCTAAATCTGGGTGTAGAGTTGTGATTGCTGTGAATGATGGATCTGTGTTGGGTTTTAATTGTTAGCTGTTAGTTTTGGCTTTTCTTTCTTCTGATGAGTGAAAAATAGTGTAGCTTTTTTAGTTTTTGCCAAAATTGGTAACTTGGGTGCTCAATTTGTTAACCCATTTGATAAATGGAAGTGTAAAAAAGATTTGATTTTTAACAATTAATCTCTCTTCAGCTGTCATTATGCAGATCTGGGTTTTTGTTTTTGTTTTTGTTTTTGGTAGGAGTTTTGGGTTTCTTTACGTGTTTTTAGCTGGTCATAAATTCATAAAGCTGAAAGCTTGATTAGCTAGCAAGCAGAAAGGTGAAGGTTGATTTGATGAGTTGGAGTGGGTAGAGATAATTGGGGTTGGCAGTGGTGTACACTGTGGAGAGGCAGCAGGAGCCTTGAAGAAAAGGGGGGGAAGGTGGGAGCAGTGGAAGGGAGCGGCTTTTTGCTTTTGCTTTCTTTTTTTTTCTTCCTTGGGTTTGCTTAATGTTAGAGAGAGAGAGAGAGATTAATTAGAGTTTAAGTAAAGGTAGATCCTAAATTCCTAGTCTTGCAGTTGGACTAAATAGGACAGAGTTGGCCAATTATTTGGGGCATTTAAGGCTGAAATTGGGGGTTATGGGTCCCAACTCCCAGGTCCCAATCATCAAGTAAAGGATCTCAGCTGTGCCTGTGGAGCCACTAGATATAATCATAGGGATTGTGAAGAACCACTACTGTTTAATTCACCTTTTCTAGTTTGAAAGTGTGGAAACATCAAAGTAACCCAACCAGTAAATGGTGGTAATTCAGTAAACATGGTGAATGGGACATTGGCAATGGTAAAAAAGTGTGCTTTTGCCAAAGAGAAAAACAACAGGAAATGGCAGTGGCAGCCATGGTCATTCATTGGGATTCTTTTTTTTTGGGTCAAGATGGTCATTGGGATTCGAGTATGCGTTTTTTTGACTTTTTCCATGTTTTGTTCACACTTTGTTGCGGCCTGCGGGAGCAATTTGGGACCATTCCCAGTAAAAAATGAAAAGCAGTACGTAATTATTTTTTTGCCACCACAATACCTTTTCTATTAATTTTAATTTTTACGTATCGATCAGTCATTCGAATGAGAAGTGATGGCCCTCACTTCAAGCATTAAGCCATCCATGAAAGAAATCATTAGCTTCAAATGAAATTTCCTTTATGCAACTCATAATTTACAACTCTTATGCCATTGCATTCATAGAACCAAGCAGCTCCCTACTGCTCCTCTTCTTCGTTAACTAGTAAATTTCTTCACTTCTTTGGTTTGTTCTTTCCAAAATCATAAAAACAAGACCGGAGGCTGTTTGACTACTTAAAACCACAAGTACATGGAAAATAATCGGAACAATTACACCGAAAACTATCTGTATTTGTGAGCCTCAGACTGCAGTTGCAGATCGTCTCTCCACCATTGGTGAATTCCATGGGCTTCTTTGAGATCCCGTGACGGGGTCAAATTAACTGTCAGGTTTGCAGAAGGAATGAGGTGCAATGGAGGCTCTGGCGCTGGCTGCTTTCCCATTGCATGCATTAGTAGACCCCCAAGAGAATTCTGGGTTGCTAACCTCTCAATGGCTCCTGCTCCAATGTCCTCCATCTTCTTCCTATGTTCAAAATACCCGATATATTCGGAGCAGATGTCATCAGCTGGATTGACAAATAGACTAGGGAACCATGCAGACAGAGTAGTGAAGGGGTTTCCTTCTGAATGACTTCTCTGTTGTGGTTGTTGTTTAGCCTTCATGGCAAGAGTGAGGCCTGCTGTAATCACACTGCCTGCGATCCGAATCCCGTGTTTCACGTTCTTGTTCTTAATCCTCTCTATCGGGGCAGACACAAATGGTGGATTGAAGAGAAAAGATTTGAGGAAAATGCCAGTGCTAGCCATAGTTTTTCCAGCAAGCATTGCCATGGCTGACCCTAAGGAATGGCCAGCTAACCAAACATTTGAATCACCTACTGCAGCAACCATATTCCGGACAGCTTGCATAGCAATCTCAAAGCGAGATGTCCGGTGAAGTCCATTTCGGACTACCTCAACATCTAACTCAAGATCTCGTGAGACTGAGTCATTCTTCGTCAAGGTGCCTCGGAAGGCAATTACAAAACGCGGTATTCCCTCTAATGGGGAGTTACAAAGAGAAGGAGGAGGTTTGAATTCATAAATGGCACCAAAGATTGAGAAACCAACATCATCCACAAGCTTGCGGAGCAACTTAAAATGGAAGAACTCCCACCAAGGAGGAGCAAGAGCTTGGGGCCCTTCACGTTCCTCTTGGCGGTCCCTCTCAACAACATAGACACCCTGAACCAAACATGCAGCAACAGACCTTTGATGTTGAGTATTCTGCCTGCATACAGTGGCACACATTTTAAATCCCATATCATCTTGCAAATTGAAAGAAAAGCAATTGATTCATATCGACAATGTTTTGCCTGAGAAGAATGATTCAAGCACTAAATTCCTTCAAATTGTGTCGATAAAAACCTTGGGTCAAATTAGAAGAACAGAACCCCTTGAGTGATAATTGCAATTGTGAGTATTATCGATGCATACATGATCTAACAAGCATATAACTCCACATAACAACAAAACAGCACAACACCATCCATCTTCATATGGCTTTTTTATTAGTTCAAGATACAAAATCAGCCGATTAGCATTACTGTCAATCACAAGAACTTCCTCCATACCATTTTGGTAAAGAAAAAAACACTTGATTCCAAATATAAAAATACTATTCATTCATCTGTTGAAAGAAACTGTGTGGGGGTGGAGAGGCAGAGTTTGAGGTCTCACCAATCAATGGAAGTTAGGTGTAATGGTCCTGAAAGGTCGAAATTTTCCCTCTCGGAGGCCATTTACACCACGTGTTACTCTCTCTATTTCCTCTTGATATCCTCAGAAGCTCTTCTGCATTGCACAAGTCCAGAAAGTGGTTAGTACTCATTAAATATATCATGTACTTAATATATAAAAATGGAAGACACACATACACTTCTGAGAAATACAGAGGACCAAAGAATATGAACCAAATTCATGGTTTGCCTTATTTTTCTTTTTCTTTTTTATTTGGTTATAAATTTCCGTTAATTTTCACTAAGCAAGGATATCCAAGAATTGCTTTACTAAGCCACCCCCAACAAGATGTATTATGAAGTGCAAAAAAAAGTTTCCAAGCCCATATTTTCACCTGAATCAATTCAGATCTGACAAGAAGCCAATTTTAAAGTTTCCCCAAACAATACGACATGAACTCCAGATAGATCCATTAACTTTCACCATTTTGGGATCAAAACTAATCAGAAGCAATGAAAAACTATCAACCAAAATAAAATCAGGCCCAACCCATCATAAGATTCAAACATATCTGCAACAAGAACAGACACACCAGAAAATGCCAAACCAAAAACAAGGAAGAAGCATCAGCAGAGAGACAACCACACAATTAAAATAAGCTAAAATGAACTTCGTCCAAAAAAAAAGAAGCTAAAATGAACCCACCATCTCCCACATTTCTGACAGGTAAACAGCACAGAAAGGAATGCCAGAGATTCAAAACAGTTGAATAACCAAATACAAATCGATTTGTGAAAACAAATTATTGAAATTAAGAAACTTTTTGTATAAAAAATGTACCTTGAAGAAATAAATGGTGGTGATGACAGAGCCTGGTTGTGTGATTGTTTGTTTCAAAAGGGAGGTTATTTGATATAATAACGTATGAGGGAGGGGAGGGCTGAGTGGTTGGTGTGTTTTAACGTTAACCTGTCTACGTCTTCCACCTTTTAGAGATCCAAGCTTGGGTTTTGATACTTTTGAGGCTCAAGCTGTTAAACGACCCGCTAGGAGGAGACCCCTTTTCTCTGTTTTGTCTGGGTTATGCTCTCCTCGTACGTTTAAATTCTCTCTTTATTTTCACCCATAAAAAGGAAAGATAAGCAAAAACTAGGAACTTTTTCATTTTTGTCAAGAAATAAAAAATCTTTGCACCCAAAAACTTGTCACGGCGTGAGTGAGCAAGATGGTGTAGAAATGAATTAACTTGTTATGTTATTGTCTTAATCAATGGAAAAGAGAGATGGCGACAGCCCTTCAACCTCCCATCCCATGTGTAACTATAAAAAGTAATATTGGGGTGAAAATAATGTCACTTTTCTCCAGTAGTGAAAATTGGAAATGAAACGACCGCAACAAGAAATTGGAGATGAAAAGAGAGGGGATTAGGATACAGCCTGTAAGGGGGAAAAGAGAATAGATTTAGAAGAGTAAAAAGTAGAAAACCAATTAGAAATTAAAATAAAGAAGTTTGATAATTTAGAAAACATTAAAATTGGTTAAAAAAAGTTTAAAGTACAAAGCACACTGAAAAATATGATACATCCATTTAGCAAATCATATATACTATATAAATGTCGCAGTTGAAAAACAAGCATAACGACATCAAGTAAAAGATGGCATCACCTCTTGTCAATTTGTTAGTACATAAAATGAAGGCTAAATGAAACAAGAGGGCTCCCAAACCCCCCTCGTTTCCCCCATTACATCAAAATCTTAAATGAATGAATTGTGTGGCCTTCTCGACAAAATCCACATCCGAAAAGAAATGGCGCATGTGATGCATGCCTACTTAGCCCAAGCAACTGAATCAATTTCTGCTTGCGCACTCCTGTATAACTCCAGCCTCTTCGCAAGGGCAGAACGCCTCTCCATTATTGCCGGATCCTCGTTCAGTAATGAGGACAACTGCTTTGTCTGTTCAAAATATTTAGAGTAATCCAGAGTCAATATTTGCTCTCCGAAAGATTGATCAATTTTCACCCCTAGAAATTATAGGTAGAAGATTTTTGTACTAACCTCCAATTTTCCCAAGTCAGTGTAGAAATGGTCAAGAAAGCTTCGTTTTGCCTCTCGGACTTGACAATAGACAATAGACTTGGGGATAGAGTTACGCAAACTTGCACATACCATATTGACGTAAGCCAGAACCGTTGTCCCTGTTTTTTTAAAGAGCAAAAAACGTAGTGATTGGATAAGGTGCTTTGTCATGATTAGCAATTAACCATATTATTGGTTTAATAGAAGATAAAACAAAGTTTAACCAACATAAAATACATGCAAGGCTAATTTTTAGTTCATGAGACTCACCAATTCGCCTGAGATATGAATCATTGTATCTATCGAAAATCGAATGTGATGGGTTGCCACCCTTCTCAACATCTTGAGGAAGTTTACGGAAGAAATCAACTGTCAGATAACTACACTCCATATCAACTAGCTTTAGTGTTGCCTTCTTACTTTCTTCTCTCATTCTCTCAAGTGAATCACTAGCTGCATTTGTAACCTCTACTCTAAGAGCAGGATACTGCTTTAGCTCCTGTAAGAAAACAAGGGAAACATTTACCCAACCACTTGCAAAAAGGAGGAAAAGAATACACGAAAATTGAGGAATAAGAATAACCAAAAAGGAGGAAAAGAACACATGAAAAAAAATATATTTATCACTGTATTACGAGAACTACCAAAACTAACACCAAAAGAACAACAAAAGGAAAAAAAATCAATGGAAACAAAAAATTAAACATGGTTGTGAACATACTGGAGTCTCATTGACAGACTTGTGAACCAGATCCTTCAAAATGGCATGAACCTGGAATAGTGAAAAATTGAAAAATAACTCATCATCGTACAAGCAGCGTAATAAAGTAAATACTTGCAATTCACACAGAAGGAAAAGTAATCACTTTTCATACCGCATCAACAGCTGCCTCAGCAGGACCTCTAATAGTAATTACAGAGGATTCAATGAGACGACGGTATCCTTGTTCAGGAGCTATTAGATGAGGTTGATATCCATCAGCTTCAGTAATGAGCTTCCTTATATTTTCCATTGAAAGTTGCTTGTCAAATTGCAATCTTTTTAGAGCAGCAGGAAGCTGGTTATCAAAAACATTGTAAATCTTATCACCACCCGGGCGCCTGTGGACAACAAAGAACATATTAATTTCAGACCATTCTATTAAATGGATTAGCCGAGAAAATGAATACTGAGCCAAGCTGCACATAGGCACTGCCCAGTATGAGAACTACAAGTGGTAGATACATACACGCCATCAAGATGTTCTTTATATGTTCCATCGAATAGACGACATATCTCCATGATTGTATACAGTTTTCCCTGCATGTCCAAAGCAATCAATCAGTAGCAACTCTTGTAAAAGTTAAAAACTGAGGTGAATTTCATAGTCGCTTAATTTGACTTTAAAAGCAAGAAACTTTAAAATGAGGAAACAAAGCAAACTTACTCCAGCGTCAGCAGAAATGGGCTTTCCAAGGCGACTCAGTTCAGATTCAAGTTCAGCAACGGTCTTGCTAATGAGGGACTGGATCCCTGGGATTTTCGACTTAATTACTGTTTCCAAATGCTGGAACAGTAACCATTATAATAATTTAGTGAAAACGACCAATATTAACCCAACAGATTAAATACAAAAGAGCTACTAACTTGATTTCCTCTTATAGATATTGAAACCAAATTAATGAAGGCTATCCAGTTGCCTACCTTAGAAAGCATTTTTGCTAGATGCTCAGAGCCCATTCTTGGAGCAAGGTGCTTGTATTCTGGGGTAGTAGAAAAATACTCACGTTCTCTACGCCGGGCAGCAATCATGTCAACATTCTTGTTAATGTCTGCTTGTGAGCGATTCACGACCCCAACCCAAGGAAATTTTAGCCGATATGACTTTCCTTCCAATATCTAAGTAACCCAAAAAGGAAAAGAAGCTCAGAATTGATAATTGCAAACGCTATGCTGCTTCAATGTGTAAAATAAGGGTATCCAAAATATATGCATTACCACACTCCTAGATAAATAAGTGAGCCAAAAAGTGGGATTTGCTAATCATTGTGACTTGCAAAGAGAGTATATATACAAGGCAGATCTGGAATGGACGCCAGAACTTGATCATTTCTGTATGTGTGTATACTATGAACTATGTATCTACCCCCTCAAAAATAAAGTCTGAAGATCAAGAATGTGGGAGACAAGTTGAAGGGGTGGATATATATATATATACAACTAAATAACTCTTTGCCTATAAATGCATCTAGTCATGAATCAGCCTGGATACCTCTATACTAAGCAATTTTTGAAATATTCAGGTATAACTAACATTAGAGTCTGACATACAAAATGCACATAAATAGGTCTTCCACTGTTTCTTAACTATTGAAAAGTCAGAAAGATCTTTTGGGCAATAAAACAGGAAGCTATATTTCTTTTAGACTTTCTAGCTAAATAGTTGATTACCAAATCACCCAGTGTCACACGTTTTAAAAACAAGATACTAGGAAAACTTACTTCAACTGCATCAGTACCCTTGTCCATAAGATCAATCTTCGTCAAGACTCCAAGTGTCCTCTCCCCTGTAAAAAGAATGGCAATATACTGAATCCTTTACCATCTACAGTTTCCTATGCTAGATACAACAGTCAAGAATTATGCAAAGATATTTGCAATGTGTAGAAAACAGTATTAGAGTCACCTGTTGGATCCACTTCACGAGAGATTCTAATTGCATCAGATGTAGCAAGATCTTGATTAGCAGGTGAAATTGCTAGAATTATACAGTTGGGCTGCATAAAATGTTGAAGACACAAAATGATTCAGCGTAGATAACATTGAAAAAGAATACAAGATTGCAGTGGATATTACCTTCTCAATGTAGGACCGAACCATATTTTCAATCTCTTGCACAATAGTATCCGATTGACCCTCTACATGCCAAAGAAAAGTTGTTAGTGTAGTCTTATATATACAGATAGTAGTTCTGTCTTCTTTTGCAAAGAAAACAAGGGAACTGAAATGAGAATTGTTTTAAAAATGTCAAAGGTTAAGTCTTAGTTTCCTATCCGACCAAAAAAAAAAGTCTTTAATTCCCTAGGGGAACATGATCAAGCAGATTTTTTTGTTAAGGCAGGTCCTGAATTTTAAAAGTGAGGGCTTCATGTTCCACCATTCCTTCTTCCATTTTCCTCAAGACTTTTTCAGACAGATAGAATGGCAAAGAAAAATGCATGTAAAGTGCCTGCCTGCATAACAATTGATAAATCTATGAGATCGATGATACTAACCAACAGCCACTTTTGTAAGCCCGGGAAGATCAATAAGTGTCAAGTTGACAACTGCCAAGAATCAAATAATTATAAATTGGTTAAATCACTAGATGAGATTATCAAAATGTTCATACAAAAACCTAAAATTTTATGAAAATGTTATCATGCAGATAAATAAGAATGAAAACTTTGGACATCGTTCCCTGAGATTAAAACTCTATTAGTTGAGGCCCAATGGCTTTAATATTTTAAATGCAGTCCAAGTAGAAATGACCTTCCAATTTATCTGTTGGAGATTGTTTTGAAAAGAAATGTGAAACTAATTGGAAAACTTTTGTGGACTATGTTTTCAGGGGGACAAAGACCAGTATTACAAAGGAAATTTAACCCAAGATTGTCTTGTCACATTCAAACTATTAACTAAACAGTCTATGAAACTTAATTTGAGTCTATCCACATGGTTCCATGTTGCTGCAAGATAGGTCGGATACCAAGTTCACATTCCCATTCCAAAATCATAGTGTTCTTTAGTTGAAGTTAAGCAAATAAGTAAAAGAAAAAAGATCCATTAGCTTACCATTAGGAGAATATATGCTAAGATGAATTGGAACACTAGAAATTTGTTTGCTGCGGCCAGTTTCTCGATCTGTCTCATCTGAAATCTCCTTTCTCACAGCAGCTGTACAAATGGTAATCAAAAATGAAACAAACATGCAAATAGCTATCTCTCTCTCCCTCTCTTACAAGATATATCGGCTCACTGGATTTTCTTCTTTGTGATGTTATTTTCAAATTCTAATATGGGGAAAATCATCTAACTTTATTAAAAATTTACGAACTTCGATACAAATAAAAATTAAATGGCATTGTTATATAGCAACAGAAATCCCGACAACCAAATCACAATGAAGATAAAGAAACCTACCAAAATCGGTGAACCGCTTCCTAGGAAGATGGAGGAACTCCGCATATTCTCTGCTGCCTTCTTCAATCTTATGAAGTTGTAAAACAAGTGGACGCCGGGTAACAATTCCTGCAATTATTTCCCCGTGCATTATCAAACAAGCATCCAAGAACAAGAATCAACAATAACAATTACAGAGAGTTAATGACACAAAAAGAACTAAGCCTATCTGAATGAGTAAGCAACTATCACCAGCCAACGGACCAAATTGCCACAAATAACTAAGATTTCTTGGGCTTCGATAGTCTTACCAGAACCACGTGGTAAGAAGTCCTTCCCAACAATGCTCTCCAAGACAGAAGACTTCCCTGAACTCTGCACGACAGAACAAAAATATGAGCAAACATTATATATTAGCATCACAACAAATTCAGTACTTCAACCAATTCTTCTAAAATTTGCTATCATATTCAAAAAGTCTTGTTTCTTTTTTCTTCCCAATTAGCAAACATGTTCCACTTAGCGTAGACAATTCCTAGCAGTTCAACCGAAACGCACAAAAGCAATTCCATATTTGTTTTTAAGCACCACGAGTATAAACTAGTTCGAAGCATTAAGCCTTGGTCAAACTTGGGGGGCAAAGTTACAGAGCAGATGAAAAGAAACACAAATCAAAGTTCATATACTCGGATCGATGAGAGAGATAAGAGAAGGTGAGGGATCGGAAGCGGACCTGGCCACCGACGACGGCGATGGCGGGAAGGGAGTCCCAGAGCGTCGGTAATGCGCTAGCTTCGCCGTGGTCACCTAGAGCTGTACAAGCTCTTTGTATTTTGTTCACCAATGAGATCAGGTTCTCCATTGCTGGCTTCGGAGATTGATAGCTGCAGCAACTACGGCGTCAGACTCAGATCCAGGGGATCTGAGGCGAGCTCGAAACGTTGAAGTTTCGGAGACCTAGATCTGTGAAGAAATGAAGACGACGACGGGCCGGCGGGAGAGAGAGAGAGAGAGAGAAAGAAAGAGGAAAGTGGAAGTTGAGAGCTTTCGAAATTTCGAAGTGTTGTTGCGTTTGTTTGAAAGCAAAGTGATTATATGAGAGCCTCCAGCAAATGCGACGACGGTGAGGGGCGGTTTAGCGCGTGGGTTTTGGAAAAAACGACTTGCGTTGAAGACTGATGGAATTGAATTCGCCTGGACTCGCTAGATCCACGTTGCCGTGTCACTCTCCAATATCTGTGCCTAATTTCTTTTCTTATTTATAGGTATTTTTGTTTGTCCAGGAGAAAAGTGGTTTTTTTAAAATAATTTTTTTAGATTGTTCAAAGGTCCTTATAACTTATATCGAAACTTTTTAATGCCGGCTGGAAGTGAAATTGCTACAGACAATTTTTTCATTTTTATTTTTCTTTGCTTTTAATTTTTTTTAATTACAAATTCTGTATTTGAATAGAAGAACTTGAAAAAACTTTGTAGCAAATGTTTCGACAACGCTAAGCCATGATTAGATCCAAACTTCCATTTGGATTTTTAATTTTTCTTTTTCAGTTGTTTTTAAAGTTTTATATGATCTTTCGGAGTTTAAGAATCCGACATGAATTCTCGTTCTTTTTACTTCAAAATAAAATTTCTCAATTTCTTTGTGGAATTGTGATACATATGGTAAAAACTCCATGGGATATGTTATTTCACTAAATTAATGAGTTCCCACAAGATTGAGTAGCATTTTTAAAGCTTGGAGTTTCTAAAGCTTGGAGTTTTTAAAGATTTGGAGTTTGAATCTTAGCTGTTTGGCTTTTGGACCGTTGGGAGGGGACCATGATTTTGTACAGACAATTATTAGCCTAAGATTCTCTATCTCCTACATCTTCATTATAATAATGAATGAAGATTCTAAGTTTCAAATTTCCAATTCATGCACTGTGGTTGTTTTAACTTATTGGAATGCAGCTATCTCTATGTAAATTTGAATTCTTGCTTTGCTTTGCTTTGCTGGACAGTAAAGAAGGATAGGTCCACCATTTTTGTTAGTTGAAGTCCAACCTAACGGCACCAAGTGATGTCACAGTGGGGCAAATCGTTGAGGCAACACAGCTTGCAAGTTTCGAAAATCAAACCCAAACGGGTCTTAACACAGTTTATTCTGACATTCCAAATTCCTATATGCAAATAAAACAGCAAAAGCAATCTGATTTCATGATCTTATGATTCAAAGTACATGTAGGATAGCACAACACAAGTAACAGCAATTGGTTAGAACTGCACTACTAAAACTTTGATTTTAAGTAAAGATGAAAAGATGACATTACTAACAGCTTAAAATCTGCCAACAAAACTCAGGAGGAAGACCTAATCTCTGCTAGGCCACTAAAAGCTTTACATCGAGGGTGAGAGTTGACCGCTAAACCTAAATATAAAGCATATGAAACTATCAGCTTTTCAGTCTGCATGTCCATAAGCTATATATGGTTTTTTTGCTAGTCTAGTTCCACTGTTGATAAACACTAAACTAAAATATAAAGCATATCAAACTATCAGCTTTCAGTTGGTAGATTCTGAGGTATCATAGCCATATGGATTTTTGCTAGCCCAGTTCCACTGGTCCCGACACATGTCATCAATGCTATATTGTGCCCTGCAAGGAGATTAGACATGTCAGAAATCAATCTTTATGGCAAACCATGCATAAAATTTGCAACACTCAGTACTCACTTCCAGTTGAGTTCCCTCTCTGCCTTTTCTGTTGATGCATAGACAACTTCTGCATCACCGGGACGCCTCCCAGATTTGACAAGAGGAATTTTCTGAAATAGTAATGAGTAGAGATATAAGCTTAACCAAAAAAACAAGTTGTCCAACAAAACTGAGAAATGTTGACCAGGATGAATATTGTGGAACAAGATCCTAGATTCTTCCTAGGTGAAATAGTAATGAGTAGAGATATAAGCTTAACCAAAAAAACAAATTGTCCAACAAAAACTGAGAAATGTTGACCAGATGAATATTGTGGAACAAGATCCTAGATTCTTCCTAGGTGAAGTAGAACAAAAGAACTGAACACAATATTCTCCAACTCTGGAATTCTAGTACTCACAAGTCATTATTAGGTCACACACTTCGACTGACTTTTTTTTGTGTGGGGGTGGTGGCAGTTAAGGGCTGGACGGAGTGTGGATGAGGTACATCTTAGGTTTGAAATATTGATAGTAAAGGCAAACGAACAAGCTACTCCTAGATTAGGAAACCTAAATGTTGTAAAGACCTCATTCCAGTTATGTCCAAACTCATAAGCATCACCCATAATTCTGTCCAAATTTGATATAAATTATTCTACTATGCAGGTTAGACGCACCTCTATCCTAACAAATAAAAATTGCACAGATGTACAGAAAACCCTTCACAGAATGAGACCCCACTATTACAAATAGCACAATGTTGACAGCTGAGAGTTGGGCTTGGGGAGCCAATTCAATAACCAAGTGCTGTGTCAAGGACTATTGCCTCACTGAACCATTTATGTTCAGTGAAACAAATCACCAGAGCAATTTTTATTCATAAGCATACAGAAGTTTATAAGAATCAGGAAGATCAACATGAGGGAAGAACACAGCAATATTTGACAAGAAAATACAGACCTTTCCAGATGCACTTTCAAATGCTGCAACCATCTCCAAGACCGATGTTCCTTTACCTGTTCCTAAATTGTACACCTCGCAACCTATGAATAAATACACAAATCATGTTTAAAAATTGAGCATCTCTGTGGAACAAAGGAAAAATAAAATGCAAAAGTTTTATATTAAACCCTGTCCGAACCACAATAACATGAGATCTACAACACCAAAACAACACATTTAAGGCAAGAGATATTAAATAATTTGGAGGGTGTGGTATGGCATCAAAAAATCACGGGGGCAAACAAACAGGAACATATCAAGTATCAAATAATGTGGGGATATTAGACCCCATACCTATCTTATCCTCATCTAACTTGTGCAAGGCAGCAATGTGCCCATCTGCTAAATCAACTACATGAATATAATCACGAACCTGAAATAGAACAAACAATCAAGATTGAGACTTCATCAATAGTATAGGACAAAGACAGAAAAGGAAAAACAACTGATGCAACCCTAATGCCCCAAAATTTTCAAGAACAATAACACGTTATTAATCCATACTATAACAAAGGTGAAGTATTGATGTACACAGATACAAGACACGAAGGAGAATCTTAAGTAATCAAGTAAGGAGAGCATCATGCGCAGATATGAAAGAATTGGCTTAAAGCAAAAGGCTTAAATGAATGCATACCCCAGTACCATCCTTGGTATTATAGTCAGTTCCAAACACCGTCAGGGCTTGACGCCTGCCAACAGCAACTTGCTGCACAAACGGCATGAGATTGTTTGGGATACCACGGGGATCCTCACCAATATGACCGCTAGGATGTGCACCAACTGGATTGAAGTATCTCAGCAAAATGATTTTCCAATCAGAGTCTGAGCGGTAAATATCACGAGCAATTTCTTCAATGAAAAGCTGAAAGAGAGCCTTATTAGACATCATTGAAGATATCAAGGAAGAAAATCCTAAGCAGCAACATAAAAAAGGGACAAACACAATCTACATCATCTGAACTGATAAACTGCATAAATATCAAATCAAAATTATGATAAACTAAAATGGAGTTGCATAACTGATGCTCTTACTGAGAACTTAACCTGACATTTGATTAGCTAATTGGAGGTGATATATGATATACCTTAGTTCGTCCATATGGATTCGCTGCAGCAAGTGGGAAATCTTCTGTACATGGGACCACCTTTGGCCAACCATAAACAGTTGCTGACGATGAGAACACAAGCTGAAATCATTCAAAGTCATGTGAAATCCATGTCAAAGAAAGATCAGACAAAATCAAAATCTGCATTTAAAAGAAATCACCAACAAAGTACTATTAATATAAAAATTGGGACTAAGTGTCATCATATAGAAATCACCAGTTATAAGTCATCAATATTCTTATAGAGCTCAGGAACTAAGTGTTTGGCATAGCACCAACCTTTTTGCATCCATGGGCAGCCATTACTTCCAACAGAGTAATCGTCCCGATTAAATTGTTGTTATAATACATCAATGGTTTCTGCACACTTTCACCAACTGCTTTGAGTCCAGCAAAGTGTATGACAGCATCAAATCTGCAATTTGGAGACATCAACAAGAGGAAGTTATAGTAGGAATACCATAGCTTAGATTGCAAAACAAAGACATGCTCAAGTTTTGGGGAAGCTCCTGGGTTGAACATGCTTACGGTATTGAAGAAAAGAGTTTATCCAGTGCTGGTTTGTCCCGGAGGTCCACCTGCAGTTGAAATTGGAAACATAATTATGAGAATTCATGACCATCCATAAATCTAAGTAACAGTGAACGCACTGGTCCTTAAAAAAGTTCAAAACTTTTACTATTTCTCAGCGCTTAAATTCAAAAATCTGTAAGTATATATTATAGTAACTCAACTCTGCGCAAACTTTCTCAGCGGCTACTAAAACACAAAAATCATGGAATTAAATAAATTTCCCAAATTTTCAACTATGAAAAACTCAAACTTCAAAACCCAAGTTTTTAACTTAGTTCATTTATGTACCCACCAAAAAGAGAGAACAAAAATGAAAAACCCATTATTTTATTTCTTAAATAAATTAACTGACATGCCAATTACAATTGCAATTTTGAAAGTTAGGTATAAACAAGCAGTAATCAGACACATATTCAGTTCAAAAACCAAAGAGTGTCAATTTCTTCCAAATCAATTACAACTAATTGAAAGCAAGGAGAGGGTGCAAATTGAACACACAGTCAACCCAATTGCCAAATTCAACAAAAATAGCCAAACCTTGTGAAAGGAGAGGTTTTTGCCGAATTCACGCGCGAGTTCTCTGACACGGTTGACGGCGACTTCGGAGGAGTTATCAAGGTTATCAACGACGACGGTCTTAAAGCCGCCGAGCAGAAGCTGAAGCACGGTGTGGCTGCCGATGTAACCGGCCCCGCCGGTGACCAGTATGGTCTTGGCCATGAACGATTCAGGGCTGTCAATACGAAAGCGAAATAGGCAACGCAGAGGAAGATTCAGAGGAGAGAGAAGTTGTGGGTTGTGCAAAAGCGTGAACCTTTTGGTTGGCACCGCAGCAAAAGCATGAAAAGGAGGCCAATATATAGGCACCGATGCCAGACGCCAGCGAGACTTCAATTAAATTATTAATTTTCCAATTTCTTGAACAGGAAGAAGAACACGCAAAGCAGTTTTCTCAAGTCTCAGTGAGGCAGTAACTGAAATTCGGAATTAAAAATTGGAAAAAAGGGTTTTTTGTGTGGACCAGATCTGACACGTGGCGCGATCTCGGGAGCTGAAGACTCACATGTCGACCAACACAGTGATGAGGACTTGGGGAGGAAAGTCACAGAGGGGGCGGCAATGGCGATTGGTGTTTGCCTATTTTAGGTCAAAATTAAATGTCATTGCCAATTTAGATTAAAGGCTAGAATCTTGTAGATGGTGACGCGATTAAGGCAAAAAAAATTTAAGGGGTTTAAGGTTAATAAATATAATGTGGGCCCCCATATCTCTCATGAAATCGCTGGCGTTTATTTGGCGAGATTGAGATATTATTTATGTGCTAATTTATTCGTAGACAAAGAAACGAAATTGACAGATTTTGACCTCTTTTTTTTTTTTTGAAACTTAGCGATATATTGCGTTCATTGATCAAGCACAAATGCCATTATGATGTCTTTTGATAGGAAGGAAAGTACTACGAGATCAAGAGTTAGTGATGCAACTAATAATGGTCGATTTCATTTTTACTTTTTAAGGCATCTAAGCTATAGAGGCTAAATTTTTTGCAACCCTTCCTCTAATTTGTCTAATTATGTCAAGGAAGAATTAGTAATAGCTCACAAGTTGATATTTGATTGGTTGATTATGTCATTAGCCGAAGCTTTAAATAGTAAAAAGAGGTAGGATGTAGAATGTTGTAGTCCTAGGACAGGATTTCATTATCTTATCTTTGTAATAATATAAAAAGTAGGTTTCTAGATTCCCAAATTATCTGCTAACATAGTAGTACGAGTTCATTCAAATTATAACATATGTGTTTAAGTTTAGGATCTTTTATTATTTTTTTGATACAAATGATATTCTATCGTAATCTAATCTATATTACGCATGCGCGGGTGGAGGGAGTCGAACTCGGATACAAAGTGGTGAGCACATCCGTTCTAGCTAATTTGACTAAAGCCATATATGTAGACAATTCTTTTTAACTAAGATGAATATTAATAATTAACTCATGCTATAATTTGAATGGACTCATAACAGTATATCAACATGTCACGTTGAGTTAGAATCACACACTGCATTTGATTAACTTTCTAATATAAGCTATAAACCTACAATCATCTCATTCTATCATATAAAATGAGAGGATCTAAAAAGGAAATATATCAATAATATATTCACCTTCATTTTTCTGGGATAGGGTTGAAGAATATATTCTAGATATTAGAAAGATATCTCAAACTCTTCAATCATAAAGTTTTGATTCACCTTTCAAGAGCCAATGAGTGCGATCTCTCTCTCTCTCATTGTTAATCAAAGACTAAAAATCATAATTATGTAATAATCCAAGCTCTCATTCTAACATTTACCAAAACAAAAAAAGGCTCTCATTCTAAAAAGGCCAAAATCACAATGCAATCAAAGCTCCACCATCTAATAAAAAAATATAATTAAAAAAAAAGTGGGCCATTATCTTTTGAAGTTTTGGCATTACTTATTTGAGTGGATACGTGTTTGTTTTTGTGAAGCTGTGATCACAAGGAACTGCATGGCTTTTTGTGGAAGTGCAGAACACGTAATTGCAAATAAATTCAAAACCTGCTCTTTTCGTGAATGTTCAGGAAACGGATAAAAAAGGCATAATAATTTAAAGGTTCTGTACTTTATTCACCCAGGAAGGCAAAAAGTCTATGGAAACTAAAGGTGACGTGCATGGGGTTGAAAAAGGAAAATTTAAATATTAATTATTTTTACTTTAAATTATTCTTGCAATTGAAGTTAGGTCGTTTGGTCACTAACTTCATCAGAATTCAAAGGACCTAAACATATTTTTAATATAGATGATCATTACGGTGCATCAATGTTCATGTGGAAATTATCATTAGCACCTTCTCTCTATTTCATAAACTTTCACATTCTCTACAAACATTCTTTTTCTTTTTTATGTTTTCTATGTTTATTTTATGCTTTTTAAATTCAACCCAACGAGAAACCTCACACATGCAAAATCAATGTGCCATGAATGATTCAAACTTGAGACCACTAATATGTAAATAAAGACTTTTTTTTTTATTGGGGGCTAGATCCGTTGGCAAACGTTTTCCCATACTTCAATTTACCAAACACGAGCAAGATTTGAAATTAAACAAGTATTTCCCACAAACTTTTTTTTTTCCTCCCATAACTTGTCTTATATCTTTTCGCCTCTTATAATGCGTCGTAACTTCTCTTATCAACATGTCGTAACTTGTCTAACATATTGTATTGGGATGTATAGGAAAAGGAAGCTAATTAATTAAGGTCACATATTTCTCATTTCAGTTCACCCACCTTGTGACCTTGTGACCTTGTGATCCTTTTGATGATATAATGAAGAACATAACAATTAAAATAATAGTTGAAAGCTAATACGTAGTGTGCAAAACCCAAACGTGGCTGGCTTGTTAGCTTTGCATCTCTCCATTTAATAATGTCACATTACAGCTCCTCCTCCTCCTCATTCATTCATCAAAACTTAAATTAAATTAAACCACAATTTGGGCCATAAGACACCTGTTTACAACCACAATTACCTAATTACGACAAACCATTCCCTGTCGTAAGCCAAATAATTGAGTTTGTTGGGCCCACCGAAGAGAAACCCCATAGGCCCAATCACTTCGGCCCATCAAACCTTCTTTCTTCTTCTTCACTCCCGCGTGTCGTTGCGGTCGGTACGACATGTGAAAAACGATGTGGGGAAGGAGCACCCGCGTCCTTTACCGCCACTTGTCCCGGAGGGAATATTCTCGAATATGCCCTCCGCCGGCGAAAAGCGCCGGACCGCTTATCCGGGTGTCGAACCACGTCGCCAGGTTGGGCCCACCGAAGGAAGGCCCGAAGCCCAGGCAGCTCCTGTCGTTGCCACCCTTCCCCGGCCACCCTCTGCCGGGGAAGAGGTCGCATTGATGTGGGTTTAATTTAATTTGCAAATAGATTAGGCCTAGTGAGGTCATGGAGGTAGGGCAAGAGTATACGTACCGGTTTCGGTTGTGGAGAGTAGGGTTTCAAGGAGATTTGACTGCATACCAAGTGGAACATTGTATCCAAATGCTGATGAGATTGAGTATTTGCAGAGGCGTGTCAAGTACAAAGCATGTTTTGAAGTTTAAACACTTATTGAGTCTTTGTTTGTTCGATGTTTTGGTTTCTTAGTTCTGATATACATTGGTTATATTTCAGGACTCTGCTATAATAGTGCTGAACAAGCCCCCGAAATTGCCGGTCAAGGTTAGAATCTATGGAGCGCCATTTGACATTTGTTGTAGGGTTCTACTGTTTTATTTGACCACCATTTGATTTCTGTACATGTAATGATTTTGTTAGGGTAATCTGCCAGTTCATAACAGCATGGATGCATTGGCAGCAGCAGCAGCAGCATTATCTTATGGTAATAACGAAGGTCCTAAGTTGGTAAGATTTTAGTTTTCCGTTACTCATATTAAATCAAATTCGAGAAGAAACCCTTGCTGTATTCTAGAGCAGTCTTGGACTCTTTGGCTCTCCTTTGAGTTTATTTCATTCCCCAATTCATGTAGCCATTTCCAACATTTTAGCTCATCTCTGTTTCCTCGTTTGCATATTTTATAGGTTCATCGGCTTGATAGAGAGAGCAGTGGCTTCCACTTAATGGGGAGAACAAAAGAAAGTGTTTCTCTTCTGCAATGGTTGTATACTGACTTCAATAAGGGGAAATCATCGTGTCAGGTATTATAACTCGTGTTGCTAGCATTATGCATATGTAATTTTGTTAAAGATTTATTCTTAAGGCTGATAGGATTTTGGGTAATTTTAGGCTTGGGATGATGCATGTGAAGCAAGATATCAGAGGTACTGGGCATTGGTCATAGGCTCTCCTAAGGAAAAAGGAAGGCTTAATTTTTGCTCCTCTTTCGAAGGTTCTTGAACCCTCTCTAAATTCAGTTTCCTGGTTTATGTAATGTTTAAGGAATAATGTGATTGTATCTTTATTGTAATTGGTTGCAGGTGCTTCTTGACAATGGGAAGACAGAAAGGGTCATCTTGGCTCATCAATTAAGATTAGAAGCTTCCCAAAAGGCTATAACTCAATATCGGGTGCTTGGTCCCACAATAAATGGATGCTCATGGATCGAATTACGTCCACTCACTAACCGGAAGCATCAGGCACAATGAATTTAGTGTGATACTGCAGCTATAGAGCATAAAACTTTCTGGAGTCGTTTCTGTCTCCTAAAACGTTGGTCGATACTGAATTTTAGGTTGTCTCTGATTTCAACTCTGCCATTTTTGTACAGCTCCGTGTCCATTGTGCTGAAGCCCTCGGAACACCAATTGTGGGCGACTATAAGTATGGGTGGTTTGTACACTGGAGATGGAAACAAATGCCTCACGTTGATATTGAGCCAACATCTGGGCTACCAAACAAGTTGCGGAGGCCAGCAGGTATGGATGTGCAGAAAGGAAGTGTTCTGTCGAAAGTCCCTCTGTTACATCTGCACTGTAGAGAGCTTGTACTCCCTAATATTGCTAACTTCCGTCTTATATTGGATCAGAAGTTAGACAACCTGCACCCTGCAGTTAGTCCAAAGCCAGATATCCTTCCGTTCGTGTCATCGATGCCTTCCCACATGAAAATTAGCTGGAATCTCATGTCATGCCTTACTTAGTATACAGAAGGGCAGGTTGCTTTCTAAAACCTGATTTTCATTCCTGTAAACGTGATTTTGTTAGTGTCTGTACCTACAATTGTAATCTCTGTAAGTTTGTTGACTCCAGCAAGTGATTATCAAAAGGGAAAAAAGAGAAGTTTGAGAATCGTTGCAATCTTTGATCCGAAAAAAGTTTTCTAGTTGCATTCGAAGTTGATTAAAAGTTAAAAATAGGGATCTATTCTTCACACAGAGCATCAGATTTTTGACAGTAATGTCCACAAAAAATAGAAATAAAAACTTTATCTATATCAAATGGGAGCTTTCTTGCAACACTTACAAATGTGATCAATTCGAAATTTCAATGACAGTCAGTTTATTCTCTATAGACATGAAATGCCTTCATAAATCTAACCACCGAAGTTAGACGATCTTCAGCAGGACATGAACAAGCAGCACCTGAAGAGACCAAGCTCCTTCCACAAAGTCATGCCAGGGCAGAGCTTCTCAAACGTCCTATATCCTTCAGCATTGTCTCATGGACTGTGATAGGAATTTGGTTATGCCCTTTGATTGATTCAACCAAAGAGATATTTTGGGAGTTAATCACCATGTGCTTCATCATTTACTTCATTATTTTGGTTCCTAAACCTGTTCTGTGGGCATCGGTTGGGAACTAAGAAGTCTTTCTGCCTCATCATTTGCTTCAACTTGTATTCTCCATCTCTGCAGAGAACAGTATATATGATTAGCCAACAAATGCATGAACCAAATAATATTCTTTCTTTTACTTTTATGAAAGAATATTATAAATTTTTTTTTTTTTGGTTAAAGCAAAGTCAAAGGAGATGCCTCTTCAAGATTTTCTAGCTCCATGGTTTGCTGTATCTGTTCAGCAATATTTTCCTGCAAATAAGAATGACCTAGTTAGCTTGTATAAAGGCATATCAAAGGGAAGGAACTATGTAATTAATTTGAGCTTACCACATTGCCTGCTGCTTCAGCAGCAAGAACATCAGAGTCCAATTCTACCTCAATTTCGATCATTGAAGAAATCTGATAAGCGGACAGCATAGCTATATTAGTCGACAACATTTAGAGGGGAGGGGGGGTTAAGTTGTGTCTAAAGACAAAACCATACTCTTGCATAGCTGTCAATAAGTTCAATCCGTCCCCTGAGAGAATTTTCCAAGCCTTCTCGAACCCTTTTGACTCTACTTCTTCGAGCACTAGATATTAAAAAACAAATTTGTTTCAGACTAGTGAACTTGAAAGCAGAGGCCGATGCTAACTCGTTATTTGCTACATCACTAAAAAGACATTCAAGCATAAAATAATTTCAACTAATCATACTACTAGTTAAGAAAGGAAGAACAATAATGTTAGAGAGTTTCACCGATAAGAAGGCTCTCCTACGGCGAGAATTTTGTTCTCAAGTTGGCACATCCGAGCCAACATCCAGACCTGCACAGGAAATAAGTGAACATCTTTCTTATATCTTCAATCCACTCAGTTAATTATGCATGAAAGGAAAATGGCAAGATGTGATTTCTGCCACAAAATTGTTGAATAACCCTTTCTTTGTTCAGATTGCTAGAGATTAGGCCACTTTTTATGACCACAAAGCTACTCACTTTTTAGACAAAATCATCAACAAAAATCTTCATGCATGTAAGATGTTCCACTGTAAAGTTTAATAAATCACATTCACAACTAGCATGGAGACTTACCTCTTTCTCAGCAGCTTCTTTTAGGCTCTTTATACGAGATTGGAGTGTGTCATATTGAGATAAAAGTTGCTGCTTGATAGCAACTGTATCCACCAATCTCCGAGGAAGCTGACAAAACAAGCAAGTATATTATGAACAACATACATTTCTGAGTTGTTCAAGAAATTTCTTTAATGGAATATATGTGAACATAACCATGTTAGATTGAGTAAACAAAACTACTTGCATAATCCTCAAACATCTAGAGTACCTAAAGAATTTAAAAGTTAGACCCTCATTACTTGTGCAGGGTTTGAAGAAACCAAAAACTAATTGCAAGGGACCTGAAATTTCAATAACAATGATCTTTTTTTTGTTTCCCTTTTCAGAAGGGCAAGGATGGGGGTTTGGGTATCACAAGTTACATTTATAATGGAAAAAAAAAAAAATTACTAGCTTACTGCTTACACGACTCAATTGGGGGAAAACCAATGCGTTCAGAGTAACTCCAACAGCAAGAGATGCCACTGCAACAACTGGAAGGAATTGGGGAAGGCTGGGGTCTATAACTCCAGAGGCAGCATTTCCAGAAGCCAAAACAGCAACAATTGGAAAAAGGATGGAGGGGTTTGTTAGCGAAGATCCTCCATCTTTTAAAGGGGCTCTTAATAGTTTTGACTCCCGGCCATCTTCATGGTTAGTCAGGCAGATAGGCTCCCCAGGATAAAAGTTGGGAGCCTTAGGACTAAATTTGAAGGGGCCCACCTCTCTGTAAACACTTGATGGAGCTGCTAGAGCAATAGTTACCCTTTCTCCTTCCTGTGCTGGGAGATCAACTGTTTCAGTAGCAAACCTGTTTGTACGAGCCATACCAGAAGGGGTTTGAACCTGAAAAAGGAGAGGGAAAATGATGATCAACAACAACATAGATATGATATAGGGGGGATTTCATAGATATAAAATGGGAAATTGAACATTCATAATGAATAATATTATACCACAATGGAGTGAACAGCAGCAGGAACACTTTGCTTCATTAGTTGCAGGAATCTTAGCCCCCTTTTCCAAGCTGGAACATCCATGCTGCGTTCGGCAGGAGGAGATCCTTAGAAAAAGTCAATATCCCAGGATCAACACCACACATATATTAGCTGTGTGATTGACATAGAATTAACATGTGATAAGTTTGATGTATATTCCAATAAATGACACTGTCTGTAATCAGGTTCACAAGTCTGTGCTAAAAAATGTATAACTGTTATAAATCATATTAATCCGTAGCTCTCTGAGGAACTCAGAGCAAGATCATCGTGCATACACTGGTTACAGAAAATGCTCTTGCCTTGCCCATGTTCTCAAACATAGAGAAACTATAGAGAGTCAATATTAACCAGCTAAACAAAAGCAGATAAATAAACCCACCTGATTTCTTCTGACTCAATACTAGCTATGTTGCCAGAAATAAGTTCGTATTGGTAGCAGCACTTTGCACACGACACTATCTGCATTAGATTTGTGGCATGAGTACCATTGCTTTGAACAAAGAATCCAATATCATGTATTCCTCAAAAATGAGTTAACAGGTTTTTGACATGCATACCTGAATACCATGTTGTGGTTGTGCAACAGCAACAGCTATCATACAGCTTGGACACCTAACAACCTTCCCAAATGGGACCTGAAAACCACATTAAAGCCAGTCAGATGTTTTTCACATGTGTCCAAGACAAATTGCATAAAGGAAAAGAAGACAATTAAAGTACATACAATGATTTGAGTGTCTTATTTCCTGACTACTGGTTTCAAGTGTCCAAAATTGAAAACCAATCAATTAATAGTTTAAAACCGACATCAGCCAACAGAAACTAGTGAGGGGCAGTTAAAGCTGGCAATTATGAGTTGATCATAGTTTCCTTACAAAATACAAATGTAATTGCTCGGGGAAAAACCAAATGCTGAAAGAAAGAGGCAAAAAAAGAAAAGAAAAAAAGAAATGCTTTTACCTCCTCAGCAGGAGATACTCCTACTCGGCAAATATTGTTGATCATCCTAAGGGCATCAGAAACTTTCAGTGATGCAGCTAGACCCAGAATCAGTGATGTGTATACGCATACATCTGGTCTGGACCACTTCCACCTCTCAACAAAAGGGCCATTTTCATTAACATCTGCCCCAGAACAAGTGATCAATGCCCCTTGTTAATTTCCCACAAGTAATGTACTAAAAAGAACAGATGAATTTAGAAAATGGAATTCAGCAGTAAATTTCTTACAAACACACACTCCCATTTGGCATAAGTTGTATGTATTCTAGCTTACCATTCAGCAATACTGTCAGCTAGGCAAGCTTTGCATAGATGAACATAAATAGACAAACCCATTCCCTTTTTGAAATCCAATTGAAAATTGGAATGTTGAATTATCATGAAAAACAATGCTAGTCTACCAAACACAAGAGCAACTGATGTTAAAACCCAAACCAATACCTTGATCAAAACTCGCACGCATTTCATAAAAAACAGAGAGAGCCAAGTCAGGGTTGTTACTTTTAAGGGCAGCTGATACAATAGTACAACAATTAGAAGCACTCACTGAACCACCATTTCTCCCAGTAATTTCTGCGATCATCTGGAGTGCTTCTTGGGCGTCTTTAGCACCCGAAACTTTACTAAGAAACTCATCGTCTAACAACTCGGAGACAGAGTCCTCTGCCAACCCACTACCACTTTCGCTCTCACCCAATGACGCTTTTGTTGTGAGGAGCTTGGAGAAGTTGATGGAAGTAGTTTGGATTCTGAACAGCAAGGCGTTGGTTGCGTTGGTGGTGATAATAGGGAGTAGTGGAGAGGAGTGAGAGAGACGAGAGAGCCATGGGGATATGGAGCAGAGGTTTATTAAAGTCATTTCTGAAATGGGTTCGATCGAAATTTGAACCCACCAAGAGAAAGAACAAAGCTATAATTTGAAATGGCTATAATTTGTAATGTACCAATGGAGGTCTCTGTGTTTGTGTGTATGGGCCTTGTGGTGATAAAGATGAGGAACGAGAGGTGGTTATTAGACGTTATGAGTTGGGACAAGACCATTGACAGGTATGGAATGGAAGTTTAGTAACGTCCATGATGGTTTTTGAGCCATTGGAATTTGGAAGGAAGACTAGGTCCACCATTTAATGAAAATAATCACAAAAATATACATTTTCTTCAACAACATGGGATGTGTAGAGAAACCAAAACATAAATATTTCTTATCAGGAGAATTCGTAGAAAAAAAAATCATTTTGACTTGCATAGAGTTGTTCATGTCACGTGACATTACTGAGTAACTGAATTTATTGTTTTTTAACTCAACACTACTAAGTGACCGGAACAACTTCACACAAGTTATAAATGACTGAGTAATTGCATATCACTTGTTAAATTAAGTATAAGCATTATATGTATTTTAATTTCCGATCGTATCTTTGTGTTTGGATTATGTAATTTGGTTATTATTAGGAGGATAAAATGTAGGACCTCGTTGACCAGTTCTACTCTATATATCTCTGGTTGTTACAGCTTGCGGTCATGAGAGGTGCAGGAAATTTAGTGGACATCGGACAATGCTACCGTCTCTTGGAAGCAAAATCGCGGGAAACACTGTGCACTCTACATTGAGTTCAACCAATCGTCTTCATCCATGTTCGAATTCAAACCCTCTTTTCTTCATAAACTGGCATTTCATTTCCAAAATCATAAAGTATATTTTAAAGAAAATGGAAAGAAAAATTAAATTTATTAAAGTTTGTAATATCTTTCTTTTTTATTTATAGATTTTTTCATCATGATCAACATGCAAATTCACAGAATATAGATTTTCTTCCCCTTTCTTTTTTATTCTAATTCATTTGATCATATATGGTGATCATGGGGAACTCAAATTACTTGATATTAAGATTTTCCGATGTATTCATATACATGATGATGATATTGTTATTAGAGCCAAAGAAGAGCTTGGTCAATGCTGGTCGGAATGATGCAACAACTGTTGTAGTGCCTAATTTTTGTACAGCAAATTCAAATGTTCTTCTTCCACCCTACCATGACATCCCTAAATCCATCTGTTCAACCCTTGATTGGCACGGCTACAGCATTAGCGTAAGTGATCACCATCATCTCATTTTCATTCTTAATCAATTAATTTCTTTTTAAGACCGCATGACATGACGTCATAAGGAATGGCGTGACAGTTTTATCAGGACAAGGACGCCATTGTTACCGTGGTGCTAACGGGGATACATGAGAATAATTGGATCTCGGTCGGAGTGTCCAAGGACGGGATGATGGTCGGTTCGAGTGCGGTGGTGGGGTGGATGAACAACGATGGTAAATCTGGCACGGTAAAACAGTATTTTCTAAGTGGACGTATGGCCAATGAAGAAGTGATACCAGATAAAGGTGACTTGAAATTCACCAATGTTACACCTACCATTGTTCTCAAGGACAAAATAATTTACCTGGGGTTTCAACTCCAGTTTCCCCAACGTCTCAATCGGCAGCCATTTCTATTTGCTTGCGGGTTTGGCAAGCCTGCTGAGAACAATATCCTGCCGAAGCATAAATACAGAAGCGCCTTGGCAGTTGACTTCTCCAGAGGTTGGTTCATTTGTCAATTCATTTCTCATACGCACATACATATTTATGTGCTCGACATACATTGTTAGCTCATTTTCAGACGGCTTAAGTTTTTGGGGAAATTGTATGTTTCTCTATATGACAGTGTTCTAAACCTCCCATAATGGAGCCTTAACCTATATACTTCTCTATGTCTACATGTCTGCTTCTCCATGTAAATGACGTAACTGTTAGCTTGATATACATTAATTATTGGCTTATTTCCTTGATAATTTAAGCTTTTGGAGCCTAGTGATTGTCTAATATCGAATCTTCCAACCCCATCGTCGCCACACAATTCCATTATATTTGTTCTGTAAGACATTCAATTTAAGCTTTTGGGGTCTAGTGATCGTCTAATAGTATTCATTATCTTGGGGTTATTAGGGGTTTTCTTTTCAACATGATCATTAACCAATATGATCCAAATTTGAAATTGAATTAATAGTACATATGCATGCATGCAGGTGCTATATATCTTGGTTTTGTAGACAGCACAAGCGTGAAGCTGACCCATGGAATATTGGCTATAACTGGTTGGGGCATAATCATTCCATTTGGAGTTCCTATAGCCAGACATTTTAAGCTGTATGAGCCTTTATGGTACTACCTTCATTCATCAGTTCAGTTTGTGGGCTTCTTTGTTGGTCTTGCTGCTGTGGCTGTTGGAAGGACACTCTATGATCTCATCCATGCTGACTTTAATTCCCACAGACTCCTTGGATTCGCTATCCTCTCACTCAGTGTTCTTCAGGTGTTTTTTATCCCCTTCTCTTAAACCTCTCAAAATAATACAAAATATTCATCAAAGTCATACTTAACTATGATTTTCGGTTCCACACGGGTTTGTAGGTTAAGAGTATTTATCCGTGCAACCAAAGTTCTGCCTTCGATTCTCGAAACTAATGAATATCTTTTTCCTTTTTTTTTTTCGATTTGATCAGATATGCCAATTCATTGTGAGGCCATCCAGTAGCAGCAAGACCCGAGACTACTGGAACAAGATCCATCATTGGGTGGGGAGACTGGTGATTGTGCTTGCACCTGTGAACATTTTCCTTGGGCTTTATAAAGGAAATGGAGCAAGAGGGTTGATGATAACATTTTTGTGTTTCTTTTTTACTTTTCTTTTCATCTCAATTTATTTGGAAATACGGCTGCTGCTGCAGAAAAAAAGAGAACCAAATACAAAGTTAACTGAGCCTCCTCTTTTTCAAGTACCTCCACGCAATTCATAGATGTTTTTACTTTCTTTTTAGGATGGTTTATATACTTTGTGTACATACCAACAACTCAGAGCCAAGGAATTAGCGTGTTTGATATTTTTAATCATTTATCTTCATCCTCTTGTTAGTTAAGAACGGAATGTCACTTTCTGGCAGTTAAACAGTCAAATCTGATACCAATTTATAATCTAGTTTGCTTATGTAAATATCAACTGTTGAGCAGTTGAATATAGAAGGAAGCTCAGATTAAAATCATATTGCGCTAGCATTCTAAGAACAACCTAAGCCTTAAGCCTCTTTTTTTTTCGGTCGAAAACCTAAGCCTTAAGCTAAACATAGGATCTTTTACGGTTACTGAAACCTTGTCCAACATTGGAGAACACTCGAAGAACTTGCCTACTTTCAGAGACCAGAAACTCAAACGTGAATTGCACCGAAAGAAACATTGGCACAATCGAACGGATAACATGAAACAACAGCACAATCCAACAGGATAACAAAATGTTGAGGGTGAAAGAGACATCAGAAAATCGTAAAAACATGGATTATACCAAGAAAAAATGGTATTTGAAAGCATGAATTACACAGTTGTCCACAACAGAAGAGACTGCTACCATATATATACACATTGACACTGAATGAAACAAGATCGAAAACAAAGTCTTCCAAAGTCATAAAAATGGAAAAATAAAGGCGACAAAAGTCGGACGGCCCCAATATATTTTGAGTATGAACCCCCATCAGCTACACATTGGGATCTAGACAAAGTAGACATTCAATTCCAGCACTTGTCTTCTTGAACCAAGGAAAAAAAAGAAGAAAAACCCTTTCTAGCTGGCATATTATGTGTATGAATCAGTTGCCAAATCGTCCACCTCTTCCCCAAGGGGGCCTCTGCTGGACACCCCTAATGTTGCGAGGTACGGCATTGTTCTGGCGTGGTTGGGCCCTCATCCTTTGCTCCTTCATGTTTGCAAAGAGCAAATCGAGTGTTTGATGCCTCTGCTTAGGAAGTGCATTCTCTTGCTGCCGAAGCTGCTGCTGCTGCTGTTGCGGAAGTGGCAGCTGCACACCAAACACTGACTTCATAAGCAACAGCGATCAAATGGCATCTATTCAGATTCCAGATGAACCACTAATAATACCGGTCAAAATCAATTTCCTTTCTCACAATGATTTACTTTCACAAAGAACATATATGAAAGGAACTCCAAAGTGTAATATCCAGTGTAAACAAAAACTACAATTTGGTTCTTATACTCCAAAGAATCTTAAAGCTTCCACCAAATTGGTGGATTGCTACAACCCAATGAACCAAGTTTTTAGAAAGCACAATGTTATTGACCAAACAAAGAAATCATTTACTATCAGGCAACTCACACTCATTGTCCATTCTCAACCATCACCAAGTAAAGGCAATCATATACCATCAGGACTCTTCAACTCACACTCATTATAGATTACTCAACCGTAACCAAAGAAAGCCAATCATTTACCACCAGGACTCTTTAACTCGCACTCATTATAGATTACTCAACCACACAAGCCACTGACACTCGATAATGTTGAAGGGAAAAAAATCTAAAGGCCACCATTAAGTATGAAAGAATACCTTAGTACCATAGCCAACATTTCCAGCCCTTCTCTGAAGAATTGGAGCACCAACCCTGCATCCAGAAATAGAAAAAATGGTTGAAGAATTGAATACCATGTACCTTAAAAAAGCTAGCTAACTTAGACAACAGAGATGATGGCTATCAATACGCCTACACCAACACCAAGTAATTGCAAGGGGATCACGAGCAGATATGCATTCGCCTGGATGAGAGGTTAAAGTGCCTTACCATCACAATTCTAAACATATCCAATTAATGCGACAAACCATTAGAGGAAAAAACAGTTGTAGGAAAAATGATGTTCTCTCAGCAGTGTGGCTCCTTTTTAGTCCGCAAAAGGTACCTCTAACCACAAACCTTCATCTGAATTCAAGCCTCACCAAGCAAACATATCACTCACAGAAACCCTCAACAAAACACCTTCACATGGCAGCAGAATTGATGAATCACAACAGGGGGTTCATTTGCCATTAAACTAAATGAACATCCCATTCGTCAAATGGGTAAAATGCCTTCCCCAAGGAATTTCTGATCCCAGCTTAAGCAGGCAAACACATCGAGAGTGGAAGCCACTGGAGCTTCTGTTGAACGACAAGTTATGGTTCTCCAACCACTTGTAGACCACAAAACATACTACAGGACACAGGTTCCAACCACTAAAAGAATTGGAAAACAACAAAGGGGCAGAAGGCTTGGCCCCTACTCGACATTCATCAACTGCATATTAATCCCCTTCTGTTATCCCACTTAACAAAATTTCTATAGACAAAAAACCTGAAACACAACTGTTGCTTAGTTTGTTCTTTTGTAATCTGGAACTGATGTTTGGTTGTGCAACTATCCACTTTAATTCCAACCCATTGCACCTTAAAGCAGAGGAGACTCAACCATCCATTTAGCAGGCAATAAATACCCCAGGAAACAAAGAGGAGGAAGGTGCAAGTATCAGTCAGCATAAACAAGAAAAAGTGAAAAGGTCCATGAGTCGGAAGCTTCCCGAAAACCCTAGAGCTCATCACAAAGGAGAAGAACTCTCCAATGTTGCCTCCCAGATCACAGACATTGTTAATACGTATTTGCAAGGTCAACTGAAGAGAAAATATTAAAGCAAAATGGGTAGAATAGCTGGACCTATCACATGCCAGGACTAGTGATTTAAAAGCTTGCAGAAACGCCAGTATATTCAGCATGAACTGAAAAACAGGAGATAGTGATATCTTGAATTCAAAACCAGGGAACATGTGCCAACTTCCAAACTCTTTAGGGAAACTACAGTAATACCCACTCGACATAGAAAAACATGTCAATAAGCTGGACCTATAAATCACATCTGAAGGACTAGTGATTTAATAACTTGCAGAAAGACAGCATATTCAGAATGAACTGAAAAACTGGAGATAGTGATATCTTGAATTCAAAGCCAAGGAACATGTGCTAACTTCCAAACCCATTAGGGAAACTACAGTAACACCCACTCGACATAGAAGAACATGTCAACAAGTTAATCCTATCAAACATTGAGCCACTTAGAATGCATAACAGTTACTAGCCCTCAGTACATGCTCTATCCAACGTTACATAATGCTCATGGTCATGCTACGTGCTACATACTTCAAGTAATCAAACTGATTTCACTTTTTTCCGTATCTGGCAAATCTTATCCCTGCCCAAGTCTTGTGATCCCATTACCGACCAGTGAACTCAACCCCACAAATCTCCAGTTGTAAGAATGTCCATAACGATTTGAGATATGCAGCACTTAACATATGGTAACTTTGCAGATCGCAAATTGAGAATTTATAATGCAGATATCTATTCTGGATGGCATCTACAGAAACAATCAACACTTTGAAACACTCCCAAATTGACTTCTTGCCGAATAAACAAAATATATGCAGGTGTTCCACAATTATGGGAGTTGAAATGTTTTATCTGAAGCAAATGGCAGAAGGTCATCACTAATATAGAAGCACCAATATTTACCTGTAATAAAGTAAATTCACAATCAATACAATTAGGTACCAATTATTGGGAGCCGCCACCAATTAAGAACTAAAAACCAAAACGCATTGCAAGTTTCCAAAACTATAAGTTAATACCTTGCTTTCCAGTTAGGTACCCGGTTACGATTAAAAGCTCTATTGCGAAGAGGAGCAACTGCTGCCTTTCGTGCAGCCTCAGCTGCAATGGGAAATTGGTTCCCCTGGAAATTTGACCTTCTCTGAGCTAGAACCCCCTGATTAACATATTGGAACCAAATAATGAGACAAAATGTTAGTGACAATGCACAAAATAATTAAAAATAGAATTCAACTCAGCAATATCATTCACGCACCTGTCTAATGGAAGATCTTGCGTCCATAAAGCGCCGCAGCTTTGCTGGTTTATCTTGAGCAGCACCTTTTACAAAATTCTGGGCTTTATTCTGCAGAGGGAGAGACATTTGATACTATTCAACAATTTTGTGCTACGAGAATATTTCAGTAACAGTTGTTTTTTCTTAAAATATGAAAAAGAGAGAAAGAAAGGAACTTACCGAAGCCCGTCGCTGCTGCTTCTTACCCTTTGGAGCAACTTTCGACATTTTAATAATGTCATCTACATATCACACATTATCACACGTTAGCTCATAAAGGAAAAAGAATACAATGAAAGATAATAAAAAATAAAACACAACAGGCGAGGGTTTAAAAGAATACCTAATGTCATGTCCATCTTCTTCTCAGTCAGAGCAATTTTTTCAGTTGTAAGTGGTTTAGTTGCCATCTGATTTAAACATAACAATAAGTCTACACATAAAAATTGACAGCAAAAACAACTGAACAAAAAAAAAAATCCTAGATGCTTATATCAACCAACCAATCATGAATAAAAGGTTTCATATTTAAACATTATAAGATGAGACGGAGTTCGCAATAATAGGTACAAACGAAGTTCAAATACACCAATAATACTGCTTGGTTGCTGAGAAAGCAATAAGAATCCGAAAGAGAAAACAAAATTAAATCTCAGCTTAAGTATTCATTCAGAAAAAAAAAACCTAAAGTACCGAAACACATAACAAAGAACCAATTTTTTTCGCTGGAATTTTCATAACCAAACAGACAAGGTCTCAAAAAGGAGACCTTGAAGAGACAACTCCAGATTTTTTTCGCTAATTAATACAATATTAAAGAGAGATTTAACAAGGAGAACTTACCGAATTTTAGAGAGCAGAAATTTGATCGAGAATCGTAAATCGGGAAGAGATTCTGAAGGAAATTAGGGTTAGGGCTTATGGGGATGAGTAGAGAGCAATTTTCGTGTTTTGTGAAAAAGAATACGCGTAGAGAGATGAAGGTCTACTATTTATAGTGGAAAGGAAAGGCTGTCAAGTAGCTGTGGGTTTTCTTGGCGGACGTCAATTCCGAATCCAATGGGAGATAATAATGAAGTTGATTTTTATAAAGCGTCTTATGTGCTTATGGGCTGGTCTGGAACCAACGTGGCGTGTAGAGGGTATACAGCAGTGGGTTCAGATCTTCTGTCCACATGTTTTTGTGTCTCTCTCTGCGTTAAATGGGCAATGTTGTGGCGTGTTATTATTTTATTATTTTATTTGTATTAAAAGATAAAAGCGTTAATTTTGTTAAAGTATGATTAAGTGGAATACCATGTCACAAAATTAAAAGCGTGGATAGAGAGGACACACATAAGATCATTTATACGATCATTCTTACCCAAAAAAAGAATTTCTTAATCGCATAGATAACGTGGACGGATCATCTTACTCAAAAGTTTCTCGTGTTGTCATTGACTTGGTCAATTATGATATGAGTGTTTTAAAAAAATTATTTATGTAAATAAAAAACTTTGATTGGATACAATCATAAAACTTGATAAGTCGCTTTTGTCCAATCCAAATAACTCTTTTTGTCCAATCCCATTAGGCCATCTCCATGAATATAGCCTTAAAATAATACAAAAACCATCTCCAGTCGCTAAATAAAATTTTCTAATTTTGGCCACATTTCACTTTTAGCCTCCAACTACGCCACATTTAAATTTTGGCCAGCCAAATTTTTATGAATACGCATGCTTTCATATCGCACATCAAATCCATTCACTTTTTCATGCTACGCTTCTCAAAATAATAAAATATGAAAATTCCTAAAATATACCTTTACATTGGAGATGGAAAATTTTAACCTCAGACTATTCTATAAAAAATTAATGTTTTAGAGTAAATTTTTAAATACATTTAAATTTCTATGACTGGAGATGGCCTTGTAATCCTAAATTGTAAAGGCCTGTTTGAAAGCACTTCTTCATAAGTCGCTTTTGTTCAGTAGCGCTTTGATCCCACATACACCAAAAATTATAACTCTTTTTGTCCAATTCCTAATGGGATTACTATTTTTATTTGTATTCAATTGGGTTTCCTGGTTGTTCAAAGAACAACAAGGTTCCATGGCTATGATTATTATTGCCTTTTATCTATAATTCAAAAGAAAAAGGAAACTGGATTTAGTTAGGAGTGTATTTAATCAGACAGCTCTTTCTAAACATTGGCACATGTTTGACCCTTCTTGTTTGCCCAGGAGAAAAAAATTTATATAAAAAAAAAAACCAATGAACCCTTTTATTTTTGCTGCGGTTTTTTAAAGGATATTTCCTTTTGAGAGGGGCAAAAATATACTAAACTCACACACACTACACGGATGCTAGGACTCGAACCTATAATCTTTTTCAATGGCATTAAACAACATTTCTTTAGCTATTAAAATTTAACATTTCCATACTTGAATTTTCATGCCAATCCTCAAACTAGGGGAAAAGTACAGAAGTAAATCAACTAAAAAACATCTCTGCAGACTGCAGTTACATGAAGCAAAACTGAGGTAAAGGATGATTTGAAATCGGTGAAGAAATTTATTGATTAGGGTACTAAATAGCAGCAAACAATTTCACTCACCTCAATGGAAACAATTTTATTCTAACAATAACCTCTACTTTTCCCCACTCTTTCACGCGGGACCTACATTGCCGGAAGATCATAGTAAACAAAAACTTCAATTAGTTATCTCCATACACCCACTTCTCTGCATTGCTGGTGTAACTAACCAACTCATCTGGCTTAAACCACAAGTTGATTTCATCCTTGGCAGTCTCTGGCCCATCGCTTCCGTGGATGATATTTCTGCAAGGCAAAAGCATGAACAGATTGTGACATCAAAGTGATACATGCAGCAGAGCTGTAACACCAGCTCAATTTAGCTGCTCCAGTCTAAAAGTTAGAATTAGAGAGTTGCATGGCAAAATCTCATTACCTTCCAACAACAACAGCTAGATCACCTCTGATAGTTCCTGGTTCTGATTTTTGTGGGTCTGTGGCTCCAATGAGTTTTCTACCATACTTGATCACACCTTCTCCTTCCCAGACCTGCAAGAGTTTGCGAAAAATGAGTTTGGCCAAATGGAAGGTTTGCATATTGAGGTGAATTCTAGTTCTACTAACCATTCCAATAACAGGTCCCGAGCTAAGGAAGTCACATAGACCATTAAAGAATGGCCTTTCCTTCAGATCATGATAATGCTTCTGTGCAAAATCCTTTGTAGGAATAACTACTTTTATGCCTACAAGCTTAAAACCCTTATGCTCAAATCGGGATATGATTTCTGCAATCTGGAATAAAAGAAAATAAAAGGCTCAGCACAAATAAGGTATAAAAGGTGTCAGCCATACTTCAGGTTCAGGGGAATAAAACCAAGGTCAAATGATTAAACTTTACCAGTCCTCTTTGAACTCCATCTGGCTTTATAGCAATGAAAGTGCGTTCCAACTGATGACAGAAGAAAAGCTTTATAAGAAGAAAGTAAAGAAATATTAATCAACAATGAGCAAAAAGGGAACATAAGGTATTGAAAGTACCTCTGCAGCATTAACCTCCTGGTCGACGAGCATGTAAGCTATAGAAATTAGAAAAAAGAAACCAAAGGAAGTGTTAGGATTATAGTTTGTAAAGACTGCAATCAAAAGAATATATCAGGGCATGCTATTGCAAAGATATTCTTTTAATAATGGAAGAATGACATAAAATTTGATCAGTGCAGAAGTTTGATGATAGATAACATATGTTCGGGGATCCAACTGCAATGTCGGGTCGGGAGAAACTAAGGAAGAAAGTCAAGTAAAAAAAACATCCCAAGCAAAAATATTCCGACCCTTTTCTATGCTTAAGCTAAGCACAGTATGGTTGTTGTTGAAGAGGACCAGGAAGCCACAATACTAAAACTTTGGCAAGGGACAAGGCCCCTCTTCATGTTGGCCCAAACTCATGGACAACAAATTTTAAGATCAGATACATTTTACTGCTAAACCATCGTCTCCTTTCCTATTCCCCTTTGCTCTCATTTTAAAAAAGAAATGTTTATATAGCAACACAAAAACAGAGGTCCCACTTTCAAACGCAAATCTAACAATCCAAAAAACAGGATCCTGTTTACAAATCAGCATATAAATATTTTATATCGTTACTTTTAGGACAATTAAAATAATTATTGTAGAAGATCGCGTGATCTTGGTCTAGATGAGCAAATTTCAAAAACAAAAAATCATACCATGGTAAAAAGAAGAAAAGGAAAATGGAAATTGAGTTTGATTTTTTCAATACCTGCTGCAGGAAGGGCAAGAGCTCCTGAAATCCATCCTCTAGACACATTTTCGGAACCAGCTCTTCCAAAATTTGAAGCAAAGACAGGCAGCTTTGAACTCAAGGTTACTGCTGCAGCAGCAGCTACCGCTCGCCCTTCTGCAAAATGCAAGGTACACGATTAAACACAAATATCATCCTAAATTGTTCGTGGGTAAAAATAAACAAGTGGGAAAAATCCAACACATATAAAGGTACTAACAAAAGCACAACATCATAATATAAACATAAATCTAACACTTTTATAGGAAGGGTGCTATTTAATTAGTCGATCAAACTTTTGTTATTGCAACCGTTGGATTGTTAGAGTACTGATCATGATATGTAGCTACTGGCTAATCAATCATAGAATGAAAAGATCCATACTCATCAATCATAAAATCAAAATCTAAGAATTGAAATATCAACCGTCGGTAGGTGGGACCCACAAGATCGGTGTCCCGCTTGATGCCGGACGTGGATCGATGATGTCAAATCCAGAAACAGATCAATCATCAAAGAAGAGAAGGAATTGCAAAAACCAAAATTGTAATTGTCAATAAACAAAAACAAAAACAATGATTGCATGGAAAAGTATATTTTTTCAGTTTTGACGGAAAAGCAGTTCCTGGAAAGTAGTTCGTGTTGAAAAGTAAAAGCTCAAACCAAACAATCCAATCCACTCATTTCCTGGTCAAGCTCGAATTTTTGCCTCCATATAAACAAACAGATGGTGATTTCACAGATCATCGATCTAGCTCCAAATTTACGGGAAGGACCAAACATTTCATCAAAACGAAACAAGCACGAAGCAAAGCGAAAAACAGAGTGGAAATGAAAGCAATGAAACATTACCAGAGTAGAAACGAGAGCTCTTAGGAGCAGCAGAGAGGAAGGACCTAGCAGCTCTAGAAGCGGATCTGCAAATACGAGAGCTCATTTTCAATAGCTGAAAAGGGCTCAGAGTAAGAGAGAGAAGAGAGAGAGACTGTGTATCAGTTGTGTGAGAGAGTTGTGTATATATAAGGGGTTGGTTGGGGTCTGCTTGTAGCTTGTGGTTAAGTCAAAACCTATCCGAACTGTACGGGGAAATGCGAATGCGATACGATGCGTAAGAACCAACTACCGGTTTAGAATTGGAGCTGGCCCATTTGGTCTTTCTCTGCTGTGCGGGTTGGTATGGTTTTAAAAAATGAAGAAAAAAGAAGAAGAGAATTTCCTTTACCCAAAAAAAAAGGACATTAAGCCGAAATGATTAAAAAACAAAAGAAAATAAGAGATCGGGTTTGATTCGGGTATCAATTGCTTGTGTCAACCCGCTAATATGAAAGTGCAATGAAATTACATATTTAATATAGGTTTGATAGTGAAGAAATGAGCTTAGTCATGTTGGTAAAGCGAATGTACTATCCACTCTACATTCGAGTTCGTATCCTCTCCATAGTTTAGATTAGATTAACGTAGAATATCGTTTGTATTAAAAATAATAATAATAATTGTGTTATTTTAATATAATTATGGGATATTACCTTGTTTAATATGGTTATAAGTTACACCAACCAAAAATATGCTAAAAATGGTTTTCAAATAAGTAAAAAAAGTTCCATGCATGTTGGAAATAAGTATATAAAAAGAAAAGTGAAGGAGGCTTCTCTTTTCTCTCTTTTCTTGGCCCTTTTTGTGGGATAGAAAAAGGACAGTGCCTTAATAAGTAAGAAGCTTCTTTGCATTATGATACTTGACGTATACGATGAGCTCTGCCTGAGTTAGTCAGTTGAAAAGCCTTTCACTACCCAGCCTACCTTCAATGGGAAAAATGGTGAAAAGAAAGAAAGAAAAAAAAAAACCCTAGGAAACTTCCTCACATAGCGCATTTTGGGCTGTGGCCACTATAAAGAGATCAAAATTATTAAATTAATTTATTCTTCAATTCTAACAAGAGGTGAAAATGTGACAGAGCATATACTTTTTGGTGATTTATTATGCCGAAGAAAGTAGATAATCCACCACCAAGCCCACCACCCTAAACGTTTATTTTTTGGGGGTCCATTGTCTCCCTTCCTTTGGGACCTTTCTTTAATTTATATGATTTTATTAAGTTCCTACAACACACACTGTTCTATAGTGGGGATGTTTGGAATTTGGACCTACCTAATGTGATTCACGTGGTCTACAATAGAAGATTTTATGTGAGAGTTTGGTAACAAGCAAAAAAATAAAAGGTGAGGTGAGACAAAGTGTTCGTCCAGTCTGAAAGATATGCTCCAAAGCCACACTTTAACAGTGGCTGGCATGTATTACTTCTACTTCACAGCCAACGGGTCCATAGCTCAATAGTAAAAGTATTTATCGGCAAATCAGTATTCATCCTATGGTATTCGAGTTGGATCCCTCTCTTTGTATATTAGAATAGTTTAAATTATCACTGTTTCTTTTTTACGTGAATGTTGAGCCCAACCCAAAAGAGATCTCTACCTTGGAGTACAATGGTAGTTGGTTGAGTTTGTGTTTCATTTTAGGTTTCTTCCCCGACAAAGACATGGGGTGAACACACAGTTATTGGTAACTGTTAGAAAGCTGTATTTAGATGACCACATGATTGGTTCAATTGCTTTGCTTGAATGAATCTTGTGCTTGCAGGCAGCCAAGCCGCCAAAGCATACGCAACAATCAAATCTTTCTTGGGGTGAGCAAACTTCAACACGACACTTTCTGGATCCAATCTTAGCTCGCCACTTTGCATAAAGCAATTTGTTGTTCAATATTGTTAGGTGGTGCTTGTGAATTGTTTTGTTTTTACGCTAATTTGTGCATCATTCGAGAATATTCCACATATGCTTTTTTATTCTATGGTTACCATTATCAATTTTATTTATAAAAAAAATGAAAATACAAGTATTATACCAAAGATAACGTCTCATCTTTCTTAAAAGACATGACACGTTGAGAAAACGTCAACTTCTAAAATAAGCGTAAGATATCAGTACTAACATTGCTGCTTCAATTAGATGCTATTCTTATGTACATAACATATGAATGAATGTAATGACATCACAGTCAGATTAACTACTTCGAGTATACGGCTTAAATTTCTACCTATTTACAACTTCCTGGAACTAAAGTGTATCATTTCACATCTCACATGCGCCATTTGGAGCTGTGGTGGCATCTGAACCCCCCAATTTGCAGTCAGTTTGTAGTGCTGAAAACCAGGAGTCCACCTGAGAAAAATTGGGAAGAAAAGTAATCGTAGGATTGATCAAACAGAACTTGACAATTTGTTACTAACCAGAAATAGACTACGTTGAATGAATTGGCATAGTTTCAAGAACAATAGACTGCAAAACAAATCACTGGCTTACCTGTACCTTAGAAGCATTTGAGCACTCAAATCGAAGTCCTTGACGAGTTAAGATATAAAATGCATATTGTGTTCCTTCATCATCTCGTGTAACGCTTGGCAAGGGACCTATTTCAACAATATCAGATAATAGGGTGGAGTCTTGAGGACTCAGATCTGGAAAAAAAGGAAAAAAGAGCTCATCAGTGGTCAGAATATGTTACGTCCATATGAGTAGAATAATGGTAGGACATCACAGAACTATGACGAATTTCAATATATAAAATCCAGGGTCTATGAGATGCAGATCATAAATTAATGTACCATGATAGATTATTCTTTGCATTTTGATAAACAGAATTTGTAGAAAAGGAAAGTGTAGATAATAAGGAAACTCTTAAGTCTCAAGTCTTGTAGCAAAACTTCTATCAACAAATTTAACTAATCCTCTTTGTCAAAGAGATGAAAGTTTTGAAACTATAATTGACACCTGTGAAGCAAAGTCGAGAAAGGTCAAGACTCAAATAGAGACAAAGCGGCCTATGACTCTATTTGATCAATAAGAGGAAGCATTCCACACTACTATAGATAAACACAATGAAAGCAAATGCGACATCATGGCCAACCAATCAAACTATGACGTGTTAATGCAGCGTAAAATCATTCCTTATTCCCACACAACGGCAGAGAAATTCTTAATGCTCATAAAATAAACGTTAAGGATTATGACACTGATTATTTACCTGTGGAAAACAAGTAGAAGAAAATGCATGGCCCTTGCAAGACAACAAAGCGAGGAAGCCAGTCATCAACGTCAGTATCATCAAGAGGGGGAGGTTCTCCTGGTAGCGGTTTCCACCTCTATAAGAAGGAAAAAAAAACATAATTGGTATCATCCACTAAGTACAGGCTCAAAGTAAAATTTGACTTAGGGGTAGTCATTACAGTTCGGATGTACAAATAGCCAGAGAGACGAGCAGATCGCAGAATTTCATCAACGTGTTCCAATCTGCACAATAAAACATAAGCCTGTCATTGTTGATACGAAGAAGACAGATTTTCAGCTAGAATTGCAGTTCTCTCCAAATAACCAATCCCAAAAGGAAAACAAATCCATGTCTAGTCCCAAAGCGATATAAGAACTCAGTTCAAAAATGAAAATTTTCAAACACTTTTGGCACAGAGTCAGCCATACATTGTGTTTAGGGTATTTATGCTGCAATCAAGGTACATCAGAATTTTACTAAAAGGCCAAGAGAAGTAGCAATGGTATGTAGTTTGCAAAGAGCTAAATCACATTTCAATGGTAAAACCATCAAGTTCTCTTACTGAGCTTTCAAGTGAGCTTCCTTCTCTTCTAAATCAGCAAGATCCGATCGAAGTGATTCTAGTTCTACAGCAGTTAGCACAACCTGCCAGTTAAAGAAAATCTAGTGGTTAGGGACATGGAAATCTTATAAAACCCAATTGAGGAACTGCATGAGCTACTGAATCAACCTTTTCCTCGCCATCCGTGCTAGTCCCCCATGGCAGCCCCCGCAGACTAAAAAAGTTCCACTTCAACATGTATGCTGCACTTCTTAACTTTCTCCTACTCCACAAACGGCTATGAGACCTATGCTACACCAGATTAAGCAAACTGAATTTAAATTAACATACAGTCTCCCAAATTAAATCACCTTTTTGTTTCACTTTGTTTCTTTTGTTCTTCTTTTTTCAAAAGAAAAAGAAATACCTCAAATAATTATCAGTTCTTGGTTGTGAAACAGATGAAGAAGCTATGTCCTGAAGAGAGTCAATACTAGGTGCGGATGCTCTGAAATGATCTTTGATGATCTTTATGTTTCCAAGACTATCATCCATGAAGCTTACTTACACTTCTAGAAGAGGGTGCAAACCTATGTCCATAATAGGCTAAATGAGATAAGAACTGATAATCAGGCATGTATAGAACAACAAACTGCAAATTAGATCCACCCACAGCATCATATGAAGAAGATCTATTGTAGAGAAATATAGTTGTGAAGCTCATGTACTTTATTGTGCGTGATCAGAACAGCTTTTTGGGCGGTTATGTTAGAAGTTGAAGAACAGGGTTAGGACTCTGGAGGGGAAGAAATAGTTAAGATCTATTTCAACTAATTTCACAAAAACTTACAAAATTAAGATACATTCACAGAAGATGTATGAACCAAAATGCCAGTCTAGATACTTGTCGGTAGGCACTAATTATGTCGAGCACCAAAAGACCTAATTCTCAATCCTAGAAATAGGGTGTGTAGTGCATATGTTAGTATTCAACACATATAATTTAATGCTGCATAATTATCAATTATAAACTAAACTATACAAAGAATAAGGTATGCATAAGCATTTTATCTTGCCAAAACCTAGAGATAACATCAAGGAACTTATATGTATTCTCTACTGCAGAAGAATACAACTTAGCCCAACTCAACAATACCCTCCTAATAATTACTTTGAGTCAGCATGAAAATCCTTCTTCTGTTTTCTGCTCCATCGTCATCTTTACCAATAGCGATGCTTTTAACTCTCTTCCCGTCCAAATTTTTTAACCCTTTTCCTATACATACAATATGACCTCCCAAAAAGCTGTTCTGACCATTCACAATAAATTACATGAGATCCAAAACTATAATTCTCTGCATCCCATGATTTTAAACCCCAAAAAAAGAGAGAATCATATCTATTAAGACATGAAATGGAAGAAGCGTGTCTCAATAACTTGGATTTCAAAACATAAACTCTAATTCAATTTCAACCCAAATCAAACCATAATTCTCCACTAAAACTTACAACCAACCAGCTCAATACCACCAAAAGTTGAGATTTTTATACACGGGTAATTAGCACACAAACACAAAACACTCAAAAGAACCTTCATATTTCTTGAATCTGATCAAAATCACAAGACATTTAAAATTCTTGCAGAAACAAAATAAAAACTTACATGAATTCATCGACTGGCTATAAAGCATATCAAGCAAGTTGCAGCATAAGAACAAAGAAATTCTTTGAGACGGATAATGGTATTTAATAAAAAGCTAACAGAATTTTTGTTTTTTCTTTTAAAGAAAAAAGAAAAGGAAAGAGAGGAGGCGTACCCGTAGAAAGAGACTTTTACAGAAAGACAAGCTAATGGAAGGTCCTTGTGTTCATGGAAAACGTTTGACCCCATTCGTGTTGACTATTCGGTGTGTAGAGTTGCTCAGCTCTAAACGTGAGATGACTCTTTTACCCCTACCAGTACATGTTTTACTTGGTTACGTAATATTATGCTGGCCTTTGGGCTTTTACATTTTTGAGTGTTATATTATAATATTTTATTTTTCAGGTTGATTTGTATATAACTTGTGATTAACATTACCTTTGATGATTATGCTCCAATCATAATGTCTGTGAACTAATGATTATCCGCCAAGTATTTCTTAAATTCTTTTTTTATTTTCCTTTTCCTAATCTAACTGACAAAGCGGCATTGTTCTTTTATGATATTCTTATTATGGGTTTTCTTTGTTTTTGTAAGACTAGAGTTTTTATTTTCCTTTTCCAAACTGACAAAACGGAATTTTGAGTTTTCTTTTACTGTTGGCGCGTCTGCATCATGTGCCAACGGTAAAAAAAATTCAAACCCGTGCGCTGAAGCCAATCTGGCGTTAGTCGTGACGTCATCAGTCTTCAGGCAATAGCACATACTCGATTTGCCTTTGGGCTTGCCCAAATTGGTGGCCCCTACATGTTGCTTGGGCTGCAATTCCTTGCTGGAAGCCCTTCTTGGGCCTAGGCCCCCTCTTGCTCGGACTGACCTTTGCATTGGAAGTGCTCTTACCAAACAGTTCCGGCTTGGACACTTTGCCATTTATTTTATCCAAAATTTAAATTAACTTCTTCAAGAAAAACACACGGGTATTTGTTGAGTAAAAGATGGGTGCGGCACCACTGCTCTTTGCGAGAACTTTAGAGAGAGGCTCCCTCTTCTCTGTAGAATTTCTCTCCTTCCCATCTTGCTCTACTGAGCTTCTGACTGAGCCACCACCCTTCGGGGTGGCTTCTCCGCCAGCCACCTCTCGTGTGGCCTCTCCCCCACCCTCTGGCATGGCTTCTCTGCCACCCTATGATGTGGCTTTTACTTTCCTTTTCTGTCATTTAATTGGGTGTGCTTTTTCTACTTTGTTTTTCTTGTTGTTGGCCCATATCTCCTCAATCTCTTTTCTCCCACTACTCTCCAACCATTTCACCTCTCTCTCCCTCTTCTCCTCTCATCCACCCACTCCCCTTCAACCCATTTCTCTTCCCCTCCCACAAACTCTTTAACCCTAAACCCCTTAAGAATTCACATAACGCTCTTCAAAACGCCTTTGTCGGTTCTCATGGACCTTCCTTTACTGGCGGCTACGGCAGATCGGGTGGCTGCGGTGGCTGCTTAGTTATTGGGTGTGATTTTAGGGTTTGTGTGTTTCTTAGGGTTTTTTTGTTGTATTGGGCCTAAATTATGTGTATTATGGTTGGGCTTTTATTTTGATTGGTTGTGCTTTTGTTTTATTGTTATTTGTTGTGTTAGGCCTAAATTATGTGTATTATGTTTGGGCTTTTATTTTGTTTGGTTGTGCTTTTGTTTTATGACTAATTTGACGTTGATGTGCTTTTTAAAAAAAAACATTTCTGCTGTGATGCGATAATAATCAGTTGTAAAAAAAAGCAGCTAGGCATTTGGTAAATTGTATTTCAAAAACTGTTGTGAGTAGTCAAAGTATTTTGTAAATTTTTATCATAAGTGTTTTTAATGTGTATAATGACAAAAAGGACTTGATGATTAAACTGTTTGTTTTTTTCCTCATTCTTTTTCTACTTTAAGAAAAAGAAAACCAACTTCACTACATAAATTTTTTTCTTTTTTTAATTTACACTTTTTTTTATCAAAAAATATAATCTACAATTAGCACACATATTTTACCATAAATTATAAATTACTATTGTAACAAAAGTAGTTCTAAATATTGTTATATTAATAATAACAATGTCTTTTGAAGGCTTCAAAGTGCTGTGAGAATCAAAGTGTTTGGTAAACTTTTATACATAAGCGATTTGAGTATGTATAATGACCAAAAAAAGCCATGGGTTATGAAATTAATTGAAAACTAGCCTCTCTGCACGCGCTTCCGCGCATGTAAGAGGCTTTTTTTTAATCATGCGCGTTACGCGCGACTTACAAAGTTTCGTTTTTATTATTTTGCAATTGAATTTTTCGAGATGGTCATCTTAAAAAATTTCCGTATTTTTTTCGCCCGTACTTTTCTAGAAGCCTGTCTCAACAATTTCTTTAATTTCTTTTATCAAGCGTAAGCTGTTGAGACGGACTTCTAGAAAAGTACGGACAATAAAAATAAGGAAAACTTTTAAGATGATCATCTCGAAAAATTCAATTACAAAATAATAAAAACGAGTAAGTCACGCGTAGCACGCGTCATTAAAAAAAAGCATCACGCATGCACGGAAGCGCGTGCAGAGAGACTAATATCCCTTTAAAATAAAAACAAAAATTGTGTTTATGAATCAATTTTATTCATTTATGGCAAATCATAATTTTCATTAACCATTCATACCATATGAATTGAAAGTGCATAAATAAAGCGATTGGCTAACTAAAGTTACGAAAAACAATATGTACATAGTTAATATAAAGTACCAAAAAACAATGTACATAAATGCTTCAAATTAAAGCCACTTTTTCCAGCCATTGGTCCGCACTTGATGCTTCAAATCAACGCCACTTTTTCCATCCATTAGTCCGCATTTGATGTTTCAGATTTTCATTGGCAATCTACAATTAATTGTTAAAATCCAATAATTTCAAAATATCTTTGTTGTAAGTTGGTAATAGTTGTAAGCATGTAATCAATCACCTTTGAATTAGACAATTTGCCCATAGCTTTACTTCGACTCCAATTATTTGAGGAAGACTGTAACAAAAGTATTTTGTCATATTCGTGTTAACAATCAGATACTCATATTTGAATATATAAAATTGGGACATGTTACCTTAATCTTATATAGAAAGAACTATTTTTCCATTGTTCTCTAAAAAAAGAAGAAGTGTTTTTCCATTGCACACACTTGCGAATATATAAAAAGAACAAATTCGAGACTGAAATTTCTCAAGTAAATTGAACTCAATTTCATTGAATGAGGACTAAATTACATGACTAAAATATATAGTTCCTCAATTACATGTTTTTTTTCCATATAATTATAGCACACTTCCTGTAACATAATGGAATGTTGTCCCATGCCAAATTGATGATGGTTCTCAATGACAACAACCTTCCATAAGTCAAAAATTTAGGTCCAACTATCATTAAAAAAAAACCCCTGAAAAGAGATGGCAAAACAATAAATTAGCAAAAAGGAGAAACAAAGACCAAAAAAACAAAATAGAAATTGAGACAAGAAAACCGCAATCAGAAACTAAAATACCTAAGAAACTCATACTAATTGGCAAAGAGCTTCCTAACCTAGAACACCAAGAAGAGAAAATCGCAAAAAGTGGAACACATAAAGCACAAAAGAAACTATTAAACTAAATAAGAGGGACAGAACCCAACATCAAAACACCTCAAAGGGTGAACTTAAACAACCAACCAATAATCAATATAACCAAACAATATCCATAACATTAATACATAACGAGATACAACTACAACATCCATAACAGCAATACATAGAACAATGAAACTAAAAAGACAGCCGCATTCCAATCCGATAAGATTGAAGAAAAGTAACTATCCCTGTACAAAGTGATATTACGGGAACATGATTAGGAACAAAAAGAACCATTAAAAATCAGGTTTGGCAAAAAATGGGGCAATATGGAATTGTCTGACTCAAGAAGCTCCACATGTACTTTATAAGCTTCCTAAAGAAGGCAATAGTGAATAGAGCAACCAAAATTTTCTGAAGCAGTCCAATATTCTCCATTTTCTAAAAAACAAACAGATCCAACAAACAATTCCTGATAAAATAAAAACAAACCAATCCTATGTTTCTATATAGGTGTAAGAGAATCATGAATTGAAACAAATAATCTACAGGGCACCTTTAGAACAAGGAAATCAAATCCATAGGTTACATTTTATAGCAAGCCATATCAAGGGAGGTCTACTTAATGCTCTTGCAATACTTCAAATTTTGCTCAAGCATCTCATGAAGATATCTATTTTCAACTTTCCCATGTTCCAACTAGACTATTATGTTAGAGTTTGGTTTATATGAAAATAAACCAAGCTTGACAACATGTTAGTGTAATGCCCATATATCAACTTTGTATTAATGAAATATTTACCATTCACCCATCTCTGTTTTGTGTCATCGATATAAACCGACCATTTTTTAAGTGATGAAATATAGTAGCATTACTTACAGTAATTTCTTGGTTTTTTTTATCAGAAAAATGTACTTCATAGAAACATGACAATCAATGCAAACAACTAAATTCTTCATCACCCTTACTAGTGCATCCTCAGGAGTGTTCAAAAGCCAAAAGCAATGAAACCCATACAGAATTGGTGAACTTGTATGGTGTATAAAGTGAGCTATGAAACCTATTTCATAATTCAAACTAGAATGAACTACATTAAAAAAAACTGTCCTTTTACTATCATATTGCAAATTATTTGCTCGTGAAATGTTTTCCAGAAACTTATTTCCTTTGCTTTCAAACAAACAGGATTAGAAGCCAAACCCCTAAAAATCAAAATTGAAGCAAAAACTGACCTAACTAACCTATTTCTATGCTAGAGAAAATCAAGATTTGATTTTTATTTTTTGTTTTATTTTGGGCAAAATGATTCCTGGGTATTAAAGAAGGGGGAAAATAGCTTAGAACTCAAAATTACAAAAACAAAGTGACAAAGGATCAGAAGAGAGCACCCGGTGGCAACGGGTGTGGCGGGTTGCTGTTGTTGATGCGTCCTTTTCTTTCTATTCCTTCTGTTTCCCTAACTAATATGTGTTTCTTCCTTGTTTATAAATTGGTTTGGGTTGATATTTTTATTGATTGCGTTTCTATTTTTTTTGTAGCATAAGTCAATGTGAACTACCGCCCTATGCCTTCTTGCATAGCCATTTTATAACATTTTACCATCAATTATAGTGTTCTGTTACACTGCAGTAAGGGCTGGTATGCCATGTCTATAATGTTGCTGCACAGCACATTGTCATTGGTGTTATGCAGAGGATTAATGGTAAACAGTTTACGAATTTGGTTTTAATTATTATTGTTATTTTTGATGCAGATATTATGTAGGTGTTTAGTTTGTATGGCGATAATGTTAACTTTTTCTGTTTCATTTTGATGTTTAGTTTAATTGGTAGATCTCTTGGGTTCAATTGTTATTTCGCTTTTTTTTTTTTTTTTTTTGGTTTTAAATTTGTTACCCTATTATGCGTTTTTATATATCTCTAATGCGACTAGATATCCTATTATGTTCCAGAGTTTGCTTCTTGATGGATTAGTTTAATTAATTTAGTTTTGGCTTACATTTCAGAATTTTGAGGCATCTGTATCTTGCTTCATTTAAATGAGGTATGACTTTCAATTTCATTTGTTGTTGAGATTGTGAATGGGTTTGTTGATTTTTAAAATTGAAGGTAAATTCATGAGTTTCGCGCGTGTTTGGTTAAGTGTACCTTATGAAGATATTGTGGAGTGCATCCTCAACAAGGACAGGTGCATGAGTCGTTGAGATTGAGGCCAGGATAAGGAGCAAAGCAACACGACTTAGAAGATTGACTTGGAGAACTAAGGGATTGACTTGAAAAACTTAGGAAAATTTAGTTTGTTTCAGTAATACCAAGTTGAAATATATGAATAAAAATTTATTCGAGTTCTTTTATTAAGGGATACTAGCCTCTCTACATTCACTTCCGCGCCTACGAGAGGCTTTTGTTAATCACATGCGCTACCCGCGACTTACCAAACTTTTTCTTTATTTGTTATGCAATTGTATTTTTGTAGATGCTCTAGGTTAAATTGAATTATTTTGGGACATCTTATTTTCCCTTTCAATTTAACGTAGAGCGTCTACAAAAATACAATTGCATAAAATGTATTCGAGTTCTGCTTTTAAGGGATACTAGCATCTCTGCACGCACTTTTGCGCTTGCGAGAGGCTTTTGTTAATCATGCGCGCTACCCGCAACTTACTAAACATTTTCTTTGTTTTTTCTGCAATTGTATTTTTGTAGACACTCTACGTTAAATTGTAAAGGAAAAATAAGATGTCCCAAAATAATTCAATTTAACCTAGAGCGTCTACAAGAATACAATTGCATAAAAAAAATAAAGAAAAAGTTTAGTAAGTTGCGGGTAGCGCGCGTGATTAACAAAAGCCTCTCGTAGTCATAGATGCGGAAGCGCGTGCAAAGAGGCTAGTTTATAATATGGGAGCTTTAGTAATATACCCAAAATATGACCTGAAATTATTTATAAAAAAAGCCTATATGGAATTCACTTTATAAACATACCCAAAAATCATTTACTACATAACAAATAAGTGTTGAACTTCCAATAAATTACATCTCTGCCATTAATTAACTTAAAACAAACCCAATATAAAAAAGCCCAAAATAAGCTCAGCCCATATTTTTTTCAAAAATCCTAACTTTAAAAAAAAAATCACAAAAACCAACCTGTCCCCACGACCCTTCATTCTCCACTGAACCTCTGCAAACCATTTCATAGAAGTACATTGTTAATACCATGTCATTGAAGTACATTGTTAATACCATGTCATAAAATTACATTGTTAATACCATGTTATAAAAGTGCATTGTTAATACCATGTCATAAAAGTACATTGTTAATACCATTTCATACCAAAAATTCAAAAAAGCCCAGCAAGACATCTGATATCCTTTGCAGAAATTACCTCCAATTGTCCACAGTCTCACCAGATACAATCACAAAGCCAAAAGGAAATACCTATACAAGAAGAAAAAAAAAAGTACACTGTTAATACTATGTCATAGAAGTACACTGTTAACATTATGTCATAAAACTATCTTCCTAGTAAAAATCACATTCTGCATATCAGAAATTTCAAGTGCACAGCTATATATAGAGCATGCTTTGTTACTGAAAATATGTTAATACTATGTCATAAAACGCAACCCAATTAACATTCATTATCACTATCATTATCATTAAAAATGATACAAATACCCAAAACACTAATCAAAAGCTTAATGTGACATCAAAAGCAAGAAATCCATAAGCAGATATGGTTTCAACTAGCCAATTTGACATTTGAGAGCACAATCAGATTAAGAATGAGTTTGGAGGTTGAAGGTTTGTACCTTGCGCACGTCTCCAGATGTACGGTATGCAACATCTGGCTCTAGAAGAATCGCCATCGTCGGCATCGGTGAACAGGAAATCCTGGTTGAAAATCGAGAACACCGAACGGATCTGATCATTTTGGAATATATAGTCGGCAGAAATCGACGATCTGTCGGGGTTGGTGCAGGCGAAAGAGAAAATCGTCTTCATTTTCGTTCTTCTCACAATCACCATCGGCATCGGCATTATGAACACCTTCTTTCTCTTCCATTTCCGGCTTCTCCTTCTCGTCAGTATCTAAACAGAAGTGTAACAAGTGAATCAGAGAAATTGAAATAGAATAAAACCGACCTCATATAGTTGAATTGCTGAGCAAGATCTGCTGTAGAAAAAAGTAGTTCAGAAGTTGAGAATCACGCGAAAAAGCACTTGCATGTAGACCTGGCAAACGTGTCGTATTTGCGGGTTTCGTGTCGTGTTCGTGTCAACCCGTTAAAAAAGCGAATTGACCCGACCTGACCCGTTAAGCTAACAGATGAGAAATATTAAACCTGAACCCGACCCGTTCAAATTCGCGAAAATCCGACCCGTTCAAATTCGCGAAAACCCAACCCGACCCGTTAAGACTAATGAGTTAATTTTTTTTTGCTCATTTCGCGCTTCACCCATTTTAAAAAATAGAATATATTTGTTAACAAATTGTTAAATGAAAATACAAATTAGACAATTCTTTGTCTAATAATATGGAGTGAAAGGAGAATGCTATTGGTGGGGTTAGATTGTATTTGTAATCAATAGCAAAATAATCCTAGGAATTTAAGTAATTAATCAACAATGTAGAATAATAAGAAAATAAACAAAATAATAATATGGAATGAGAGATTTACGTCATTGGTGGGTTAGATTGTATTTTTAATCAAGAGTGAAATAATCTTAGGGATTTAAGTAATCAATCAACAATATAAAATAGTAAGAACATAAATAAAATAATAATTTGGAATGATAGGAGCATGCCTTTGGTGGGGTTAGATAGGGATTTTATAACGTAAATTTACACAAATACCCTTGCTCTTAACGGGTTAACGGGTTATTCGCGAAAAACACTTAAACAACCCGTTAAGATAATGGGTCCTTAACGGGTTCACCCGTTATCAACCCGACCAGATAAGACCAACCCAAATACTGATAATTTCATGCGAATTCGTGTCGTGTTAATGTGTCGTGTACAATATTGCCAGGTCTACTTGCATGACTTGGTGATCTCGGGGCACAATTAGCGTGAGAGAAATAAAAATAAAAATAAATCAAAAAATTAAGAAACGCAAAAAGGCCAAGCATCAATTTCAGTTTGGGAGCAAGAAAACTATGCTTTTGTGATTTTGCAGAGGACTGCGTTGTGTGTGTGTGTGTGTTGGCTTTGGGCCTTCGGCAGTGACGATTTGTATTGTTTGTATGTGATTGGGTTTTTCAATATGAATTCAACAATAAAGGGTAAAATAGGAAATCAGATATTAAGTAAACCCAAAAAAAGATAGCTGTCAATAATATGGTGTATTTATAAAGTCTATTTCATGTAGGATAGTGTGTGTTTATAAAGTTAATTTCATATATAGTTTCTCTATGATTCTATAGCTAAAAATGAGTTTCTTTATAGTTATCTATTATAATAATTTACGATGAAGTAACTTTTTATTTTTCAAACTCTGTTTAATTTTTTTTTCAAAGCAAAGTTTAAAACTTTGACCTCAAAAAGAGCAAAGTTTAAACTAGTCCCTGCCTAATTATTATATACATATATATATATATATATATATATATATATATATTTTAAATTTTTAAATTTTTATGTTTTGTGTTTTGCACGCCTCCACCTACTTTAAAGTCTAGAAAGTATCTCACCCCAGGGTCCTTCTACAGTACATCGGCTGTACCGGTACAGTCGATCACATGGCAGTCACGTGACCTGTTTTTAAAATAAGGGAAACCTGATGTTGTGGTTAACCGGTTACAAGAAGGAAAAGAAATATCACGCGCCCACGATTCCACTATTGTCTTCTTCAACCTTCATCTGCCAAAACCAAAAAAGCTCTAAAACTTTTCAATTCTTATAGGTTCTCTCTAGCAAAGGTTTCATTCCCTAATCTTCTCTCGCAGCAAAGATTTGGATTTCGTGTGGCTATCGGCTGCACTCCTTTTCGATCGAGCACGTTGCGCCATTAGGTTCATTTCCTCTCTCTTTAATTTCTTTTCGTTTGTTTTTCGAGGCGATGGAAACATTACAAATCCAAGAGAAAATTGTAGTTCTACAGTCCAATTGATTATTTAGGTAATTATTTTCTTTCAGATTGAGAGTTCTTTCTGAGAAATTTGGGGAAAAAAAAATAATTTTAGTTTAGTGTTTGATTTTGTTATGGTGAAATTGAAATGTTTAGTGTTTGATTTATCACTGCTTTCCTATAGCCAAATTGAGGATTTAAGGATTACAAACTATTATGCAGAGTTTTGTTTATTCGCTTATGCCATAAAATTGGGAATGTGATGAACTAGAGACAATTTTATGGCCTCAAGTTCTCCGATTCTTCCTCTTTGTCAATCCCCACTTCTTCTTATGGGAATTTGTTTATTTGTGCTAAGGTACATTGCTTAATTCACATTTTCTGATATGTTAGTGTTTTGTGGGCTATGGGTATGGGTGGCTACTTCTTTGTTGATTGATTATGGACCTAATGATTGTGTGTTTCTTTACAGGTGGAACAACCACCCTTCACATTGAAAGATCAGGATGGAAAAACTGTGAGCTTCTCCAAGTTCAAAGGAAAGCTTGTGATTCTGTATTTCTACCCTGCTGTGCTGATGAGACCCTAGGGTGCAGCAAACAGCTTCAAAATCATGACATTGTTGCATGTTCAAATTCTCCCATTCTTTTAGTGGTATGGGCAGCCTGAAATGTTTATTTCCTTACTTAAAGCTTGATATCTTTTCAGTCAGCTTATCCTAGATTGGTTTTTGCCCAATAATTTTTGCTTTCCCCAAAAAAAACAATATGATCTAATTATTGTTGTAAGTTTTCATTTGTTATGATATGCAAATTCACATTGGAGCTGACAGTACTAGATAAAGACTGTATCTTTAATTAGTGCAGACACTGACAAATTGATGCTCCGTTAGGCTTGCGATTTCAGAGAATCTTATGAGAAGTCTAAAAAGTCTGGCACTCAACTTGTACTCGGTCCGTTGCCTATGTTGCACAGAAGAGCTGGCTTGTTCAATGTTTCTTTGTTCTGCCACTCAGCTTCTTAAAAGTCTGCTGTAATTTGATGGTAAATTCGTGGTGGTTAATTCTCCATATAAAGGCCAAAATAGTGTTTGAGATGAAAAATTACTTCATGTTACAACTGAACAAGCTTGCATATTGAATATGTAACAGAGTTTTAAATTAGCATTATAAATGTAAACAATTCTTAACAAATTTTAAATAAATTTATTTTAGTTGAAGTAGTTTGTGATTTAACAATTTAGTCTATGTATTTTGAACATAATGAAGGTGGGATTGGCAGAATAAGAAATGCTCTTCTTTTTCCATTGAAACGAAGTTTCTAGTGCAAAAATTTTGCTAACATCTTCAATAGTAGTGGCAAGGTTTTATTTGGATGAAGGGAATGGGCAACTAGTTGAGTCTTGTAGCATTTGAATTGTATGCATCATGGTCAATCGATGAATCATGTTGGAAGGGACCGGACCTTGGCTTTCACTCGACAATTCTATACCACCCCGCATGTATATATAAGTTATTGCGCACAGTGGGGTTGAGTTTGCAGTATAGGTAGTGCAATTGCATGTGGGGTCTGTCAATTGCATGTCATGTAATTCAATTACATTTTCCGTATTTGCGCACAGAGAGGTTACATTTGCATATTGTTGGGTTGAATTACATGTACATGACTGCCCATTGCACGTTATTTAATTCAATTCCGTTGATTGCGCACATGTGGTTTTGTTGTTGAAATGGGAATATTTGAGCGTTTCAATAGCCCAAACACCATTTTATATACAGGATTTCTTAGGTAAGGACCCCTAACCATATTTAGGTATAGGTTTTTTTAGAATAAAAAATGAAACCGTACAACAGAAATTACATCCTAAATTACAAAATATCACATCTGATATTGCATCCTAAATTATAACATTTGAAATTATAACAACAGAAATTCTAACATCCGAAATTTTTACATTACAAGTTATAACATCCGAAATTACAACATCAGAAAAACAAAAGGCCAAATGTTAACATAGTTGTGGTTAATGGAGCTCGCTTTTCCAACACATTCATTGCTTCATGGAGCTGGATTTTGTCCCACTTAGTTGACCCAAGGTCAAGAAGCTCATATTTCCTAAAAATCTCAAAGCCGATCTCAATCCCGCCATTGTAAATGTTGTACCTTGTCACATCATCTCCTTCACGAACGATGTTTTTACGAGACTCGGTGGGAGGCTTAGTGAGATCATGGGCTCGTTTAACTCGTTGGTGGACATAATTAGAAAGATCATCATCATCATCACCAACCCTCTTCTTCTTTGGGGTGGACGAGGCTATTGAGCTAGCAACCATTGAGTGGGACATATTGAGATGGTTTGGTTTTTCCTCTTTTAGATTGTATAGAACATGTGAAGAGTTGGAGGAATGGCAATGTTAAAATAAAAGTATGATATAGCAACTATGTGAAAGACGTGTGTGTTAGAGGAAGTAATTTATGGTTAGTAATTTTTTTGTAGTTGGGAGTCGGGAGTTGGGAGGTGGGAGTTAGGAGGTGTTAATGAAACTTATTTGCTCCACTTACCTGGGGAACGCGAAACTTGACCCAACGAACGCACCCTTTGTGTTCGCATAGTAAAGGGACCCGTTCATTTGGTAAAGTAGGTTTCTTGGTCAACTTACCTGGGGAACAACCAACTTTACTCAACGAACGCACCCTTTGTGTTCGCATAGTAAAGCATCCAATTTATTTGGTAAAGTACCTAACAAACGTCTTTCTTTACCTCCGGAATGACTCTCTCACGTTCCCCAAGTAATAATCATCGTTTATTTGGTAAAGCAAGTTCGTTGGAACACTTACTTAGGGAACGCGAAACTTTACCCAACGAACGCGCCCTTTGTGTTCAAGTAGTAAAGTACCCCGTTCATTTGGTAAAGTAGGTTTGTTGGTCCACTTACATGGGGAACAAGCAACTTTACTCAACGAACGCACCCTTTGTGTTCGCATAGTAAACCACCCTGTTTATTTGGTTAAGTACCTACCGAACGTCTTTCTTTACCTCCGGAATGAGTCTCTCACGTTCCCCAAGTAATATCATCGTTTATTTGGTAAAGCAAGTTCGTTGGAACACTTACCTGGGGAACGCGAAACTTTACCCAACGAACGCGCCCTTTGTGTTGAAGTAGTAAAGTACCTGGTTGATTTGGTAAAGTAGGTTTTTTGGTCAACTTACCTGGGAAACAGCTAACTTTACTCAACGAACGCACCCTTTTTGTTCGCATAGTAAAGCATCCGGTTTATTTGGTAAAGTACCTAACGAACGTCTTTCTTTACCTCCGGAATGAGTCTCTCACGTTCCCCAAGTAATTATCATCGTTTATTTGGTAAAACAAGTTCGTTGGAACACTTACCTGGGGAACACGAAACTTTACCCAACGAACGCGCCTTTGTGTTGAAGTAGTAAAATACCCCGTTGATTTGGTAAAGTAGGTTTTTTGGTCCACTTACCTGGGGAACAGCTAACTTTACTCAACGAATGCACCCTTTGTGTTGCATAGTAAAGTATCCGGTTTATTTGGTAAAGTACTTAATGAATGTCTTTCTTTACCTCCGGAATGACTCTCTCACGTTCCCCAAGTAATTATCATCGTTTATTTGGTAAAGCAAGTTCGTTGGAACACTTACCTGGGGAACGCAAAACTTTACCCAATGAACGCGCCCTTTGTGTTCAAGTAGTAAAGTACCCCGTTCATTTGGTAAAGTAGATTTCTTGGTCCACTTACCTGGGAACATCTAACTTTACTCAACAAACGCACCCTTTGTGTTCGCATAGTAAAGCATCCGGTTTATTTGGTAAAGTACCTAACGAACGTCTTTCTTTACCTCCGGAATGACTCTCTCACGTTCCCCAAGTAATTATCATCGTTTATTTGGTAAAGCAAGTTCGTTGGAACACTTACTTGGGGAACGCGAAACTTTACCCAACGAACGCGTCCTTTGTGTTCAAGTAGTAAAGTACCCCGTTTGTTTGGTAAAGTAGGTTTCTTGGTCCACTTACTTGGGGAATAGCTAACTTTACTCAACGAACGCACGCAATCTGTTCGCATAGTAAAGCATCTGGTTTATTTAGTAAAGTACCTAACGAACGTCTTTCTTTACCTCCGGAATGACTCTCTCACGTTCCCCAAGTAATTATCATCGTTTATTTGGTAAAGCAAGTTTGTTGGAACACTTACCTGGGGAACGCGAAACTTTACCCAATGAACGCCCATTTTGTGTTCGTGTAGTAAAGTACCGCGTTCATTTGGTAAAGTAGGTTTGTTGGTCCACTTACCTGGGGAACAGCCAACTTTACTCAACGAACACACGCTTTGTGTTCGCATAGTAAAGAATTCGGTTTATTTGGTAAAGTACCTAACAAACGTCTTTCTTTATCTCCGGAATGACTCTCTCACGTTCCCCAAGTAATTATCATTGTTTATTTGGTAAAGCAAGTTCGTTGCAATACTTACCTGGGGAATGCGAAACTTTACCTAACGAACAATCACTTTGTGTTCGCGTAGTAAAATACCCCGTTGATTTGGCAAAGTATGTTTCTTGGTCCATTTACCTGGGGAACATCCAACTTTACTCAACGAACGTACCCTTTGTGTTTGCGTAGTAAAGTACCCCGTTTATTTGGTAATGTACCTAATGAACGTCTATCTTTACCTCCGGAATGAGTCTCGCACGTTCCCCAAGTAATTATCATCGTTTATTTGGTAAAGCAAGTTCGTTCGAACACTTACCTGGAGAACGCGAAACTTTACCCAACGAACGCATCCTTGCATTCGCGTGGTAAACTACCCCCTTTAAAATGTAATGTTGAATTATAAAAATACAAATAACATAATCTGAACTTTTGTTAATGATACTTCTTGGGGATTATTAATACAAATGATGCATATGTTGGGAGACAACATTCTTATTCTTGCTGAAATTTTTTATTTAATGTACCCTAAGTTTACTCCTATTTTGATTTCAATGGCCTAACAATCTACGGCCATATTTGTTTCCGACCCAAAACAAGGGAAATTGATACAAGTCTTATTTTCATAACTTAACCCTAAACCCTCTAAATTCTGGAAACAAAAAAACCCCAATTATATTTTGTTCAAAAATAATAAAAATAATATAAATCAATAATCAAAACAAATATAAAAAAAATAAAAAAATAAAAGTGAAATACCAAAGCACAAAATTACTTAATTTATTAAAAATCATAAAAATACATTGAAAATTCCCAGGAAGTACAAGTTCCGAACTAGTTGTGACATTATATTAGCCTTAAAGTCCAAAAATGGAATGATTCCCATTCAATAAAATATGTTGAATATTCAGTTGAGATCTCCAATCGAAGGCTATATCGTAAGTTGATTGTGTTACTTTTTCCAGAGAACGAGTAACTTTGCAACACCTGCGTTCATGTGAACAAATAGCCCGTTTGTTTGGTAACCTTCCTAAGGTTGGTAAATAACTGGTTCAACAACAACCCTACATTCTTGTATAAAATGAGCAATTTACTGAAACATTGACTCCTCTATCCATTACAAATGCATGGCTTCCTCTTCAAACCAACCTCACGTTCTCAAAAACCAGAAAGAGCATGGTTGGGATCCAAATGATCCCAAAGTTCATATTACGCCTTACTTATGCATAGCCCTCATACGAATCATATTCCAAGGATTGTTTTGCTGTTATGATTGTAGACGAAATATCATAGTTGAAAACAACGATTTTGCCCATAAATGATGGTGAAATATCCAGAAAAGAAATCAACATCAAATGTTTGACTTTAGGGCATATATTTAACATCATTTCATATTATTTTATTTTACATAATTCAGTTATTTTTAACGTATAAAATGACCAATTTGCCCTCATATTTAACTACAAATTAGACGAAATGTTAGGGAATTAAACGGCAGGGGAGACATTGGTGATAAAGACAAATTCATATACTTAATTTTATAAAAAAAAAGGTCATGAGATAAATTGAACAAGTGACACAAGTTCAAGGACTAAATCAACAATTTAGCCATGTTTAATGGTTTTTGTGGGTATATATCGTATATTTGATAGCACATGTCTACAATTCTCAGTTTACAATATGCAATTGCATATACCTGTATACAATTTTGTAGCATCTATGTGCAATTCTCATTTTATAATATGCAATTGCATATATATGTATGCAATTTCGTAACGTCTGTTTGCATAACGATAACCTTTAATTCTAATCTGGAGGTACAACCTTACTAGGATCTTGAACACTTTTGTACTCAAAGTCCACTTTGACTTCATGTGTGGCAAATTTATCAGTTGGAGGAGCTTTATCAGAATATTTCTTCAGAGTGGGAAACTTCTCTTCCGATGTTTTCTTGTAAACCCATACCTAATAATTATCAATAATTATGTACAATAAGGTAAGAAGATGTATGCTTGAAATTACTTTGACAAAACATCAGAGAGCTCACCTTAATCTTCATTTTGGGGCTAAGCTCAAGATCACCCCTGAATATTGTAACTGGAGATATTTTTCGAGTTCTGAGAGCACCTAGCAATGAAGTCGGACTCTCAATATGTACTAACTTCGCACATGTCTTCTTTGAAAATATATGTAATAGATGATCATTCTCATCCATTATGCTTTTATTTGCTTCCCTAGTAAGACTAGGCTTTACACCAACTCGTTGTTGCAGTTGTTTTACAGTCAGCTGATTAGAACCACAACTTTTCACCATATGCCTACCATCACGATGAATCTTCCCAAGAGACAATACAATTCCATGAAACTCTTCCCTAAAATTAATACCATAAATTCAACTTTTTCTTCTTCCTTTCCTTAAAAGAAAAAAAAAATATTGCAAAATGGCAGGCTTAAGATAGTTTCATGAAATTTCAAATCCTATCTAAAACTGACTACTGCCAATACTTAAATGCAGTGCAGATAAGCACCATGGTTGGCCCATAATTAGTCATTAAAATAAAAATTACAATTAAAGAAAAGAAAAGAAAAGAAGAGGAACAAAGGAAACCTACATGGTTTTGTTCATGGAAAGCAAGATGTTTTGCAATGACTCCATTTGCTTGGCCAGTACTGCTTCTTGAATACCAACAGCGTCCCTCAAACGACCGTACTTCTTGGAATCTCGGAGCACCTAATCACAACCCAACAACCCCAAATTCTAAATTAACGAATAAATAGTTTATTTTTTGTATTAAAAATAATAATAAATAGAGTTTGGTGGCATATGCAGTAGCAATTGTATAAGAAGAGTGAGACCTGCAACCTCTGGATGATGCAGGAGGCGTTCCTGAACTGTGAAATCAAGCACGACTGAAGCTCGGACCAGCGGTCCATCTCGTCCCTGACCTTCCTCAACCTCTGCTGGTATTTCTTCATCATCGCCTCCATTGCATACCACACCACAGAGGCAGACTCAAACAGTGACTCAAATCCAAACTAGGAGGAGGAGAGGAAGAGGGATTAGTCGTTGGTTTGGTCCTACCCAAGTATCCAGTTAGGTTAGGTTAGCTATGGCGTTGTTGGGGCCCCAATTCAAAAGAGAGAGAGAGAGAGAGATCGATCGCAGAGATAAGAAGCTCCAGTGCACGCGAGGGCTTCTGCTCATTCGTTGAAGCGTTTTATTTGTTTTCTTAGTCACGTGTATGTCACGTGATAATTAATAAGAAAGGGCTCAACAGGTCTTCAGGTCTTCAATCTCAGCCCTTCATTTTTAAAATGCAATATTGGCCCTTGGATAAACTGGCTGTACCGGTACAGCCGATGTACTGCAGAATTACCGCTCACCCCAACACTTTTTTTTTAAGCCGTACTCTCTCTCTCTCTCTGTGTCTCTACCACGTCGCCTCCTCACTCTCTTTCCCAGCCGTTCTCTCTGTCTCTGCTACCGCCACCACCCAAAGTCCCCTCCACCAGCAGATTACAGCGACTGCGCACTGCATCTACATGCACCGGCAGCCACACCCAACCCACCTAACCCACATTTCAGACTGATAAATGTGAGAGATTGTGAGTGGCAGAGCTCAAATTTGGAATGGATTTTTTGTGGTTGGAGTGAGGAAGAAGAAGAATTGATCTGCAGAGAGAGAGAGGAAGAAGAACCCCACCCGACCTCGATATCACCACACCCAACCCCTTCCTCCACGCCAGCCCCATACCGCTTAACAGAGCACACAAAAACATTACCAACGTATGACTAAGAAAGACAGATATACAGTTCCAAAGCAGTGGCATAATCCAATTTATAAACATTTATAAGCGCAGTTTCCTGATCTGAAAGGCGAAGAAGTAAGAAAGGTATGCGATATTTTGAGAATTGAATATGTTAAGAGTTATAGTTAGAGGCCCATTCTGAACCAGAAATCATTTAATTTTGATGATAAGCCAAAAATGCAACTATTCTAATTAGGGGCACGCACCTTTTCCTTGTACAGCAAACCTGGTCACAAATAGAGACTTAAAAGATCTAATACGAACCAAAGGAACTAATTCTCAGTTAATTCAATCAATTGGTAGAATATCACAGTTATAGAAACAAAGAAGTAACCACATATTTGTAAGTTATGTACAAAAAGATTACTAAAAAACGAAACGATTGAATAGTGACTGCTTATTTTTTAATAACCACAATCCCAAACGCAGCCTTATTGTGCTGTTTGCAATTTAAATCCTATGGCTAATAATACAGGTATGCAGCTAAAGACTGTTCCACATAATAGAACGAATCATTTAAGTCTATTTTCCCCCTCAGAATTCACAGAAGGTTCAGAAGTTTGTGGTGCCTCTCCGTGCTCTGAAGGTGATCATCACCTAAGCCCTTATCTTGAATTCACAGAACATTCAGAAGTTTGTGGTGCCTCTCCGTGCTCTGAAGGTGATCATCACCTAAGCCCTTATCTTGAATTCACAGAACATTCAGAAGTTTGTGGTGCCTCCCCGTGCTCTGAAGGTGATCATCATCACCTAAGCCTTCATTTTTACTTAGTTTAAAGGATTTTTAGCCATTTTGCCCTTGAACTATTAGGCAATTCGAACTTACCCTCAATTATTTCATCTGCCGATTTAGTCCTCAACTCGTAATAAATAGTCAATTTCCTTACCGTTAAGTTTATTTAATTCCATCAACTTTTCTCGTTAATAACAAGGGCAAATTTGTAATTTTAACTTAAAATTCATAAAAATATTGTAAATAATTAACTTTTAGAAGAAAAAAATTATTCTCCCCACAAAACCCCCACCCCCACCGATTTCTTCTCCCCAAAGATTTTTTTGCTTCTAAAAGTTAATTATTTAAAATATTTTTATGAATTTTAAGTTAGAATTACAAATTTGCCCTTGTTATTAACAGAAAAATGGATGAAATTAGATAAACTTAACTGTAAGGGGGAAATTGACTATTTATTACGAGTTGAGGGACTAAATTGGCAAACGAAATAGTTCAAGGGGGTAAGTTCAATTGCCTTATAGTTCAGTCAAACCGCACTTTACCCTAGTTTAAAAGACTATATGTTTAGCTTATCTTGAATTCAGTCACTATTCAAATTTTTTTTGTTTTCTATGTTCTATCAAAGCTAAACCCTAAACCCTTGCACTCATTGTGACCTTCTTCTCATCCCCCACCACACCATACCCAACAATCTCCAACCATCGAGCAAGGGAGAACATAAATGCATCGTAGCATATACACTCACATTCGGCCTCCAGGTGGCAAGTAATGTGCGTATAGGTCGAACTACCCTCTCATGACAACAGAAGAAGTGATTTCGGCAATTGCCGCCCCTTCCATCTTCAAAAATTACGTTGTTCTTTGTTCTAGTTCTTTATGGATTACTCCAGCCCACTTATTCTCAAGCCAGTGAATTCATAATTCACACTCCACGAACCAAATGTTTTTTTGAAATAGTGGGCTGGAGTAATCCATGAAGAAAATGGAACAAAGAACAACGTAATTTTTTTGAAGATGGAAGGGGCAGAAGCAATTGCCGAAATCACTTCTTCTATTTGTCATGAGAGGGTAGTTCGACCCTATACGCACATTACTTGCCACTCTGGAGGCCAGAGATGTGAGTGTATATGCTACGATGCATTTATGTTCTCCCTTGCTCGATGGTTGGAGATTGTTGGGTATGGTGTGGTGGGGGATGGGAAGAAGGTCACAATGAGGTGCAAGGGTTTAGGGTTTAGCTTGGATAGAAGATAGAAAACAAAAAGATTGAATAGTGAATGAATTCAAGATAAGCTAAACAAATAGTCTTTTAAACTAAGTAAAAATGAAGGCTTAGGTGATGATGATCACCTTCAGAGCACAGAGCAGCACCACAAACTTCTGAATGTTCTGTGAATTCAAGATAAGGGCTTAGGTGATGATCACCTTCAGAGCACGGAGAGCCACCACGAACTTCTGAACCTTCTATGAATTCTGAGGGGAAAATAGACTTAAATGATTCATTCTATTATGTGGAAGGATTTAAATTACAAACAAGCAAACAGCACAATAAGGCTGCGTTTGGGATTGTGGTTATTAAAAAATAAGCAATCACTATTCAATCTTTTCGTTTTTTAGTAATCTTTTTGTACATAACTTACAAATATGTGGTTACTTCTTTGTTTCTATAACTGTGATATTCTACCAATTGATTGAATTAACTGAGAATTAGTTCCTTTGGTTCGTATTAGATCTTCTTAAGTCTCTTTTTGTGACCAGGTTTGCTGTACAAGGAAAAAGTGTATGCCCCTAATTAGAATAGTTGCATTTTTGGCTTATCATCAAAATTAAATGATTTCTGGTTCAGAATGGGCCTCTAACTATAACTCTTAACATATTCAATTCTCAAAATATCTCATACCTTTCTTACTTCTTCGCCTTTCATATCAGGAAACTGCGCTTATAAATGTTTATAAATTGGATTATGCCACTGCTTTGGAACTGTATATCTGTCTTTCTTAGTCATACGTTGGTAATGTTTTTGTGTGCTCTGTTAAGCGACATTATCCTAAAATTTTAAGGTTAAGAGAACGAAAGTTTTGGTATCATGATTTGTTCTGCAGCTGAAAATGCAATGACACTATTTTGTCTTACAACTAGTATACAATGTGATGAGATGGATGAATGTAGACAATGGGGTGTACATTTTCCCCATGTATCTGGTATAGCTGGACAGTCTAATCTTGGTGCACAGTAAGTTGTGCTTTCAGGAGGGTACCTTGATGATGAGGATCATGGATAGTGGTTCTTATACACTGGAAGGTTCGTCATTTGCCGTCTATTTCATTTCCCTTTTAAGTTGTTGACTTTGTCTTGTACCATGATAACATTGGTAACACACTCTATGTTCTAGTTGTTCATATAAGATCAGCCATTGCCATGGTTTTCGGCTCCAATTTAAGTATTAATTAGGTTCACATACTGTGCACAATGATGACTGGTAATTGCCAATTTATATAAATTGTTCTTTTCTATTTGTATCGAGCTCTTGTTCCTAGAAAGAGAAGTTTAATATTTTTCCTTTTGGTCTCTTTTCTCATCAGGCATCTTATGTTGATGATCAATTAATCTTTTTTCATTTAATGGTTTGCTTGTTTTTTTTGCTGCCTTGTTTACATGGAAGTGCATGTCAGTAGTGGTAGGGAATAAGCGAACAAACAAGGAACAGTCTTTTGACCAGGCTCTCCAAGTTAGTTGCTTGAAAGGTTATCCGGTATGAGTGGTAAGGTAAATATCCATTTTCTAAACTCTCTCTCTCTCTACATGTGACTTTTCTTCCTAATATCATGAATATCCACAACTTATAGTAAATTTTTTGTCTTTTGTACTTTGGCCGTTAGATATACTGTGTTTAGACTTGGTGAATGACCTTTGATTTTTTCTTAGTTGATCTGTTGTTTGGAGAGCTCGTTTGAATGGCCATTTAAGTGACATTATCCTAAAATTTTAAAGTTATTATGAGAAAGAAAGGAATGACAGTTCGTTTTCGTATCATGATTTGGTATGCAGCTGAAAAGGCAATGACATTATACTTGGCATGTAAAAGAAAGCTGCTATTCACTAGCTTTCCAGGTTAAGACAGTCCATACAGGTTTCCTGTTTAGGCATCTTAGGGGTCTGCTTTGTTTCACGATGTTTATTTTTCTATTTTCTGTTTGTCTGTTGTGGCCATCTTGACCACCCCTGCGTTTATTGTTTTCTGCAATAAAATTTGAGTCTCTTCCAAAAAAAAAAAGAAGAAGCTTGGGATTCTTATTTTGTCTTACAATTAGTAACTATAAAATGTGATGGGATGAAGATGTTCTCTCATTTTGTGTGCTTCCGATTTTGGTGCTGATTATTTTTTCTAAAACAATGTTGAGCTTTTCTTCTTCAAAATGATTTTTCGCTATTTATGCTAGTAAATTCCTGATACTTCAATTTTAATCTCAGTAGCTTCTTCAACTTGCATTGTTGGTTACCTTTAATAAGTCCAAATGTAGATTGATTAGTTTCTTTTATACAATTCCCCTTTATTCTTCTTCTGCTTTTGATGTTCCCATTTTAAAACTGCTATTAACGCTCTATTTTGTATTGTTTTCTTTGCCTTTGTTCCTGCTGATCCTGTAATTAGGTTAATGTGGCGCTATCATTTACATTATGTCCTCCATTGTTATTCTTTTCAGGAGGAAGAAGCATTGGGAGATGATGAAGGAAATGGTTCACCATCAAATCCTCTGCATGTGCAATATGATGAGGATCCAAAAGAGAACAACAAGTCAGTGGCTCCAGTTGCAAAGCGTGGGAGAAAAGCTGCTGGTCAGGGTGGCGGTGGAATGAGGACCTGAGGGAGGAAGAAGGCTCATGAGGAGGAAGCATTGGGCGATGATGGAGATGCTTCACCATCTAGTCCTCTGCATGTGAAAACTGACTACAATTTTGAATGATTGATTGACTTGCGTTGGTGGTAGGAATGTGGAACAACAAAAAAGGGTTTTTGGTGATGGTACCTGTTGAAGGTTGTTTTTGAGAATTTTAAGTACATAGTTTATGGTTCCAGTTGAATGGTTTATTTGTTGAGAGAACCAGCATAGCATACAAACTTTTTTTAAAGTGCTCAAATGTTGACAGTCTGCTTGCTTAGCTTTTGATAGTTATGAAAGTTCTTTAATGCCAGAATAGAACAATGGCTGATGCTCAGGGTTTCAATGTAGTAAGCTTTGATAATTATGAAGTTGTGTGTTGTAGTTTCGAGCTTTGGTTCACCAATTATAGCACAAAGTTTTTTATATTTATTTTTTTCCAATCGATAGAAGTTTTTTATATTTATTTGATCCCCCCTTTTTTTTTCCTTTGATTAGGGAAGAAAAGAGAGAGATTTCATTTGAATGTGACTTCTTTTATTAATATTTAAATATTTAAAAGCACCTAGAAATAGACTAAAAACTAATTGGTATACACTCTGGTGTGTTGTCAATGTCATAAAGCAAGCTCTTGTCGTAACATGCAATTAATTAAACATACACTGTAAGAGTATTAGACTGATCAAACTCGTTTTTTTTTTCAAGGAAAGGTCATGAGTTTGAGTCTTAACATTCGTGTAGTATGTATTCACCCATTTTAATAAAAAATGTCCTAAAACATGTATTAATAGTATTTGGGTTTGGATGCAAAGATTTGAGGGCTATACTTTGGCTTAGTGGACTCCACTGTTGTTTAGTGTGTTTTTGTTTGGGGCGTTTAGCCCCCCCTTCTCAGCCAAAAAAGGAAAAAAAAAGTATTTGGGTTTGGTTTCTCGATGTACAGGGTATGAAATTTTCCTTGGTTGCAAGGTTTTACATCGTAAACATGTTGTCATCCATCCATGCTAGCATGACCCTAGTGCTAGAATTCTTTTGTGTATCTGTTTCTATATCTACTATTAGTCGCACACTAAAAGTCACTGAGACTTGTATGTAAATTAACACTCCAAAACTTGTAAAAATAAAGAACGTCTTGAGAAACAATAGCCTGCTAGTCCACATGAATAAAGCAGAAAGGTTTACGCCAGAATTTAGAGGAAACCGAAACCCACAATGATGCCCAAATGCGAACTTTACCCCACAAGTACGAACATTTTCCCCACCATAATCTCAGTAATCTTTTTATTTTGTTCCATCTACACCACCAGGAAGACAACTGACACCCTACAATTCACAAGATTGTCACTTTATTCTTCCTGCACCAAAAGTGCAATTCTTCTCAATGTAGTTAAGTCGTTCTTTGTGCGTACAGGCTGCCAAAACTTCTTGCCAATGTGATTGTAATGGGCTCGGCAGTATGGGGCAAGTCTTTGGTCCAATCATACCGTATGTCGGGCACTCTCAAGCATGCTTTTCTTGAATCCTAAATTCAGAGCTTACAGAACAGACATGCCGTGTCGGTAGTTTAAGATAGTTTCTTTATGGTATCACTGAATGCAGATGCCTCAAAGTCTGGTGTTGCTCAGGAAGCAGTATAGAATATTAGGAGAGCAACCAAAATTATGGCTGAGCTGAGCCAGAGGCAAGGCAGGTTCTAGGTGTCATAGAGCACGCATCATGGGATGAGAGATCTTGCAGGTTTGCTCTGTTCATCTATTTTTCAACTCCGTTGTTTTCCCTGCATGTAAATGTTAGCGTCAAATCTTCTGAGAGAAATATTAGTGATTTCGTTATTGAAACAATTCCTTTATGTAGGGATATATGACAACTTGTTCACAGAATATGCCACAAATTGAAGCTTTTATCTTCAGTCAAAGGTCTATAGAGCTAAAGAGTGCTTAGAATTAACTCTCATCAAGATCTTCTTGGGTGCAATTTTAGATTAAAGCTAAAGAACACTTTATGTCTCTGGATATTTAAAATAAGAGTAATGCTACACTTACCACATTTTTGTATCCCACATTCATACCACATGATGTGGCATGTCCATATCATATGCCACATCAATTAAATCAATGAAATATATTTTAATTAAGAAAATTAGAAAAACAAATAATGGAATAAATCGTGAAAGAAAAGAAAATGTTAAATAATTTTAATTGATGTGGTTGTCTACCTCAGCTGCCACATAAGATGATGTGGGAATGTGGTATACAAATGTGGTAAGAGTATCATTATTCTTAAAATAAAAAGAAAATAGTAGGACATCCCATCATCATCATATACATTATGTTCCTTTTTTGTGGTCAAAATCATACATTATGTTCCGAGACATAATTTCAGTGATGGGATTTCCATGGTCATGACTCATAAGAACAGTTGATGTAAACAATTTCAGTTTTATAATGACGCACAGAAGACCAAATACCAGATACAATTCCACAATGATAAAAAAAACGATCACCACCCAACTATAAATGAATGCTGGTAGAGGCTTTGAGTTCCAAGTTCCATACGAAGTTATTAATATGCATCAAGGGAAATCTTCTTTTATTTATTTTTAAAACAATATATAAGGGCTTTGTTACATACAAAATGTAATAGAATCCCAACTTACAATATTAGTGCCATTGATTAAAACAAAACACACAAGAAATGTGAAGGAAATTTACGGTGTGAAGCATAACTGAAGCTCGAACCAATCATTGCCCATGAGATCCACAGAACGAACAGTTGAATGCAAGGTCTTGATCATATGTCTTCCTCTTTTTCCAACAACAATTTGAAATGTGGTGATACAAAGATATTGAACATGGGGAGGTGCTTTGCAACTGCCAGTCTTGACATGACAAAAGTCATGATTCCCCAAATGAACTAAATACTCTGTCCTACCCAAATAAAATGGCAGCGGCGGACTCGCAATTTTTAAGCCTCGTAATTTAAACAGTTTTCTTAGTGAATATGCAACACCGCCGTCATCACCTTTGTCCATTCTAAAGGAGAATGCTATAATCTCCTCTTCACAACGCCTATTTAAGGTATAGATAGTCTCACCTACAACCACGGCCCTCCCATGAAAATGAGCACAAGTAGAAGTGTTAACTTCGACATGATTCCATTCTTTTCCCTTTCTACTCTCATGAAAAGCAAGGACTTTGGAATTCCAGTTGTGCACGTTGCACAATGAAAACAAAATAACACCATAACAAACGGCATAACCAGTTATTTCCATACCGAAGAAATCATCATAAGATGGAAAAGGAGGCATTGACTCCCAAACCTCCAGATTGGGATCATATCTCTCAAAGCATGGATCATCCGGATACACGGAGAAGTGTGGAGAGGCAAGATAATACAATTTCCCATTAGCAGACACAACATTTGCCATTGGCTTAGTTGCTATGGTAGGAGGAATGGATGGAATTACTGCCCTAGTCTCCGTGTCAAAAACATATCCTCCCCATGATCTAGCGGGGGAGGGCCAAGAACTTATAACGTGAGTGTCCTGTTGAAGTAGATATATTTTGGAGGAGATCGTCGCACTCTGAAGGAAATACGTATTCGAGAACTTGGCTAGAGGTTCAAGAAGTGGAGCTGCTTCTCGGCCGATATCATCATCATAAACTTCTCCTGTACATCTGCGTTTGAACTTTACTTCATATATTGCCTCGTTGTGTCGGCCCTCACAAAAAGACACCACTAAAAACATAGACCTAGCTTTCCCCGGATTTACCATCATTGATGCATGCTCCCCCGTGGGGCTGCCAGCAACCACCGTGCGATTTGGACGACTGGGGCTAGCACTAGTACTAGCTTTCTGGATTTTCGATAACTTGTCATGGATCTCATCTTCCCTCCGTGAAGCCATCCTCATCAAAACCTGGTCCGAGGCCACCGAAGCTTTGGATTCATTATTCCGACGCTCCATGATATATACCAGATGATGTAGCAAGGAGATTAGAACGAGGAGATTAGAAGAAGAGAAAGAGAGATTAGGGTTAGGGCTAAGGAGAGAGACAAAATTTAAAAGAGATCATTCAGGGGCAGATAATTTCATAATTTCTCAACTACAAAGCATGTATTTATAATGACCTAATCAATATTGCTACAGGAAAGCAATCCTAAACCCTGCAGAAACCGGAAAGTAATTCTAAACGGTTGATTTTTTTTCAATGGATATTTTTACACCCAATAACAATTGAAATACACAAAATTTATTTTTTGCCCGTTTTACCCTCTCCTCCACCAACCATAAGGCCATCTCCAACCCATGAGGCCAAACCCAAAATATCCCAAATGTTAGCCCAAATGCTCTCCCAACCCAAGAAAATGACGATGCCAAAATTTGGGAAAACCCAAACTTGAGGCCAAATAGCAGTCTAGCTATTGCTGGGACCCAAAAAAAATTCGGTGAAGCCCACTAACTGCTAACGCAACCCTGTTCAAGGGAGTCAAACGGGCCTCGTGACCGCAGTTGGTCATTGGTCGTTGGTGACAAACACAAAGAAGAGTGCCAAGTGTCGCGACATGGTCATGTTGCCGTTGGAATCCAACGACAACAATTCAAACTTTGTTTTATATTTTATATATTCTAATAGTAACGTAAATCAAAGATCTAGATTAAATATAAACTATTTTAACGGTAAAAAAAAAGATCCAACAAATTTGAAATTTAAATCCAACGGTCAAAATAATATTTTAAATTAATCTAAATCAGATTCAACCCCAAAACTCACTTCAAACTCTATAAATACCCACCCATTTCTCAATTAATCTACCAAAAATATTTTTTCTATTTCTCAATTTATTTTTCCTTTGTCAATTTCATCAATCTCCTTTCATTCTTGTTGAAGATATCCACAAATCTCAAAGAGGTGTGAATTGGAGGCCCGAAGAAGATGAAGCATGGTGCAAAAATGCGGGTTTCCGTCAGTAAAGATGGGGCTATTGGCACCAATCAAGCAAGCGACACATTTTGGAAGCGTGTATATCAAAAGTTTATGGAAAATGATCCGGGCATTAGTGGACTCGAGGTACGAACATACCAAGCCATTACTTCTCGGTTCAAGACTATCAACCAACAGTGTTCTCTTTGGAAGACATGCTTGACTAAGGCCAATACGAACCCACAAAACAGCTCAAATCTACATGATGTGGTAAGTACCCATTCTTATTAAAGCTTTAAATTTATATTTGTAATTTTATTCAACACCAAACTTAAATTTATTTTTACATGCGTAGGACGTGTATGCGAAAACGTTCTTTTGTAATGATAATAAGCCTTTAAATAGGCATTTCAAGTTGTACAATGCTTAGGAAATCTAAAAAGATTGCCCAAAGTGGAACGATATAAATGAGCCTCCCATACAACGTTCTTCCGGAGCTAGTGCAAGTATGGCGAATTTGGGTAACAATGCATACAATATCGACATGCCTAGTCCAAGGCATGAGGGGAAAGATAAACAAAAGGCTGCAAAAAAAAAAGGAAAATGGATGACCTTTGTATTTATTAGGTTTTAGTCAAAGAGAGTAAAATTATTTAGGAAAATGCCAAAGGATAATTTTTTTCTTAGGAAAAGGTCAATGAATTCAGTTGTTTTGGATTGAAACAAAACAACTGTATTGGCCTTTTCCAAATTATGAAAGTTTTGGTTGGCTAAAAACAAAACCTCCCATGACCTTTCTCAACAAACAAGGGGCAAGTAATTGGAATCATTGGTTGAGTAAGGTATTGCTTTCGAGGAGGATAGGAGACGAAAGTTCAACATATTGGACTATGCTTATGCGTATCAGAAGCAACAAGATAAGGAAGCCCAAGAACAAAAAATAATGTCCATAAATGTGTCCAAATTTACTCCAAGAAAGAAGAAGTATTGGGGGGATAAACAAGATGAAATTATGCAAGAACATGCACAGGGTCAACAGCTTGTCGTTAATCCTGAAGACAACTCAGGGGACTATTATCCAAGCCCCCACGATGGTAGTTATTAGTTTATTCCTATGTATGGTGAATTTGAAGTATTGTGTGTTGTCTTTTAGAATTATGTTATGTGGTTTCTTTTGGAATAAAATTATATTTGTGGAATTTCAAATTTTTTAGGTCAAATTGTTCAAAAAATTAAATTATGAAGTTATTTAAAAAGATTAAATGAAGAAAAGTTATCCATAAAAAAAATTAGACTTAAATCATTCTTAAACAATTTAATAAAGTTGTGGACTTAAAATTTGAGTCCGGAGGGTTGGGAGAAAACATGGTTTGAGTCCGGGCAAAACCCAAATAGTTATTTTTTAGAGGGAAAAAAATGTGGGTTTAGTCCCAAATGGGTTGGAGAATGCCTAATGTAAGAATTAATTACAGTTTAGTACCATGTGGTTACACCCTTAGGCCCTGTTTGTAGGCTGGACTAGACTGGATATTTTCAATTAAAACGAACATGAATCTTGGCCATTATTTGATGGGCTTAAAGTGTGTATAGGACTAAATATGGGCCTTGTTTCCACGTCCCAAATAATTGGGGCTTAGAAACCCAACCCCAGACGTGGGTTTTGAAGCCAGAGAGCTTCTTTCTTCTTTCTTCACTCCCGCGTGTCGTTGCTGTCGGTACGACATGTGAAAAACGATGTGGAGAAGGAGCACCCGGGTCCTTTACCGCCACGTGTCCCGGAGGGAATATTCTCGAATATGCTCTTCGTCGACGAAAAACGCCTGACCGCTTATCCGGGAATCGAACCACGTTGCCAGGTTGGGCCCACCGAAGGAAGGCCCGAAGCCCAGGCAACTCCTGTCGTTGCCGCCCTTCCCCGGCCACCCTCTGTCGGGGAAGAGGTCGCATGAAGACGGCGTCGTTTCGCGCGTCACCCCCGTCAGTTGGGTCAAGTATTACTTCGATGGGATTTACGACTCTACCATTCAGTCCCATTTCAAGCAAGGCCTTGTAAGTAAGAACCACTCTAGTGTTATTATCATTTTCAAAAATTACTTTTTAAAAAAAAAAATTTTAAAATTCAATTCAATTTTGTAGGTTCAGATGGAATGCCCAGGTTTGATTGAAAAGGAAGGGCAAATGAAACCCATGAGAAAGGTAAAGATGCTTGCTTTTGCCATGTTTAGCTTGAGCTTTGTGGGTGTGTTTGATTGTGTTTAATTTGATGTGGGTTTAATTTAATTTGCAAATAGATTAGGCCTAGTGAGGTCATGGAGGTAGGGGCACGAGTATACGTACCGGTTTCGGTTGTGGAGAGTAGGGTTTCAAGGAGATTTGACTGCATACCAAGTGGAACATTGTACCCAAATGCTGATGAGATTGAGTATTTGCAGAGGCGTGTCAAGTACAAGGCATGTTTTGAAGTTTAAACACTTACTGAGTTTTTGTTTGTTCGATGTTTTGGTTTCTTAGTTCTGATATACATTGGTTATATTTCAGGACTCTGCTATAATAGTGCTGAACAAGCCCCCGAAATTGCCGGTCAAGGTTAGAATCTATGGAGCGCCATTTGACATTTGTTGTAGGGTTCTACTGTTTTATTTGACCACCATTTGATTTCTGTGCATGAAATGATTTTGTTAGGGTAATCTGCCAGTTCATAACAGCATGGATGCATTGGCAGCAGCAGCATTATCTTATGGTAATAACGAAGGTCCTAAGTTGGTAAGATTTTAGTTTTCCGTGATTCATATTAAATCCAATTCGAGGATAAACCCTTGCTGTATTCTAGAGCAGTCTTGGACTCTTTGGCTCTCCTTTGAGTTTATTTCATTCCCCAATTCATGTAGCCATTTCCAACATTTTAGCTCATCTCTGTTTCCCCGTTTGCATATTTTATAGGTTCATCGGCTTGACAGAGAGAGCAGTGGCCTCCACTTAATGGGGAGAACAAAAGAAAGCGTTTCTCTTCCGCAGTGGTTATATACTGACTTCAATAAGGGGAAATCATCGTGTCAGGTATTATAACTCGTGTTGCTAGCATTATGCATATGTAATTTTGTTAAAGATTTATTCTTAAGGCTGATAGGATTTTGGGTAATTTTAGGCTTGGGATGATGCATGTGAAGCAAGATATCAGAGGTACTGGGCATTGGTCGTAGGCTATCCTAAGGAAAAGGAAGGCTTAATTTGTGCTCCTCTTTCGAAGGTTCTCGATCCCTCTCTAAATTCAGTTTCCTGGTTTATGTAATGTTGAAGGAATAATGTGATTGTATCTATATTTTAATTGGTTGCAGATGCTTCTTGACAATGGGAAGACAGAAAGGGTCATCTTGGCTCATCAATCAGGATTAGATGCTTCCCAAAAGGCTATAACTCAATATCAGGTGCTTGGTCCCACAATAAATGGATGCTCATGGATCGAATTACGTCCACTCACTAGCCGGAAGCATCAGGTACAATGAATTTAGTGTGATACTGCAGCTATAGAGCATAAAACTTTCTGGAGTCCTTTCTGTCTCCTAAAACATTGGTTGATACTGAATTTTTGGTTGACTCTGATTTCAACTCTGCCATTTTTGTACAGCTCCGTGTCCATTGTGCTGAAGCCCTTGGAACACCAATTGTGGGCGACTATAAGTACGGGTGATTTGTACACCGGAGATGGAAATAAATGCCTCACGTTGATGTTGAGCCAACATCTGGGCTACCATACAAGTTGCGGAGGCCAGCAGGTGTGGATGTGCAGAAAGGAAGTGTTCTGTCGAAAGTCCCTCTGTTACATCTGCACTGTAGAGAGCTTGTACTCCCTAATATTGCTAAGTTCCTTCTTATATTGGATCAGAAGTTAGACAACCTGCACCCTGCAGTTAGTTCAAAGTCAGATATCCTTCGGTTCTTGGCATTGATGCCTTCCCACAAGAAAATTAGCTGGAATCTCATGTCATCTTACTTAGTATAGAGAAGGGCAGGTTGCTTTCTAAAAGCTGATTTTCATTACTGTAAACGTGATTTTGGTAGCGACTGTACCTACAATTGTAATCTCTGTAAGTTTTTGACTCCAGCAAGTGATTATCGAAAGGGAAAAAGAGAAGTTAGAGAATTGTTCCGACCTTTCATCCGAAAAAGTTTTCTAGTTGCATTCGAAGTTGATTAAAAGTTAAAAATAGGGATTTATTCTTCGCACAGAGCATCAGACTTTTGACAGTAATGTCCACAAAAATAGAAATAAAAACTTTATCTATATCAAATGGGAGATTTCTTGCAACACTTACAAATGTGGTGATCAATTGGAAATTTCAATGACACTGTCAGTTTATTCTCTATAGACATGAAATGCCTTCATAAATCAAACCACCGAAGTTAGACGATCTTCAGCAGGACATGAACAAGCAGGGCCTGAAGAGACCAAGCTCTTTCCACAAAGTCATGCCAGGGCAAAGCTTCTCAAACGTCCTATATCCTTCAGCATTGTTTCATGGAATGTGATAGGAATTTGGTTCTGCCCTTTGATTGATTCAACCAAAGAGATATTTTGGGAGTTATCACCATGTGCTTCATCATTTACTTCATTATTTTGGTTCCTAAACCTGTTCTGTGGGCATCGGTTGGGAACTAAGAAGTCTTTCTGCCTCATCATTTGCTTCAACTTGTATTCTCCATCTCTGCAGAGAAAAGTATATATGATTAGCAAACAAATGCATGAAATAATATTCTTTCCTTTACTTTTATGAATGAATATTATTAATTCTTTTTTTTTTGTTAATGCAAAGTCAAAGGAGATGCCTCTTCAAGATTTTCTAGCTCCATGGTTTGCTGTATCTGTTCAGCAATATTTTCCTGCAAATAAGAATGACCTAGTTAGCTTGTATAAAGGCATATCAAAGGGAAGGAACTATGTAATTAATTTGAACTTACCACACTGCTTGCTGCTTCAGAGTCCAATTCTACCTCAATTTCGATCATTGAAGAAATCTGATAAGTGGACAGCATAGCTATATTAGTCGGCAACATTTAGAGGGGAGGGGGTTAAGTTGTGTCTAAAGACAAAGCCATACTCTTGCATAGCTGTCAATAAGTTCAATAAGTTCAATCCGTCCCCTGAGAGAATTTTCCAAGCCTTCTCGAACCCTTTTGACTCTACTTCTTCGAGCACTAGATATTAAAAAACAAATTTGTTATTTGCTACATCACTAAAAAGACATTCAAGCATAAAATAATTTCAACTCATCATACTACTAGTTAAGAAAGGAAGAACAATAATGTTAAATAGTAAAACAAAACTCAAGAAGAAGAGCAGTTAAAAAAATTAAATAAACAAAAGGAAAAGAAGAAGTGAAGTGAAAAAGAAAAGAAAAAAAACAAGAGTGCAGTTCAAAAACCACCACAAACCCACGCACCTGGCAGTAAAAAAATAAAACAACACTTAAAACATTTTTAAAAATTTTTAAAATAGAAGAATAATAGCAGTTAAGAAAATTTAAATTAAAAAAAAAGAAGGAGACGTGGAGTAAGAAGAAGAGCAGTTGTAAAATAACATTTTAAAAAATAAAAAAGAATCCCACTATCCTCGGTAATTTTTTTCTTCAGTTTTTCCCGTTCGTGAACAATGCTGCATAAACCATTTCATGCCTTCCAATTGACATGAATTCTTTGTGCCTTCCAATTACTTGAACGGGCGTAGAGTATTTGAAATAAAAGTTAGAGTGTTTGGGGGTGTCTTTGGTTTCCTTGCTGATATATGTTGCTTCATATTCAATTCTAGGTTACATGAATTTTATTTTTAATTTTACAATTTTGTATCATCAAAGTTTTTTTCCCGTCATATGCATATTTGTGTTTTCTTCAGAAAGAGGTAGGTGGGTAACAAAGGAATGACTTACGTTCCACAAAACAACCTTTGATAATTCCCATTACTTATTACTACTTTTGTGGTTTTTTGACTGACATTGGTTGTTGGTTTTCATTGAAGTGGAAATCCTTAATAACAATTAACTAATAGGGGGAGCAATACAAGGGCAAAATACACAATGTATGCAATGTTCTCTCTTCAATGTAGAATATAAGTAAAAATATTTTTCCATTGTTCTCTAAAAAAATAAGTATTTTTCCATTGCACACACTTGCGAATATATAGAAAGAACAGATTCGAGACTGAAATTTCTCAGGTAAATTGAACTCAATTTCATTGAATGAGGACTAAATTACATGATTAAAATATATAGTTCCTCAATTACATGTTTTTTTTTTCCATATAATTACAGCACACTTCCTATAACAGTATGGAATGTTGTCCCACGCCAAATTGATGATGGTTCTCAATGACAACAACCTTCCATAAGTCAAAATTCTAGATCCAACTGTCATTAAAAAAAAACTGCAAAAGAGATGGCAAAACAAGAAATTAGCAAAAAGGAGAAACAAAGACTAAAAAAACAAAATAGAAACTGAGACAAGAAAACCGCAATCAGAAACTGAAAGACCTAAGAAACTCATACTAATTGGCAAAGAGCTTCCTAACCTAGAACACCAAGAAGAGAAAATCGCAAAAAGTGGAACACATAAAGCACAAAGAAACTGTTAAACTAAATAAGAGGGACATAACCCGACATCAAAACACCTCAAAGGGTAAACTTAATCAACCAACCAATAATCAACATAACCAAACAACATCCATAACATTAATACAGAATGAGATACAACTACAACATCCATAACAGCAATACACAGAACAATGAAACTAAAAAGACAGCCGCATTCCAATTTGATAAGATCGAAGAAAAGTAACTATCCCTGTACAAAGTGATATTACAGGAACATGATTAGGAAAAAAAAGAACCATTAAAAAATCATCAGATGGTTTGGCAAAAAATGGGGCAATGTGGAATTGTCTAACTCAAGAAGCTCCACATGTACTTTATAAGCTTCCTAAAGAAGGCAAAACCAAAATTTTTTGAAGCAGTCCAATATTCTCCATTTTCTAAAAAACAAACAGATCCAACAAACAATTCCTGATAAAATAAAAACAAACCATTACTATGAGGCCATTACTCGAGTATCTATTATCCCTTTTTAATTTTTACTTTTTCAAAGTTATTACCGTATAAAGATTTTACCACTTTCACGTTTAATAATGTGTTATACACGCACACACTTATTTCTCATGTTTAATATACGTATTTTTACAAAAAGTTCCATAAAACACCGAAAATTCACATATTATGCACATAATTCTCACATATTACTTAATAAAAATAATATCTATTACAAAAATAGTATAGCTGCACGGCTATACTCAGTTTTTCCTAGTTGTTTTTAAAAAATAGTATAGCCGGTCGGCTATATTCCTTTTTCGGAACTCGTTTTTCGAAAATTTTATAGTATAGAAGCACGGCTTTACTTTTTGACAAGCGGCACCTTGGCGATGGGCGTCCTTTATATATATATATATATATATATATATATATATATATATATATATATATATATATATATATATATCTGATTATTCTCTTATCAGGATGTATTAACGTGCGGGCGTCACGGATGCCATTGTAAATAGGCGAGAAAAGCAAAGCGGGTAATACAAAATACACGGCGTCCGCACGATAATAACGTCCGGATATCCGCACAATAATACTATATATATATATATAGTATAGCAGCCCGGCTAAACTTTTAAAAAAGAAAATTTAATCCTGGAAATTTCGCCGGCATAGATCTGTGCACATAAGGTGCTCGATGAAAGTCCCCTGTGGGCTTGCCTTGCGTTGCTTAGTGCTCTCTAACCTTGGGTTGCAGAGGCAGCGAAGAAGATGATTTTGGTGATGTTATCTCATTTTAGTTGAAACGCACCATTTCACTAACTTGTAGGTTTTTAAAAAAGTCTGGGCATGTATAATGATGAAGAAGTCTGGCCCAAAGTTTTATTAATAACTAGTAAATCTTTTTAAAAAGTCTGGCCCAAATATTTATTAATAAAACCCTTTTTATCTTTTACCCCAGTGATATATTTAACTAATATGTTAGTACAATACTAATTTATATTTAACTAATATTTAACTGAGATGGACTCTGCCACTGCTGTCAATCTTTTGCACAACCCTACACTCCTTGACCTTCAACCTCTTGCTGCTTTGGTTGGGAGTTGTAATGAGCTCATTAAACAAATTGGAGGTTGCTCCTTCATCATATCTACAGAGAGAGAAATTATGCTGCAGATGCTATTGCAAATTGGAGTTATAACTTGTTGGGTGGCTGTCTCCTTGACGAGGCCCCAAGTTGGTTGGAAAATATCCTTCTTGATGACCTCCTAGGGATCGCTAGACCCCGCATGATAACTGTTGTTTAGTGTGTTTTTGTTTGGGGCGTTTAGCCCCCTTCTCAGCCAAAAAGGGAAAAAAAAGTATTTGGGTTTGGTTTCTCGATGTACAGGGTATGAAATTTTCCCTGGTTGCAAGGTTTTACATCGTAAACATGTTGTCATCCATCCATGCTAGCATGACCTTAGTGCTAGAATTCTTTTGTGTATCTGTTTCTATATCTACTATTAGTCGCACACTAATAGTCACTGAGACTTGTATGTAAATTAACACTCCAAAACTTGTAAAAATAAAGAACGTCTTGAGAAACAATAGCCTGCTAGTCCACATGAATAAAGCAGAAAGGTTTACGCCAGAATTTAGAGGAAACCGAAACCCACAATGATGCCCAAATGCGAACTTTACCCCACAAGTACGAACATTTTCCCCACCATAATCTCAGTAATCTTTTTATTTTGTTCCATCTACACCACCAGGAAGACAACTGACACCCTACAATTCACAAGATTGTCACTTTATTCTTCCTGCACCAAAAGTGCAATTCTTCTCAATGTAGTTAAGTCGTACTTTGTGCGTACAGGCTGCCAAAACTTCTTGCCAATGTGATTGTAATGGGCTCCGCAGTATGGGGCAAGTCTTTGGTCCAAGCATACCGTATGTCGGGCACTCTCAAGCATGCTTTTCTTGAATCCCAAATTCAGAGCTTACAGAACAGACATGCCGTGTCGGTAGTTTAAGATAGTTTCTTTATGGTATCACTGAATGCAGATGCCTCAAAGTCTGGTGTTGCTCAGGAAGCAGTATAGAATATTAGGAGAGCAACCAAAATTATGGCTGAGCTGAGCCAGAGGCAAGGCAGGTTCTAGGTGTCACAGAGCACGCATCATGGGATGAGAGATCTTCCAGGTTTGCTCTGTTCATCTATTTTTCAACTCCGTTGTTTTCCCTGCATGTAAATGTTAGCGTCAAATCTTCTGAGAGAAATATTAGTGATTTCGTTATTGAAACAATTCCTTTATGTAGGGATATATGACAACTTGTTCAAGCAGAATATGCCACAAATTGAAGCTTTTATCTTCAGTCAAAGGTCTATAGAGCTAAAGAGTGCTTAGAATTAACTCTCATCAAGATCTTCTTGGTATGCAATTTTAGATTAAAGCTAAAGAACACCTTATGTCTCTGGATATTTAAAATAAGAGTAATGCTACACTTACCACATTTTTGTATCCCACATTCATACCACATGATGTGGCATGTCCATATCATATGCCACATCAATTAAATCAATGAAATATATTTTAATTAAGAAAATTAGAAAAACAAATAATGGAATAAATAGTGAAAGAAAAGAAAATGTTAAATAATTTTAATTGATGTGGTTGTCTACCTCAGCTGCCACATAAAATGATGTGGGAATGTGGTATACAAATGTGGTAAGAGTAGCATTATTCTTAAAATAAAAAGAAAATAGTAGGACATCCCATCATCATCATATACATTATGTTCCTTTTTTGTGGTCAAAATCATACATTATGTTCCGAGACATAATTTCAGTGATGGGATTTCCATGGTCATAAGAACAGTTGATGTAAACAATTTCAGTTTTATAATGACGCACAGAAGACCAAATACCAGATACAATTCCACAATGATAAAAAAAACGATCAACACCCAACTATAAATGAATGCTGGTAGACGCTTTGAGTTCCAAGTTCCACACGAAGTTATTAATATGCATCAAGGTAAATCTTGTTTTATTTATTTTTAAAACATTATATAAGGGCTTTGTTACATACAAAATGTAATAGAATTCCAACATACAATATTAGTGCCATTGATTAAAACAAAACACACAAGAAATGTGAAGGAAATTTACGGTGTGAAGCATAGCTGAAGCTCGAACCAATCATTGCCCATGAGATCCACAGAACGAACAGTTGAATGCAAGGTCTTGATCATATGTCTTCCTCTTTTTCCAACAACAATTTGAAATGTGGTGATACAAAGATATTGAACATGGGGAGGTGCTTTGCAACTGCCAGTCTTGACATGACAAAAGTCATGATTTCCTAAATGAACCAAATACTCTGTCCTACGCAAATAAAATGGCAGCGGCGGACTCGCAATTTTTAAGCCTCGTAATTTAAACAGTTTTCTTAGTGAATATGCAACACCGCCGTCATCACCTTTGTCCATTCTAAAGGAGAATGCTATAATCTCCTCTTCACAACGCCTATTTAAGGTATAGATAGTCTCACCTACAACCACGGCCCTCCCATGAAAATGAGCACAAGTAGAAGTGTTAACTTCGACATGATTCCATTCTTTTCCCTTTCTACTCTCATGAAAAGCAAGGACTTTGGAATTCCAGTTGTGCACGTTGCACAATGAAAACAAAATAACACCATAACAAACGGCATAACCAGTTATTTCCATACCGAAGAAATCATCATAAGATGGAAAAGGAGGCATTGACTCCCAAACCTCCAGATTGGGATCATATCTCTCAAAGCATGGATCATCCGGATACACGGAGAAGTGTGGAGAGGCAAGATAATACAATTTCCCATTAGCAGACACAACATTTGCCATTGGCTTAGTTGCTATGGTAGGAGGAATGGATGGAATTACTGCCCTAGTCTCCGTGTCAAAAACATATCCTCCCAATGATCTAGCGGGGGAGGGCCAAGAACTTATAACGTGAGTGTCCTGTTGAAGTAGATATATTTTGGAGGAGATCGTCGCACTCTGAAGGAAATACGTATTCGAGAACTTGGCTAGAGGTTCAAGAAGTGGAGCTGCTTCTCGGCCGATATCATCATCATAAACTTCTCCTGTACATCTGCGTTTGAACTTTACTTCATATATTGCCTCGTTGTGTCGGCCCTCACAAAAAGACACCACTAAAAACATAGACCTAGCTTTCCCCGGATTTACCATCATTGATGCATGCTCCCCCGTGGGGCTGCCAGCAACCACCGTGCGATTTGGACGACTGGGGCTAGCACTAGTACTAGCTTTCTGGATTTTCGATAACTTGTCATGGATCTCATCTTCCCTCCGTGAAGCCATCCTCATCAAAACCTGGTCCGAGGCCACCGAAGCTTTGGATTCATTATTCCGACGCTCCATGATATATACCAGATGATGTAGCAAGGAGATTAGAACGAGGAGATTAGAAGAAGAGAAAGAGAGATTAGGGTTAGGGCTAAGGAGAGAGACAAAATTTAAAAGAGATCATTCAGGGGCAGATAATTTCATAATTTCTCAACTACAAAGCATGTATTTATAATGACCTAATCAATATTGCTACAGGAAAGCAATCCTAAACCCTGTAGAAACCGGAAAGTAATTCTAAACGGTTGATTTTTTTTCAATGGATATTTTTACACCCAATAACAATTGAAATACACAAAATTTATTTTTTGCCCGTTTTACACTCTCCTCCACCAACCATAAGGCCATCTCCAACCCATGAGGCCAAACCCAAAATATCCCAAATGTTAGCCCAAATGCTCTCCCAACCCAAGAAAATGACGATGCCAAAATTTGGGAAAACCCAAACTTGAGGCCAAATAGCAGTCTAGCTATTGCTGGGACCCAAAAAAAATTCGGTGAAGCCCACTAACTGCTAACGCAACCCTGTGCAAGGGAGTCAAAACGGGGCCTGCACTGCAGTGGCTGTTGGCTGACTAACGCAGTAAGAGTGCCAAGTGTCGCGACATGGTCATGTTGCCGTTGGAATCCAACGACAACAATTCAAACTTTGTTTTATATTTTATATATTCTAATAGTAACGTAAATCAAAGATCTAGATTAAATATAAACTATTTTTACGGTAAAAAAAAAAGATCCAATAGCTGAAATTTAAATCCAAAGGTCAAAATAATATTTTTAAATTAATCTAAATCAGATTCAACCCCAAAACTCACTTCAAAGATCTAGATTAAATATAAACTATTACCATATAAAGATTTTACCACTTTCACGTTTAATAATGTGTTATATACGCACACACTTATTTCTCATGTTTAATACACGTATTTTTTACAAAAAGTTCCATAAAACACCGAAAATTCACATATTATACACATAATTCTCACATATTACTTAATAAAAATAGTATAGCCGCACGGCTATACTCAGTTTTTCCCTAGTTGTTTTTAAAAAATAGTATAGCCGGTCTGCTATACTCATTTTTTCGGAACTCGTTTTTCAAAAAAAAAATTGTAACACATAGTATAGAAGCACAGCTTTACTTTTTTGACAAGTCGCACCTTGGCGATGGGCGTCCTTTATATATATATATATATATATATATATATATATGGTATAGCAGCCCGGCTAAACTTTTAAAAAAGAAAATTTAATCTTGGAAATTTTGCCGGCATAGATCTGTGCCGACGAAATTTCGTCGGGAGAGGTACTTTAAAAAAAATCAAATTTGTGTTCTTTACTTATGTTTTTTGGCCTACTTATTTAATTTAATATATGTATTTACGTAATATCTTAGCCTTTTTGAATTACTTTAATAGGTAATTATATTTTAATTATTATTTAATATAAAAAATTATAGAAAAAGTCCACAATTTTAGTCTTTTGTGAAATCGTTTGGGTGTCTTAATTAAATTTCCCCAGAGCCCAAGAGCCATTACTATGCGGCCATTACTCGAGTAACTATTGTCCCTTTTTGATTTTTACTTTTCTAGAGTTATTACCCGGATAAAGATTTTACCACTTTCGCGTTTAATAATGTGTTATACACGCACGCACTTATTTCTCATGTTTAATACACGTATTTTTTACAAAAATGTTATAAAGACACGCAAAATTCACGTATTATAGACATAATTCTCACATATTACTTAATAAAAATAATATCTATTACAAAAAATAGTAGAGCCGCACGACTATACTCAGTTTTTTCCTTGTTGTTTTTCAAATATAGTATAGCTGCGCGACTATACTCGTTTTTGAAATTTTTTTTGTAAAAATAGTATAGCCCCACGGATTTACTTTTTGACACGTGGAACCTTGGCGCAGGGCGTCCTTTTATATATATATACATAGTATAGCCGCACATGTATACTTTTTAAAAAGAAATTTTAATCCTGGAATTTTCGCAGGCATAGACTTGCGAATTTCGTCTGGAGAGGTGCTTTAAAAAAAAATAGAATTTGTTTCTTTTCCTTTTTTTTTTGGCCTACTTCTTTAATTTAATATATGTATTTAACTAATATCTTAGCCTTTTTGAATTATTTTAATTACTATTTAATATTAAAAAAATTAAAGAAAAAGTCCACAAATTTAGTATTTTGTGAAATCGTTTGGGTGTCTTAATTAAATTTCCCCAGAACTCAAGAGGCATTACTATGAGGCCATTACTTGAGTATCTATTGTCCCTTTTTGATTTTTTACTTTTCCAGAGTTATTACCCGTATAAAGATTTTACCACTTTCACGTTTAATAATGTGTTATACATGCATGCACTTATTTATCATGTTTAATACACGTATGTTTTACAAAAATTTCAATAAGACACGCAAAATTCACTTATTATACACATAATTATCACATTTTACTTAATTAAAATAATATCTATTACAAACGCTATACTCACTTTTTTCCTTGTTGTTTTTAAAAATAGTATAGTCGCACGGCTTTACTTTTCAAAATTCTTTTAAAAATAGTGTAGACATGCGGCTATACTCGTTTTTGATTTTTTTGGTAAAAATAGTATAGCAAAGACGGCTTACTTTTTGACATGTGGCACCTTGGCGCTGGTCGTCCTTTATATATATATATATATATATATATATATATATATATACATAGTATAATGCCCGGCTATACTTTTTAAAAAGAAAATTCAATCCTGGAATTTTCGCAGGCATAGACTCGTCTTGGCCAATTTCGTCGGAAGATGTGCTTTTTATAAATAAAAAAATCAAATTGGTTTCTTTTCCTTTTTTTGGCCTACTTCTTTAATTTAATATATGTATTTAACTAATATCTTAGCCTTTTTGAGTTATTTTAATTGGTAATTATATTTTAATTATGATTTAATATTAAAAAATTAAAGAAAAAGTTCACAAATTAAGTCTTTTGTGAAATCGTTTGGGTGTCGTAATTAAATTTCCCCAGTGCCCAAGAGGCATTACTATGAGGCCATTACTCGAGTATCTATTGTCCCTTTTTTATTTTTTATTTTTTCAGAGTTATTACCCTTATAAAGATTTTACCACTTTCACGTTTAATTATACACGCACTTATTTCTCATGTTTAATACACGTATTTTTTACAAAAATTTCAATAAGACAAGTAAAATTCACGTATTATACACATAATTCTCACATATTACTTAATTAAAATAATATATATTGCAAAAGCTATGTTCAGTTTTTTCCTTGTTGTTTTTAAAAAATAGTATAGCCGAGCGGCTATACTCCTTTTTTTGAAATTCTTTATAAAATAGTATAGCCGTGCCGCTATACTTGTTTGTCAATTTTTTTTTGTTGTAAAAATGGTATAGCAGCACGGGTTTAGTTTTTTTAATCCTAGAATTTTCGCCTGCTTATACCTGTGTCGACGAACTTTCATCGGGAGAGGTCCTTTTTTATAAAAAAAATTCGAATTTGTTTCTTTTCCTTTTTGTTTTAGGCCTACTTCTTTAATTTAATATATGTATTTAACTAATATATTAGCCTTTTTGAATTTTTTAAATTGATAATTATATTTTAATTATTATTTAATTTTAAAAAATTAAAGAAAAAGTCCACAAATTTAGTCTTTTATGAAATCGTTTGGGTGTCTTAATTAAATTTCCTCAGAGCCCAATGAGCCATTACTATGAGGCCATTACTCGAGTATTTACTGTCCCTTTTTTTTTTTTTTTTTTTTTCCGGAGTTATTACCCGTATAAAGATTTTACCACTTCATGTTTAATATTGTGTTATACACGCACGCACCTATTTCTCAAGTTTAATACACATATTTTTTACAAACATTTCAATAGGACACGCTAAATACACGTATTATACACATAATTATCTCATATTACTTAATAAAAATAATATCTATTACAAAAAATAGTAAAGCTGCGCAGCTATTCTCATTTTCCGAATTTTTTTTTGTAAAAATAGTATAGCCCCACGGATTTACTTTTTTGACACGTGGCACTTTGGCGCAAGGCGTCCTTTTTAAAAATATATATTCATAGTATAGCCGCATGTCTATACTTTTTAAAAAGAAAATTTAATCCTGGAATTTTCGCCGACATAAACCTGTGCAGAAGAACTTTCGTCGGGAGAGGTCCTTTTAAAAAAAAAATTGAATTTGTTTATTTTCCTTTTTTTGGCCTACTTTATTAATTTAATATATGTATTTAACTAATATCTTAGCCTTTTTGAATTATTTTAATCGGTAATTATATTTTAATTATTATTTAAAATTAAAAAATTAAAGAAAAAGTCCACAAACTAGTCTTTTGTGAAATCGTTGGCGTGTCTTAATTAAATTTCCCCAGAGCCCAAGAGGTATTACTATGAGGCCATTACTCGAGTATCTATTGCCCCTTTTTGATTTTTTACTTTTCTAGAGTTTTTACCCATATAAAGATTTTACCACTTTCAGGTTTAATAATGTGTTATACATGCACGTACTTATTTCTCATATTTAACACACGTATTTTTTACAAAAATTTCAATAAGACACACAAAATTCACGTATTATACACATAATTCTCACATATTACTTAATTAAAATAATATCTATTACAAACACTATACTCAGCTTTTTCCTTGTTGTTTTTAAAAAATAGTATAGCCGCGCGGATATACTCCTTTTTTCGAAATTCTTTTAAAAAATAGTATAGCCGTACGGCTATACTCATTTTTGATTTCTTTTTTTGTGTAAAAATAGTATAGCTGTGTGCTTTACATTTATATATATATATATATATATATATACATAGGCTATACTTTTAAAAAGGCAAAAAGTCACTTTTGGTCTCAGTAGTTTGTCACTTTTACCACTTTGGTCCTCTGTGGTTTTAATTTGGTCAATTTTGTCCTTGTAGTTTCAATTTGTAACAATTCAAGGACAATATCTTATTTCTGTCAAATTAGAGTAACTTCTCTTACTTGTTGAGGGGTATTTCGGTCCTAAAAAACAAAGGTCGAAAACAAGAAAAAGAAAAAGAAAAGAAAAAGAAAAGGGAGAGAGAAGCTCACCAAAACCACCAACCCAACTACCGGCCCACACTCGCCTCTCAATCTTCCTAACCCATTACAACTCCACCACATCTCGTTATGTCCGCCAAGATCGTGTACTCTCTCTTGTCTACTTTTCAATTCCTTCACTCCACCCCAATCACCCATAACCCGTTCCTCTCAACTCTCTCTTGCCGACTCATCTTCATGTGTCTTCTTTGGTATTTTAGCTTTTTAAATGGAATTTATTGACCAATATTGGGATCACATCACTCATGAGCTAGCTACACCTTTGAAAATTCATCATCTTCTCACCCAATTAAATTCCTTCAAGAAAAATCTTGCATGTTTGTTCTTTTTGTTTGTTCAAAATTTTCTTTTCTTTTGATGAATTTGGGTTTGATGGCTAATGAGATATAGCAGTCTATGGGCTTTTTTGGTTGGGTAAAGTATCAAATCCGTTAAAAAGAAAAATCAATGAGTCTGAGGGTTGGTTGGTCTACCTGGGGTTTGGGTTCGATAGAGGAATGGTGAGGTAGGGGCAATGGCTCTGTTAACGGATACGGCCAAAAATGGGGGTATGCCGTATCGGATATGGCCGTGATACGATCACGGCACCGATACGGCACCGATAGCAGATCCGATACGCCACGTGGCGTATCATAGACTTTTTAGGCATGTTGACTTTTCCGATACGCATCGATACGGTCCCGACATGGTCCGATACGGCAAGGAGTAAAAATGAAGAAGAAGCCCAGCCGAAGAAGAAGAACCGGCCAAAGAAGCGGAAGAAGAACCCAAAGCCGCAAGGAAAGAAGAAGAAGAGGAGGAAGAAGAAGAACTCACTGCCTGCTTCGGCCGTCGCTAACTCTGCTTCGCCATCTCACCATCGCTCCACAATGTTTTTTCTTCTTATTATTGTTGTGTGTTGTTGTTAATTTGATCATTGTTGTGTTATCGCCTTCGCTATCTCACCATCGCTCCACGTAATGCTTTTTCTTCCTATTATTGCCGTGTGGTGTTGTTGTTAGTTTGAGAATTGCTGTGTTGTTAATTAGATAATATGTATGGGTAATGGGTATTGGGTCTTGAGTTTGAGATATAATATCATATTGGCTATCAGCTGCTATTGGGAATGGTATTGAAATGGTTAATATTGGTTGTATATGTATTAGTTTTTATTTGTTGGGATGGATGAAATATGGGTTTTATTAATGTTTTGAATTTATTATGGATAAAATATCAATTTTTCTATTTATATTATTATTTTTAAATATATATTATTTTAATCACAGATTTGCCGTGTCATTCGTATCCTAGTTTTTGGAAATTTGCCGATCGGCGTATCGTGTCGTGATCGCATCGGTGCAACATAGGGCAATGGGTATGGGGTGGTTGAGTGCGATGAATAGAAGGTATGTGGAGGATCGTGTGCATGGTGAATCAAGGATTCGATCAACAAAAAAAAAAAGGTGAATCAAGGAGGGACAGAGAGAGAGAGAGGGAGGAGGAGGGGGGGAAGGGGAGATTTGGATGTGGATACGGTGGTTTGGATGAGGATTTGGAAGAGAGAGGGGTGGTTGGTTAATTTTTAGGGGGAGAGAGAGGGTTTAGGGGCGAGGAGGGGAGGTCTTGGCGGAGTAGGTGCATGTGTGGGTGTCGGGGTTGGGCTTGGGAGAAGAGAGAGAGAGGTGGGGTGTCTTGAGAAGTTTTGTGGTGAGAGGGTGGTTCTTGGGTGGGTGATGTTGGCTAGTGGCTTGTGGGTAGGTGATGTTAGCCAATGGCTTGTTGGGTGGGGTTGGAGTGGTGGTGGTGAGGGTAGCTTTAGGTTGGGTGGTGATTGTGGTTTGATGGTGAAGTTTGGGGAGGGAGAGGGGACGGAAGAGAGAGAGGGAGGGAGAAGAAGAGAGTTGTTTTATTTTTTATGTTTATAAATTAATTTTTTCATTTTGTATTGTTTATTTTTAAAATGAATGATTTTTTTAATAATTTGACTAAATTGCCCCTCTATGGGTAACGAAAGTTACTCTAATTTGACAAAAATTAGAAATCGTCCTTGAATTGCTTCAAATTGAAACCACAGGGGCAAAATTGACCAAATTGAAACCACAGGGACCAAAGTGGTAAAAGTGGCAAACTATAGGGACCAAAAATGACTTTTTGCCTTTTAAAAATAAAATTTAATCCTGGAATTTTCGCCGGCATACAACTGTGCCGACGAACTTTCGTCAGGAGATGTCCTTTAAAAAAAAGAATTTTTTGTTTTCCATTTTTTTTGGCCTACTACTTTAATTTAATATATGTATTTAACTCATATCTTAGCCTTTTTGAATTATTTTAATTATTATTTAATATTAAAAAATTAAAGAAAAAGTCCACAAATTTAGTCTTTTGTGAAATCGTTTGGGTGTTTTAATTAAATTTTCCCATAGCCCAAGAGCCATTACTAGAGTATCTATTGTCCCTTTTTTATTTTTTTACTTTTTCAGAGTTATTACCCGTATAAAGATTTTACAACTTTCACTTTTAATAATGTGTTATACACGCACATACTCATTTTTCATGTTTAATACACGTATTTTTTTACAAAAATTTCAATAAGACACGCAAAATTCATGTATTATACACATAATTCTCACATATTACATAATTAAAATAATATCTATTACAAAAAATAGTATAGCCGCACAGCTATACTCAGTTTTTTCCTTGTTTTTTTTAAAAATAGTATAGCCGTGCGGCTATACTCCTTTTTTCTAAATTCTTTAAAAAATAGTATAGCTGTGCGGCCGTACTTGTTTTTCAATTTTGTTTTTTGTAAAAATAGTATAGCCGCACGGCTTTAGTTTTTTGACATGTGGCACCTTTGTGTGGGGCGTCCTTTAAAAAAAAAAATACATAGTATTGTAGACCGGCAATACTTTTTAAAAATAAAATTTAATCTTAGAATATTCGACGTCATAGATCTGTGCCGACAAACTTTCATCGGGAGATGTCCTTTTATATAAAAAAATTGAATTTGTTTCTTTTCCTTTTTTTTAAGGCCTACTTCTTTAATTTAATATATGTATTTAAATCATATCTTAGCCTTTTTGAATTATTTTAATTGGTAATTATATTTTAATTATTATTTAATATTAAAAAATTAAAGGAAAAGTCCACAAATTTAGTCTTTTGTGAAATCGTTTGGGTGTCTTAATTAAATTTTCCCAGAGCCCAAGAGCCATTACTATGAGGCCATTACTCGAGTATCTATTGTCGCTTTTTGATATTTTACTTTTTCAGAGTTATTACCCGTATAAAGATTTTACCACTTTCACGTTTAATAATTAGTTATATACGCACGCACTTATTTCTGATGTTTAATACACGTATTTTTTACAAAAATTTCAATAAGACATGCAAAATTCACGTATTATACACATAATTCTCACATATTACTTAATTAAAATAATATCTATTACAAAAAATAGTATAGCCGCACGGCTATACTCAGTTTGTTTGGTAGTTTTTAAAAAAATAGTATAGCCGTGCCGCTATACTCGTTTTTTGAAATTGTTTTGTAAAAATAGTATAGCCGCACGACTTAATTGTTTGACACATGGCACCTTGGCGCTGGGGTTCTTTTTATTTTTTATTTTTTATATATAGGCTATACTTTTTAAAAAGAAAATTTAATCCTTGAATTTTCGCTGGCATAGACTTGTGCCGACGAACTTTCGTCAGGAGATATCAAATTTTTCTTTTGCCTACTTCTTTAATTTAATATATGTATTTAACTAATATCTTAGACTTTTTGAATTATTTTAATTGGTAATTATATTTTAATTATTATTTAATATTTAAATATTAAAGAAAAAGTCCACAAATTTATATTTTAATCGTATAGCCGCTCGGCTATACTCCTTTTTCGAATTCTTTAAAAAATAGTATAGCCGTGAGGCTATACTCGTTTTTCGAAATTGTTTTTGTAAAAGTAGTATAGCCGAACGGCTTTATTTTTTGACACGTGTCGGTTATACTTTTTAGAAAGAAAATTTAATCTTGGAATTTTCGCTGGCATAGACCAGTGCCAACGAACTTTCGTCGGGAGAGGGCCTTCTATTAAAAAAAAAATGGAATTTGTTTCTTTTCCTTTTTTTTTATCCCACTTCTTTAATTTAATATATGTATTGAACTAATATCTTAGTCTTTTTGAATTATTTTAATTGGTAATTATATTTTAATTATTATTTAATATTAAAAATTTATAGAAAAAGTCCACAAATTTAGTCTTTTGTGACAGACACCTCCGTACAAGAAGAAAGGTAATATAATGAGCACTATGCCTTTGCTTACAAATGGTTTGTTTTGCTGATGGGGATGTAGGGCAAGTGTCCTGGAGATTATTAGAATCTGCAGAGCAGATTTTAGTGCAAAAACAGATGACAGAGAGAGACAATGCAGCAGGCAAAAGATGAACTCATCTTGGGTGCTTTTGTTTTGTGTGGTAATCAGTATTTGATTTTAATGTGTATTTATAATAATAAGTAATGATGTTGAGGTTGCAAGAAATGGAAGTAATTTGTTAAGCTTGGAGTTCACTGCTGGATTTGAAATGGATTATGTTGTAAGAAGTGCATTGCTTAAAAGACAATCATCTTGGTTTTTGCCTGAATGGCTGGGTGTCCTTGTGCTTCAAATACCACTTATATATTTGCTGTTTGCCTCCTAGGTCGGCTATTGAAAGCTCCATAGTGGACCCTAGACAAATTTTTGACATTTTCATAAGCTTTATATAATTCCTGAATCTGCAGTCTTCCTTGCCATTACAGGAAAGGAAATGGCTGCACTGGTTTTTAAACAATGAAATGGATAAAAATTAAACAGACAAAAGCATTGTCATTAGTTTAATTCAAATAAAAAGATATGATGTCATTTATTAGCAGCACTGTTTCCATCTGATGAGACCAGCAATGGCATGTAAAAGAGTTGTGTAAATATTTTCAACTATATGGAGGTAACAAGATTGTGTGGAGGCAATTAAATCAAAATGTTTTCAACTTTCCAGTTTGCCAGAATAAGCATGGCACATTTACATCTAGGATCAATAGATGTTCTGAAAAATAAAAAAATCAACACCTGAAATCATGAGCTGGGTCTATTTATTTTAGTAGTAAGGAAATGGATCATTATGAGAAGAGAAATTGAAAATCTATGATGTTATTAGTACAAAATGAGTACAAATGTTGTTCTTCTCACAGAGCTGACATGCTTTGGTTCAGGCACTAGGACTAGTGACAATATCTTAGATCAATTTTATCAAGAAGCAGAGCCCACCCAAAAAATTATGGTCAATAACACCTTTGCCTTCGATGACATGCGCGAAATCGATGAGTTTGATTTCAGCACCTGACTCTAAACGCGAAATTGATTCTACTTGAGACAATATCTTCCAATGCAAAGTGAGGATACAAGCCAGAACCATCAGATGCCTCTAAACGCCGAGTGCCATAAAAGACAGGTAAGAACTTGCGAATGTGGTCTAGAATCCTAGTGTCAGTAGAAAATGATATATAGAATGCTAGCTCACGGGATCCAAATGTAACACCCCGTCCCGAAATTAATATTTAATCTTTAAATTTTTCAAGTAAAACACGATTTTATCCCGGGAATATTCTAATGAGTTTTAAATTAACTTGGGTTCGGAGAAGTAGAATAGATAAGTAAATTAGAAATGAAATAAAGAAATAAAATATTTTGAATTAATTAAAAATTTAAGGAATAAAATAATATTTAATATTTAAAGGGGCAAAATGGTCAACGTTAATTTTGGAAGGGAATTTGGCAAAACAAGCTCGCCATTACGTCGGGCTCGTCGATACAAGTTCGTGGGTATATTGTGGGCTCGAATTGGAGTTGTAACAAAGAAATGACAATCAAGAATAGGCCAGTGGCATAACCGTAAATATTTTGAAGTTCAGTTTTTTAAAAAACCCAGAATTTCTTCATTTGGCAGCTCGACCAGCCCACTTGAGATGGTGATATTTCTCAACTCCGGCCTCCGTTTCAAGCAAGGCAAGTCCCAAATGAACGACCACACTTCCCTCTTCTAGACCCAGCCCTTCTCCGCCTCTATCCACCGCCGTAGTCGCCGGAATCAGTCACGAAACATGCGGTTTTGGACAGATTTTACTTAAACTTTCCCGGTCGTTTCTCCCTCCTCCGGCCACCAATCGAGTAGAGTGAGGTATGCTTTTCCACCTAGTTTTCATGCTCTAGCTGATGGTTTGGTAGGTTTTGATCGATTTGCAGCGTTGATAGGTTTAAATTCGAGTTAAAGTTTAGGCAGATTTTGAGACTAGGTTTTGACCCACTTAGGATTCGAATTGGACTTTCCTGCAGTTGAAGAATGTGTTCGAGAGGTCAAGAAACTTGTTGTTTCCGGAAGGATAGCTCCCGGTTTGGAGTTTTTCCTAACGTCGAAATTTATCAGTTTTTATGTCATCGGAACTGCCAGCGTGTGTTCCCACACGCCGGCCCACTTTTCACTGTCAATATCTCTTCCTAAATTATCCTTACGCCGTTACGAGCTCGTAGGTGTGCTCAGATTGCAATTTGGAGTTCGAATGACAGTCGAATGGATTTACGCATATTGCGCGTTATCCGGGTTCAATATGTTCAGACTGTTGGATCGGTCCCAATTCTTAGTATGTTGGTTCCCGCATTTTTAGGATCGTGTGGGATTCGACGGATTGTGAATCGGAGTCCCGGATACTCCGAAAATGCCAACCCTAGGTCTAGGGTTTCGGAAAATTGTCCGATCGTGCGATCATGAGCAATCCGACCGTCCGATCGAGACCAAACTTTAGGGACATGTGTCCTAGGCATATTGGAACATTTAGGAACTTTCGGATCGGAATTTCGAAGTCGTGAACCCCACAGGGTCCTGGGTTGAATTTTTGGGGACTTTATCTCTTTTTGAGTCCCGAGACATTTTTAGACCGTTCTAAACCGGAGAAAAACTTCTATGGGCATAGGGATGACTTTAAATTCGATGCATGCACTTCTAGGAGCCGGGAGTCAGGATTTTCAGATTAAATAATTATGTTGAGTTCTACAAGAGTTGTTCAAGATTTTATTAGGAAGGGTATATACGTACAAGTGCTCGGTGGTTATAACGTGGCATCGATTTTCTTGAATTTATTTAATTATGGGATGAGTATATTAGTATATATATAGACCGCTAAATTATGCATATTCTATTATTTTGTATTTGGTAGTGTATTATAGTATATGATGGAAGCTCTAAGGGTAGTGGTGATCCATTTATTAGTTAACTATTTATTTATGGATGTATTTATTTATTTAATTATTATTGCTATTAAGATTATTGTTATAGTATCGGGAGGGATGTTAATCGGAGTTCGACATGATTAATAATTAATTAAATATTTAAGTGCATGTTTATATTAATACTTATACGAATCTCAAGGTAATCGAGAATTGATTTCTGGAAAATTGAGAAGAGAATTTAAGTAAGCTTGTGAAACAAGAGGAATTTCATGATAAATTTTAGAATATGGTTTCAAACCCACCTCAGGAGTACCTCATGTTGCCTTGGAAACAAATTTGTCATTTATGATACACCCCACGAGTCTCGGGGACGCCCGAACCGTGTGGAGCGAGGACGCGTTTCGGGTAGACTTGGTGTCCCCCGATTCAGCGAGGATACGCGTTCGGGCTGATCACCCGTTCCTGCGAGGACACGACTCAGGTTGACTTTGTGACTCCTGAGTCTTATGAGGACGCGGCTCGGGCCGACTTTGTGTCACCAAATTCTGCGATGAAATGGAATTGACGGTTAAATGTTGGAATTGATGGATAATCAAAGGATACGCACCTCAGGCCGACTACGTATTCCCTGAGAGTCTCGAGAATACGCACCTTAGGCTGATTACATATTCCCTGAGTGTTGCAAGGATGTAACTGGTACATGATATGTGGAATTGAGGATAAAATAATGGAATTGACGGATCGATACGTGGATTTAACGGTTCATAATATGGGGGTACGTCCAGGTGGAGAATTTTCTAAGTGTAAAGGGTTTTAAACAGATCACAATTAATTTCTTAAGCGATGATGTCTTTTTATAAGAAAAAGGGGAAAACCTATGTTTCAGTTAATCTATTGTTATTGACATTAAGATTTCACTTGCTCAATTTTATTTTAATAATTTCCTCATTTTCCTACTTCTCTATAATAAATGGATTATAAATCTTTCTATTTAGATATATGTATTTATAATTGAGTTTCATGTGAATTTCAAAGGAAGGGTTAAAAATGCTTTCAGCGATGTTTGTTTTCTTTATTTTATTTTATTTTTAGTTTATATATATATGAATTAATTTATGAATTAGAGGAAGTCCAGTAAATGGCTTACTTATGCTCTAAGTGTGAGCTGTTTTGAGAATTGGGGAAGTTGGAAAGTTTTACTTCAGAGTTGTGAAGGTTATTGAGCCTATCATTAATATAAGACTTGGATTGATTTGCAATCACATTGAAATATAACAAATAATAAAGATTTGTACGTGCATGATAAAGAGTTGGAAGAGCTACGTGTGGCTTGATCCCTCAAGGAGGGTACGTAGGCAGCCTAGATTAATCTAGGTGCAGCCACGGAAGAGAATGTTCCAGAAATTAGTTATGGAGTTGGTTCGGAGTCTATTTAATATTTTAATTGAGTTCCAATTAAAGTTATGGGCGGGCCTTAGGCCGAGTAATATTGAGTTATGAGGCTTATATGATAATGAACTCTATTTATTAGATTTCTCCATATAACGACGTCGATAATGATTTCTAAAACAATGGTATCTGGATGATGGTTTAGGATTCACCTTGGGTAATATAATATTACAAGAAATGTTGATGATAATGTCGAGCTGATATATCGAGAACTGATGAGTTTAATAGATAAAATGTTAGGATTGAATTGATGGTAACTCTGATATTCGAATTGTTGTAAGGCCGGAGGCCATTCAGACTAGATGCTTTAGAGGTGTGTGAATATATGTTATGCATGCTGAACGATTGGGGATATTAAACTGTGCTTTTTACAGGTGAAAATAATTTGGGAGTTGTCTGTTTTACGAGGGAGACTCTGCCGAATTTTCGGTAGAAGTTGAACTCTAAAAAGGATTTTCTTTGAGTTTTGGACGAAAAGGGCAATTAGGTCAATCGTGCCCGGCACCCGACAGGTGTCGGACACGCACAGGATCTGACACGAATTCCAAAGTGGAATTTGGGTCGGGTCCTATCACCATGCCCATCATTCTAAAGAGGCTTGTAAAAGTGCCCTGAATCATCTATAAGAGGGCCCAGCTTCCTATCACCGGCTTGGTGGCCAGCAACTTGATGATATGGGACCTTAAGCATAGTCTGGAGTGTAAAGAAAATTATTAGATGTAATCAAATTACAAAGAGGTTGTCATTGTAGGCAGTACACAATTAATATTTAAGATTTTGTGAACAATAGCAATAAAGAAACCACTTGAGTATATCAATTACGAGCTTCTCATCTTCAAGAAGTGAGATGGCACATTTCTGCGCTTCCTAATATAGAATAAATAAATAAATAAGCAAACTTGTCAAAATAATGTGGATGGCTGGCTTTTTTTTTTCTTGAAAATGGCGATAGCATACTTAACTCACACACATAACACGGATGTTTGGACTTGAATTCAGGACCTTGCCTGAGGAAGTAAATACTCCAAACCACTACACTAATGGATCTTTTGCGGATGACTCGCTTTTTAAACACTAAAGCACTAGGATAGTTTACTTAGCCAATTTATGAGTTTTCTATTATGCTAAAACTCACCAACTTAGCACATTCAACTCAAAGATAATTAATGCTTTCTTAGTCCCTATAGAAAAGCAGGTTCAAAATGATAGCAAGAAGTATACTGGAGTAAATCCAAATGCAAAACTAAGCTAAAGTTGAGAAAACTCAACTGAAGAGTTACCTCACATCTCAACTTTCAAAGACCACCCCCGAAACTTAGTGTCTCCTAATAAGAGTACTACCGGGCATGTCAAACAACCATTCAAGGGATACAATGGACTGAGTTTCCTTTAGTTGGTCACATACCTTTTGATTTAGAGAGTCCACTATTATGCTTAATTTCAAAAGACTGAGTGTTAGGCATCCTCCCAGGTTTAGCCATATACCAGCTGTTCCTTAAACTTTATGCATCCTCTATTAAATTCCCGCTATCATATTTACATACCAAAGCTGTATATCTAGTGACATGCTCCAGGAAATCAAAACCTCCAGAACCCCTCTGTGTGTTTTTGGTTGGATGAATAAGTTTAATATGGGGCTTCTCAAATACCTTATAAGTAAAGAATGAAATTGTTGAAACGGACATCTTATAAAACCATGAGGCAGTTGACGCTTTCTTCAAAATTATGCAGTGTTTGTGTTCATGTAGTATTGATATCATGTCCACTCTTATTTGGGTTAAATTATATACCTTCGTGGTTGTTTATACCTTTTGCTTGACTTACAAGCTGTTTTTGGATTGTTTTGTTCATCTGATTAGCCGTGTAACTTAGGACGGTGTTGATTTTCATGCAAAGTGACTGAAAAAATGGGCTTAGGTTTTCGTATAAAACTAATGACAAATATAAGAAAGCAATGCAAACTTACTGAAACAAATATAAGAAGGCATTCAAGTTAAAAACTTCACTTAGGAAATGGTTTTATATCAATTTTTGTAAAATAAGTTTTTTCTACACGTCCATCTTTTGTTTTATACGTTGAAATGCAGAATATATTTTTGATATGGACATCTACGTATGTAGTTTGAATTTTGAAGTGGCTATTTTTTTTTGACGTACCAAATTTATTTATTTATTTATTATTTTTTGAACCGGATTATTATATATAAAAGTATATAACTATAAATCCAGGCCATTCTAATAATCTAAGCCTCATGAGGCATCATCAAGTTTTGAGTTAAGGGGTTTTTTTTTTTAATAACTCACGTTAAACATTAACATAGACAATTAGAGTAATTCACTATTTTTTGGTGATGCAATTTTGTTTCTTTCTCCCAAAAAAAAAAAAGGTTCTAACTTGACTTTGTCAATTGTTGTTGTTACATTGAATCGAATACATTTTGCCGATGTCCGTGAGGTATGTCTGAAAGAGATGCAGCCTTTGGCTTAAACAGTCTGGGTATGGGGGCATATCTTGATAGAATAATGGGATCACGGGAGAGATGTTACTGCCGCATGGAAGACTGGTCTTGAAGTTGAAGAGGGGTTTGGTACAAGGTTTGATATGAAAAGACCTCCATGTTTTTTTCTCCCCATCTTATAGTTTATGGTTCCTTTGGATCTTATTTTCTACTCTTATTTGCATTCAGTGCACAAGATGTTTGCGTAGCGGCAGACTAATCAAACTGGGCGGGAGAATTGGTGGATCAGCCACTGGGCTTACTGCTGAACATGGGTTCGTCCGAGTTGTAGATGACTGAACTGACTGTACCATGGAACGAGCTCCAAGGTGTACATGCACGAACCATTGCTGACCATTGACAACTGAATGATGTGGCGCTGCTGATTGTTGACAATCATAACAATAGTCTCCCGTGGCGGATCAAATAATTTTTCGTCTTCATGATGGAGCACAGAATAATACAATTCACAATTGTTTACGATTTGTCCATTATGCGGGACTTCATAAGTACAAGGATAGAGCGGGGGCTAGGCATAGCCTTCACTCTCCCCTTAATAGATCCGCCACTAATATGAGAGAAAATGATGAACATAGAAAACCTCATATTTAAATATCTCAATGATTATTTTTGTTTTGTTTTTTTATGACATTTTCTATTGAGATGACAATAATATACTAAATTACACACACACACTATACTAGGACTCGACCTGAGACCTTTCATGCTCCAAACCACTACATTAGTGAGTCTTTTGAGAGCCTCTTAGACATTTAACTCTTTATTAAAATGTTATAAACCACGAATTTGAAAACTCATTATATATTAATTTTCTAATTAATAAAACTTTTCTTGACTTGTGCATTTTACCAAGTCTTTAAATTCCAGCCAGGGTGCGCATAACAATGGTCATTGCCTATTGCAATTCTCTTGCGATACAAAAACAAAACAAAACAAAACGTGTTGTGGACATCAAAAAGATATAGGATGCATGACAATGCAAAAGCATGGCATTTACGAACAATTGACAGAAAAGGGCAGTTCTTTTTCTTTTTCTTTTGTTGTTCAGTTCATCCCCGACATACAAATAGAGGGGCCGATGGTAGGAGAATTTTTTTTTTCTTTCTAAAGTTACTCTGCATTTCTACGAAGATTAGAGTTATTTAAAAACATTTAAAATAAAAATGAAATTATATTTATTTGTTAAATTGTAATTAAGGATTGGCTTCCTATTTCATAAATAAATATGAACCTAAACAGTTTGATGATCCAGGCACCTAGACTATTCATGCAATGTAGAAACATGATAACAAAAAAGAGCTTCAGACTGAATGAAGTAAACAAAGGCAGCAACCGCAAATCATAAGATAAAGAGAAGGCATAATTTTGATCGGAAAAAAAGTAGAAATTGTTTCAATGTGTACTTTCAAAAGCACCATGTATCCAACTTACATTCACTGACCCAGACCCAATTGAGTGACCCATCACACCCTCATCAGGCACTTTTGAAAATGGTATATGATCACACCTAGTATCAACTAACATCCAATCATCCGCGCTACCAGCAGAATGTTCGCCACCTCCTGAGTCACCAGCTCTGCTCAGGTGACCAGGTGAGCCAGGAGCAGATTGCGACGCATGGTCAATAGTAGGACAATTGTCGTTGATACAGCCATTTGAAGCATCCAAACCGACAACAGAAACAGACTCATATACCTTCTTATAGGGGGCAGAATAAGTAGGAAGCAACTGCCCTGGTTTGGACCCATTGGAAGATGAAATTGGCTCTGTTTGCTTCTCTCGGGTACAATTCGGAACAAAATCCATGCTCTTTGCACTACAAAATGATGCCTTCTGTTTGTTGAATAATGAGGGGAGAGGTATGGCCCTCGTTTCTTCTTTCTGCTGCTTGTAAAAGGACATGGCTCTCTACAAAATAATCACAAATCAGAAGTGTTAAACCCATATATTAGGCTATCACAAAACCAAATACCAAAAAATAAAAAATTGTTGTATTTTTGTAACATAATCATGAAAGGGTCCAAATTTCTACATCACTTTATGTTGGTAACTTGGTACTAATTATATAACATCTGACCATGTTCATACCTGAAAAACACAATCGTTTATGGCAACAAAAAGAGAAGCACTCGAGGCAAGTTTGGAAAGCTCCGTTTGGGTTTTTACAACCTCCTGTAAAACAAAGAAAATACCATTATGATTGAAAAATTAACATTATAGTAGATAAACAACAAGATCCAATTATAAATTTTACCTTAAGATAGAGAAGCTTCAAAGAATCTTCATCAACATTTTGACTCTGTTCTGCATTCATTAGTTTTAGGCATTGATTATATAACTCTGGATGAGTAAGCTCTGGCGAAATATCAAGCTTAGAAAGATATACAAGCCAAAGACGATCATCATCATCCTTGGATATCTTAGAAAGTTCAGGTAATTGTTCAGCAATACTGTTGGATGGCTTAGGTGGTTCCTTTGCTAAAGCATCACCGTTTTGACCAATTTCAATCTTCTGACTCTTGTCCACAAGATCATTACACTGGTTCTCTTCATTTTGAACTTGCAGACTTGATGCTCCTAACCAAATTTCATCCTCTTGTGTACGTACTGCAGGATCCTTTGCCTGAAGTACAGAAGGCAACTCTGGATTCACACCATCATGAGGGCCCTTCCACATATCTGTTCTTGTTTCCGACCGCTGGCCATCAATTGGTTCTCTATTATGGTTCCAGTCAAGCCTCCCATATGCTAGAGAATTAGTCCGGGCAACACTGTTAATTTCATCCCACGCATACAATGGAGGAGGCTGAGAGCCATCAATAGGATTCTGCCACCCAAATGAATGGTCTTGCCTGAGGAACCTGTCAGCATCATGGATATGATGGGGAAATAAAGAGCGTATATCCATCACAGGTCCGACACCATACATTGACAAAGCAGAAAACTGATGCATAACTGGATGTAAACCAACAGGGGGAGGACCATGACGGAAATGAGTGAAGCTGTTCATTACTGGAGAAGGCCGATTTGGAACAGCACTCCTGGCATTAACTGGAGTACTGTTCCTGGCATTACCATACATTCGTCCAACATTGGAACTATTATTTCTCTTGTATCGATGGCGAGGTGGAGGAAAATTGGACCATGAGTTGCTAGGCAATTGATCAGCTTTGATAGAATATAAAGAAGAGAAACCATCAATATCTTCCCGGGATAACTCACCTGTAGGAGGTGTCTCTGAAGGTGGCTGCAAATTTCCTTTGCCTTCAGTACCAGATGAGTCTCTGTCCTTGGTAACACCACTCCTCTTTCCAAATTCTTTACTATCAAAACTCCCCTTAATACCAAGTGTGGTAAACTCAGAATCATCAACTAGATGCACAGCAGAAACACAGGCATCAGGATTCAAGCACCTTTCAGCGGATAAGTCACTTAAATGGCTGTCATCCTTGTCAATCAGTCTCTTGGTAGGCTTAGACAAAGAAGATTGTTTGAGTACTCCACAAACATCTGCAACCTCCTTAAAATGAAGGAGACTATGCCTAACCCTTTCTTGAGGTTCAGAGTCACCAGACATCAATTCTGCTTCCCTTGAGTGCCTAAAGAAGGTCCACAAGGACATTCATTAGTAGAGGTTCTAGAGCACAAATATTTTGACAGTGATTGCTTCTTGTCAAACCAAATGACCAAAAGAAAAAAAAGTTAAAAAAAAGTGAAGCACTAGCAACCACAAGATTGTTATGACATATCCAGACAAACTCCAAGTCCCTATATGCAAATTACTACTTAAAATTGTAAAGAACACATAAAAGTAGTCACAAGCTAATTTGACTGAATTAGAAAAGTTTCAGCATGTCACATTGTTCAATATTTCCCTAGGATTAATGCCCGACATCCATATACAACTCATTCATCTTCAAGTCACTTATCAGTATGGTCTACAAAGTCCATTTTTGAAACAGATAATTATTGGCACAATACCAATCATTCCAAAAACCGCTACAACTAGGCACTGAAACATGCATAACCATTCAACACTGAACAACAAATGCCTTTTCTAAGCAAAAACAATGCTTGCGGCAGCAAGCAGACTAAAGATGCAAAAAAAAAAATTTCATTTGAACATAACCACACTTGCTGCATTCATGAATACAATACATGACTGCATTCTCTAAAAGTCCTTACCACATGATAAGAACATAAAATAAGAAGAAAAACAATTACCTGCATTGGTCTTTTGCAACATGAGAATAGGAGCTAGGGAAACTCATCTGTCTTTTATGACTTGCAATAAAGTCTGCATCAACACAGCATTTGTGAGAATCTTCTTTATCATCAACAGACGTTACCATGCCTCTGCCTGTAATTTTCTTTTCTGCATCAGCGTGTTCCCTGGTACTTAGGCAGCTACTGTATGTTTGGTCCTCTTTATCATCATCTCTCTTTCCCCTATCATCACTGTATCTAGTGTTTTGACCATCGTCATAATTACTACTATCAAATCTTGATTTCTTATATCGAATTCCACCAGCATTACTTTTATCCCTTGTGTACTTAGTACCAGACCTGTCACCATTGTGATCTATTAAGGCATGCTCATCCTTGTGCCTGTCTTCCCAGTGTGTTTTCTTCCAATCAACATCTTCCTTAGGCTTGCTATCCCTGTGCCTCCTATCTCTGTCAGCATCTTCTCCATATCCATCCTTGTAACTTCTGCCACCATCTTTTCCGTACTTGACCTTATAACTTCTGTCACCATCTTCTCCATACTTATCTTTATAACTTCTGTCACCACCATCTTCTCCATGCTTTACCTTATAACTTCTGTCAGCGTCTTCTCCATCCTTATCCTTATAACTTCTGTCACCATATTCTTCATGTTTTACCTTATAACTTCTGCCAACATCTTCTCCATCCATATCCTTATAACTTCTGTCACCATCTTCTCCATACTTATAACTTCTATCACCATCTTCTCCATACTTGACCTTATAAATTCTGTCACCATCTTCTCCATATTTATCCTTATAACTTCTCTCTGCATCTTCTCCATGTTTAACCCTATAACTTCTGTCACCGTCTTCTCCGTGCTCAACCTTATAACTTCTGTCACCGTCTTCTCCGTGCTTAACCTTATAACTTCTGTCACCGTCTTCTCCGTGCTTAACCTTATAACTTCTGTCACTGCCTTCTCCGTGCTTAACCTTATAACTTTTGTCAGCATCTTCGCCATACTTGTCTTTATAATTTTCATCATCCATGTATCTTCTATCCTTGGCATGCTTGCCCGTTGAAGACCGCCGACTATCATTATCATCTCTTACATAATCTTTATATTTCACCTTGTCAACAGAGCCATCTCTGTTCCTCCTAATTTGTTTCTCAAGCTCCTCCTTTAACTCAGGATTTTGCACCTCATCTTTCAAATACCTCTCTACAAAGTGAAACATATAAACTTAAAAAGATACATGATATCAATCAGGTTGAGTGCACTCAATGTGTATAAAAATCATCAATAGAAACTTTTCAAAGATTAATTATATTCTTATTAAGAAGCATCAAGACCTCAAAGTACATTGCACATTGTACAGTAAACATTAATAGGAACAATAAAAGTATTTAAAATAAAAAATAAAAAATTCAAAGCACAGCGTAAACACTCGCAAAGAGAAGCCAATAACATTACCCGTGTCATCCATTCCTTGTCCAACCTCTGGAACCTTCTCCTTCACATCCTTCCTAATCCTCTTAATATCTTTTCTCCTCTTTGAAGCAATGTACTCGACCTCAGCTGAATCTTCATTATCATCTCTCACATAATCTTTATATTTTCCCTTCTCAACAGAGCCATCCCTGCTCCTCCTAATATGTTTCTCAAGCTCCTTCTTTAGCTCGGGATTTTGCACCTCATGTTTCAGAAGCATCTCTACAAATTCAAACATATATACTTTTTCAGATGCATGATATCAATCAGTTTAACCGCACCTAAAATGTGTATACAAATCATCAACAGCAATGCTGGAAAAGAATAAAATAAAATAAAAATTCATCAAGATGCAGTAAAACCTCAAACTACATTGCAATCATCACAAGAAACAGCAAAAACTCAAAAATCCAAAACTCAAAGCATAATGGAAAACACCCACACAGAGAATTCAGTCACATTACCAGTGTCTTCCGTTCCTCTACGAACTTCTGGAACCTTCTCCTTCCCATCCTTCCTCTCACTATCTCTTCTCCTCTTCGAAGCAATGTGCTCGACCTCAGCCGAATATTCGACGCCATTGCCACGCTCTCGCGGTCTTCGCTTCTCACCGGTTCGCGAATCCTTAGAAACCCTAACCGAGTTCTCTTCTTTACCATTCCTGCTCTTTTTCGTTTTTACGTCGCTAACTTCTTCGTCAACTATTTCTATCTCCTCTTCTGAATCCGAGTGGTCTAATGCGGCGTCGTTTGAGCTGTGCTTGCTCTGCTTCTGAGTCCACTTCTGTCGAGAGTTCTTCCCCATGGTTGTTTAACTTCCGCTGAGAAATGAAAAACTTGTTTTTGTCGATTAAAAAGTACAATTGGAAAGAAATCGCGATAGAAATCCAGCGACGGTGAGAGTGGGTAAAGATTTCATCGGAAACTGACGGTTCAGATTGCCGGCGATAGAGGGCGGAGGAAAATGGCGGTTTGATATGAGAGGGTTTTGGGACGGAGGAGACGGTGGACCCAAGGGGTTTCTGATTGATGTGCAATGACCAGATCACCCTCGTTCAGTTTCCCGGGTTACTTGTTGCCTTGTTGGTTTGCCACGTCAGGTTCAGCCATGCCCAACTGGAGGGAACACATTGCCAAATTTTGCACACTACCATCACTTTTGGGCCACACAACGAGCCCTATTCTTGGGTTTGAATTTTACTTGGGCCTCACAAAGAGCCCAATCCTTTGGAGACCCTTGACGTTTGGCCACACTCTATAATTATATTGGGAGAAAGTTTTAGGTTCGACTGCCCTATACGGCAACACACTCACAAATGAATGAGACCGATACATGAACGTCTCATCTGATCCCACTTCGACATATAGAACAATTGTACCTAAGACTTTCTCCGAAATTGATAGTCGGTTATTAAGAGTTTTCTATAATTTTTTAGATTTTTCAAAAAATAAAAATTATTGTTTACGAATTAGTTTATTCACAGATGATTGAGATGTAAATGAGTAAATAAATGTTTAGTCGACGCAGTGAGTATGAATATTGTGAGTGATGAGGTGCGTATATTGAAATGATGGGTACATGTGTTTGGCATGTGTCGTTTTACTGGCCAACATCACAGATGAAGACAATAGGGAAGGATAGGATCATAGGACATAACCCAACAAGAGTCTCTTGTGGCCACAAATTAAAAGTGTTGATATTTCTCTCTTCTTCTTCTTCTTCTTCTTCTTCTCTCTCTCTTCTCACTCTCTCTCCGTTGATTGCAGTAGTAAAACATGGCTTCTAACATAACCCTCCCAAGCTTTCGAGGCCCTCTTCTCAAATCCAATTTTCTTGGAAGAAATGATCATCTCCAATCGTGCTCATAAATCGTCTTTCACAATTCACAAACAGCCATCGATCCATTCCCTAAGGCCATGTGCCAAATTCAATCTATCTGAAATCTTGGGAGGCAGAGGGCTTTGCAATGGTGAAGAAGGTCTGCTACAAGAGCTTACAAGAAATGTTGAAGAACAAAAAGATGTGGAAGAACAAGTATCAGCAGCCGTTGCTGCTGAAACAGATGAAGAAAAATCAGATAGTTCTGCGGCAAGTGCTCTTAAAAGCGTTCAAGAAGATGCTTTTGAAAAGGAGCTTATGGGGCTTACTGGGGGATTTCCTGGTGGTGAGAAGGGGTTGCAAAAGTTCATTGAGAAAAACCCACCTCCCAAAAAGCCATTGGTTGCAGACTCTGGATCAACTGCGGCACTTGTGAGCTCAAAGAAGCCAAAAGCACCTGAATTGCCATTGTTGCTGCCTGGTATGATTGCCATTGTGAACAACCCTAATAGCCCTTATTACAAGTACTGTGGCATTGTACAGCGAATCACCGATGGGAAAGCTGGGGTTCTTTTTGAGGGAGGGAATTGGGATAGGTTAATTACTTTCCGACTGGGAGAGCTCCTGCGCAGAGACAAGGGCCCTCCGGGGAAAAATCCCAAATCTGCCGTCCTCGAACCTTTTCTCCAAAAGGATTCTGAATGAGTCATTCCCTTAGAAACTCTATCACATGCATATGTATTTGAATTCGGAATGTGCAGTACATAAATTTCTAGCTTAAATGGCAACCACTTGTATTGTAAATTGCATGAACAAGACTACAAGAGAAAACATGTCATAAGGATGCCAATCAATATCACATCTTTATTGTTCAAAGTGTTGTCTATCATTATGAATTTCAGCTAGTAGGTTATTCTTTAAACAATAGAAAGAAGTCAACTCTGGATACTTCCAGGTGCTTAATAAGGGTCAAAACATTGTCCAACACATAGTCCTCTGTACTTAAATCTCCACACAGGATCAGATGCAGCCACCCAACTGCCCAAAGACGATTAACATAAATAAGTAAATAAGTGCAAACCCAAAGAAAAGACAGACAAGAAATTTGATTTCAAGTTTGTCACATTAGCCAAGAAAATTGATTTCAAGTTTATCACATTAGCCCTTTCAAAATTTTGATGATGATGGTTCACTGGACTAGCGCCCATCCTGATCAAGACTCAAATGTTTAGTTCACACTTTATAACTCACATATCAAAAAGAATCACCATTCATCATATACCATAGCTTTTTGGCGAACAATACATGTCTCTTAAACAGTGAGGAGGAATTTCTTAACTGCTGACTTAGCATGGATTTATTAACCATTAGTGAAACTGACGAATCCACCACTTTCACAATATTAGCCACTTTAGCCATTTTCGCCACTTCATACCAATAAATACATGCCGCATCAATAGCCAGTCAAGAGGCAAGCATTATCCTTTTTACACAGTTGATTATTTGTTTAAGCCTCAATAGTGTTTAAAATCACAAGACAGAGGAAGCACTTAAGGCTGCAAAATTCATTGCATGAAAATTTGATGAATCAAACCATAAGTGTAGAACTTCTTGAGACAAAAAGGAAAGTTCCACATACCAAAATGGCCTCAATCTCCTCTTTGGACACTGGTGTTCGTTCGGGTTGAAGAGAAGCTTTTCCTCCTAAGGTGGTGGTGGTTGAGGCCTTTGAACCGGAGAAGAAAGTATGAGAAGCATCACCAGCCAAAGGTTCTGCTTGAATGCGAGATTCAGAACCTGCCAAGTAAATAATTACAAATGTTAAGAAAAAACACGAACTATGACCCAAAAAGAACAACATAGTATCTAAACAAATGTGTATGACTCAATGGAGAAGAACAAGTAAGAAACTTCAAACAATAGCTGAAAATGAGGATTACAATTAAGATGAAGATCAACAATAGATTCATCATGCATGTCCAATTTTGCTACACCGATAGATATGCAACACGCACAATGTATGTATTTAATATTCTTAGACTGTCAATTATGACTGCAAATTCAAACATGATTTCACCTTATCAACAGTTCTCATAAACAGTCCAACTGAATGATAAAATAGCATTATCCTATACATATTTATATGTTGCCAGAATTTGAATGCATATTACATGATTCTTCGAGTCTGAATATTACATGACTGAGCATGAGGCAATCAAAACAAGAAAACTCAAAAGTTGGTTCCCCTAAGTTATATGACTCCATATTGTCAATCTAAATTGTAGCATTGCCCACTTGTTTCGCCTACATGTCACCACATCAGTATGAATGAAACCGCCAAATTGATTAAAGATCAAGCAACTACCCATGGAAGTGGGGATTGGATTTGGGGTTATGTTGCATTAGTTCACCAACCTCAGAAAGTATAACGTTTAGGCCGAAACATTCAGGAACCAGCAGAAAATTCAAAACTTATATTTGAGGCTCCCTCCCCAAGTGGCATCTTCCAGTTAATCCTATTCTCAATGTAATCAATTCCCATATTTTTAGCACTGCCTACACCTTACTTTCAGCATTTGCATGATGCAGCCAAGCCGAATAGTTTATGCACTTAAACCAACAAGCAGAGATTTTCATCCAAAAAATTCGAGGCAGCTAATCTTAGTAAATGAAACCTATCAATAATCTATTAAGCTCACACAAATGGTTGGCCAGAAGCATAAACCAATGGCAACATGTTACAAAAGCAACCAATTGAAATCATTCTATAGTTCATACCATTAGCCGTTTTGGAGATATCACAAATCCAATCTATGATTCAATGTAAATACAGAGAGAAAATAAGACATCATAAAGTTCCCAAATTTACAAGCAACGCACAAATCTTAGGCCAACTCAACAGAACCCATAAGAATTGGAACAAAAATACAGCATAAATTCAAACACATATGTACATACATGCATAGACCTTAAAGTTAGTGGAGAGTAAAATCAATATGTTGAGGTGAAACCAATGGTTCAGAAAACAATTAGAACGACAGACCAGAGGGTTTGGGATGTCTCTGAGGAAACTTGATGCGAGGGATTCTCTTCATCGCCTGGGCTCCACCCATCTCTCTCCTTTTTTTTTCCTTCCTTCTGAGCAATCTCTCTCTTCTGTTGAAACGACGAATAAAAAAACTACAAGCTTCTAAAGTCTAATAGTCCTCCCACAACAATATGGGTCACACCCGTTTTGTTAAGAAAAGTGTTGGAAACTTGGAACAAATAAAAAAGTATAATTTCGACCAAAAAAAAAAGTAGAATAATCTTTTACATCTTAGTGCAAATTTTTCATAACAATTTACACATCTAACTCTCAATATTTTCCTTTTAAATCTTAGACGAAGTATAAATTTCAAATCACCATACCATGTTAATTAAAAGAATTGTTGCCAATTAGATTAGTTAATTTTGCTTACAAAAAATTTATTTAGTATTTTGAGACAAATTAAAGTTTTCGTATTGAGGTAAGGGGCTTGTAATTCAAGTGATTAAGATGAAGCCCTAGGTTCGATTCTTCCTCTTTCAAATCGCTTATATATAAATAATATATAAAAAAAGTTTTGGGATTGAATTGGGACGCAGATCAAAATTCAAGTACCAAAAAAAAACCCTAAAAATTATTTTGCATTTTGGGTTGTATAAGAATCACCAAGTGGTGTTTGTAGCTCGAGATCTTACACCAACTCCGTACATATAACAAAAGAGCATGTCTAATGTAAGGGCAAGGGGTAAGGAGATAGGTGTTGTTTTAGCCCCCTCAAAATGGTACTATTCACAAAATCTAGCCTCTCAATTTTTTTGTGGTTCTATTGGTGGTGAGGGGCTAGGGGCTAAAACTCAAAACTTGTTATTTTAATTTATTAAATTTATATTTGGAAACAAATTTGAGCTATACGTTGGAACAACAATTTTGAGCAACATGAAAAAAGACAAACAAGTAAAAATGTTTTGGAGTAATTAAGAGATTTTTTAGGTGAGAAGGTGATGAACAATGGTTAGGTTTTAATAGAGTTGTGAGCAAGGTCTAAAATATCAAGGGTTTCGGAAATATCGGGGGTCTAAAAATATGGAAATATCGGGAAATTATCGATATCGGTAAATATTGAATAAAAATAATGGAAATTGTAAGAAAAACTTAGAAATTTTGATTGAAACTTTAGATAAAGTTTATTTAGTCAATTATCTATTATTTTATCACAAAAAAATTAGAAGAAAATGCATTGCATGGTGGGTTTGACTTATTTAAGTTGATTATACAATGAACTTACAAACATTGTGAGTGTATAATATATATATATAGTAATTAATGAAAGAAGATTAAACATAACATAATCATTTATGTATAATGATTTACTACAATTTTTTACACTTAATAAAATGCATGGTAAGATACATGAGTGAGGTAGTACCACATATAGTTCCTATGAGGTTCAAATTTTTCATTGTCTTCATCATATCTATGTGTAGAGTACTTGTACTGTGAAAAGTAGTCATCAAATGATAAATCCCCAAAATAGTTTTGTATGTAATTGTTAATATGTCACTTATATGAATATGAGATTGGTTGATGTTGTCCATAAGCAAAATCATTTGAAGATTGGGTCTCGAATTCTTTCTATTAGCAGTGTGGTGGATAAGGCATTGGAGGAAGAATGGAAGTGGCAGGGGTTCAAATCCCCCTATGTGTGCGCATAAACCTTTTCATTTTCTTTTCTATTCCATGTCCATATCGCGATATAATTGATATTATCGTGATATATTGACCAAATGCTTATGATAATTGAAGGATATTATCGGCGCCAAAATTTCCACGATATTTCCATGATATTATCCATAATTACACGAATATGTTCCAAAATATCCCTTCCCCAAAAAATGATAATATCCTCGATATTTCAGTGATATTATCGATATTTCAGTCCTCGGTTGTGAGGAAAAAAGAAAAGAAAAAAAGGTTTAACTAGTTAGGAACTGAAAAATAAAATAAAAATGAGCCAGCAACTAGCCGTTTGGCTGTTGCATTTGAGAGCGCCACCTGGCAGCTTCTCAATGGATGTTGAGGGTCACCTTTTGCTGCTGCTTTTTTCTTTTCAAAAACAAACAGTGGACTGTAACATCCGTGACCTGAGTTTTAATTAAATTAATTTAATTAAATTAATTAAGCGAAATTTACGGTTTGCCCCGAGGTTAGAGTCGTGAAAGGTCACATTTTGATTCGTTTGGAATTTCAAGGAACCGACCGCGCCATTGCGTGACAAGCCTCGTCGAGACGAGTCCGTAGCCGGCACGTCCGATCCGAGGTCCGAACTCAAAGGACATTTTGGGTATTTTGGATTTTGAGAAAACCCTAAAACTACCCAATCGCTGCCCGTACACGGTCGAACCCTTGACCCCTCTCTCTCTCTTCCGTCTCTCTCTCTCGACTCTCGACCCTCTCTCTTCGATTCCGGCGACACTGCACCACGGCGTGGGACGGCACCGGCCGCGTTCGGCGGTCACCGTGCGGCCCTAACCCACCCTTCTCGGTGAGGCGACCGCGGTGTTGAAGGACCCAACCTCGCAACTTCCGGCGACACCTGCGTCTTCGTTCGGTGCTCCGGCGATATTACGGCGTCGCGCATGGTATGATTTCGACTCCCCTCTTCTTGCTCTTGTCATTTGGGATTATTGGAGGTCGATTTGGAGGTTTGAGATCGGATCTAAACCTAGGTTTCGGCCGGTTTTCATTCGAGTTGTCCATGCTTGCCGACGGTTCTGGGTGGCTCAGCCCGGTTCTGCTTCCCAGGGGCTGCATAGTCGTTTGGGGTGGGCGGTGTAGGAGTGTGGTACGCGGTTGGAGTTTGGCCGGTTTACTCCACCACCCTACCCACGGTGGCGCGTGGCGGCGCGTGGTGGCGGGGTGGTGGCGGTTCTTGGGTCCTTTGAGACCCTCGTATCACTGCACGAGCGTAGGAGTTGACGGATCGCAATTCGGAGATCGTTTGGCCATCGAATCCGGATCTCGCCATGCGCGATTCACGGGTTCGATAGGTTTGAACGGTTGGATCGCGTCCATTTTTGGATATGTTGATCCTCGTATTTCTAGGAGTCTATAGGCTTTGACGGATCGTGATTCGAGTCCCGGATACTCCGGAATCACCAACCCTAGCGTTAGGTTTCTTAGAAACCGTCCGATCGCGACGATCGCGAGAAATCCGACCGTCGGATCGAGACCAAACTTTTGGGACGTGTTAGTTAAGCCGTAGTGAACCTATAGGAACTTTCGGATCTAAGTTTGGAGGTCATGGGACCCACGGGCCCGGTTTGACCTATTCGGTAAGTTTGACCAAGTTTGACCCGGGGGTTGACCGAAGCGTCTCCCGAGGTCGTCGCGTCTCCTAACGAACGTCGTTGACCTTAGAATTCCTCGTATTATGACGTTTTGGTACACGTGGTCGGTTTTTGGTTAAGTTTGACTTTTAAAGTTATCGAGCAGTCCGGTTGTTAATCTTAATCCTCGTGTTCTTTGAATTAGGTTCTCAAGCTCTTCGTGATCCTCGAGTGGAACCCTTTTCGGTTGTGCAGCGTGGGACCAACGGTGAGTGGACATTTGTTTTGAGCGAGCATATTTTTAAAGAACAAATTGCAATGCATATGAAATTATTTATCTTGGTGATTGAGATTTTAAATATTGTTTAAGTCTTGGATTTGATTTTGATAAAATTATCGGAAAGTTTATGCATATGAGATTAGTCACTTTGACTATGAAGTTTTAATGAGGTTTTGAATCTTGGATTTGACTTTTAAGGGAATATTTGGAATTTAAATTATATTATAAGTTTATGCATGTTTTGGCGTCCCGGTTTATTTATGGGACATTGAAGGTTATACATTTAATTAAATATCTTCGAGTATTAAATTTGGGACGGGACCACCGTCCGGTAATCTTTGTTTACAGTTTGGGTATGGTGAAATACCCGGGAAATTCTTGAGTTTTATATTTGAAAAACTGAGGATTTATTGTCACGTAGTTTTCGGAATTGTTTATTTTGGGTTATCTTGAACTTAGAATTTTTATATTGTTTTAAATCAAGAAATTTTCTATTTACTTTATTATCTGAAATTTGTTAAGAAAATGTGAATTTTATGATTTTGTGAATTTATAGTTTATATTTTATATTTTATATTTATACGTTGATTAAATCTTTTGGGTCTTGGATTTCTCGTTTTTAAGAAATTCTATTTACTTTCGATTATGCAATTATATATTGGTTTCAAATTTGGAATTGGTATTATATGGGTTTCTACGGATTATATTTGATATTGGAAGTTTATGTATACTTTAGGTTCCGGATATATATATGTTGAGCATGTTGGTGTCTATATTCTTATTGTGAATATTTTGGTGTCAATTATGGACGGGGTAACGTCCGGATATTATTGTGTTCGGGTTTGGAGTACGGGCTGAATACCACGGTATTTAGGGTATGTCGGGATTATATGTATACTAGATGGAGTGCTTTTAGCACCACTTTGTGTACCTCCCGGATCGGTTATCGAAATGGATACAGATACAAAGGAACCCGCCACCCTTGGCGGGGTGTTAGAGCCCATGCCGGGCAGTCTGCTTGCGCGTAGGACTTTATTATTCGGCTGCACATTATTGAGGTATTTTCTTTGTGCATGTCTGGGAGTTAGTCCCGATTGGGACGGTACGGTTCTGGCTATGTGGTTGTAAAGGAATTTTTCTCCCACGTAGTCACCAACAATCCCCTTGTTGGATTGTTTCCCGGTACAAGTATTGGTCTAAGAGTCTTACTATTTATATATAGTATATATATACCTATTACTATACTTCCATTCTTATTTTCTTTTAAGTGAGGATCCTTCCTTACTTGCCCTACGGGCATTGCGTCGAAACTTGATTGGTTGGGAATTTGGTTTTCTTGATTTTTAGTCGTTTAGTTTTACATTTTCCTTGTTGGGATTTTATGAGAATTTACATTTTTGTTATTATAAATATATATATGGGGGTGTGTCTATGGATGTTATTTCGAGATTTATTATATTTGGATATGTGCAGGACAGTTGATGCACATGCCAGTGCGATTTTAAATTAAGGTTTGAAACTGGACAGTTGGGTTCCAGAAAAGGAAGTTATTCAATGTTGTTATTTATGTTTTACTTAAACGGATAATTTTGGATGGATTCCAATCCATGGTTTTTATTTTAAGAATTCAAGTGTTTAAGTTTGTGGTTTCCAAGAATTTACGAAAGTAGTAAAGCTACGCTTTCTTTATGATATTTCAAGGTACAAATTTAATAGAATTGTTTTCAAGTACTGTTCGTATAAGAATATGTGTTTATACAAGGATTTTTATTGCATAAGTGCTTTTATCATTATTTGCAGCAAACGGAGGGGTTATTATGTTCATTGAAAAATGAGGTTTAAAGTTTGATTTTTCGTCACTCACATTTTCTATTTTGCGCCCCCGGTGCTAGATCCCGAGGTCAAGACCACCACGTCGAGGCATCACGGCTAATGGCTCATGTAGGAGTTTTCTTGTATCTTTACTCCCTGCTATACTTTACTCGGGTTGTAAAGTTTAAATTTCTTTAGATTGCTCCGTAGTGCTCACCTAGGATTGAGGTAGAGGCTGAGGCCCTCCCTATTAATCAGAAGTCGCTTTGTGCATGCTGCACCTGGGAAATTTTCTTCATTGTTTTTAACGGTGGAAAATTTTGGAAACTCCGTTTCGAGAGACTCACGGATTTTTCGGCAGAGGTCAACTTTCCTATTTCTTTAAACTAGGTCAAGGCGCGTTTTAGTAAAGTAAGTTCTGCGTCGGGGTAGTGTCCGGCGTAGCTGGGGTTGGACACGAGTTACGGCGGGGTCGGGTCAGGTCCTCGTCGGGGACCCCTTTATCTTGCTCAGGCTAGCAGGTGGGCAAAACCAGTCCCTCATCTTGCCTTAGGCCAAACACACGCATTGGAAAGTGATTTTTTTCATTTGAGGCTAGATCTGGACCTAACCCAGACCAGATCAGTCCCCCTTTTTTTTTTGGTCGAATCCAAATCAGTCTCATTAGACATGCTCTAACAATTCAAAATTTGACACAAGTGCAAATTTGGGTTCGAGCCTAATGTATAAAAGGGTTGGCCTAAGCTTTGATTTCTTGGTTAGTTTAAACTCACCAAATCCAAATCCAAATCACAATATATATAAAGAGTTTGGAATTTTCCTGTGCTTTGGCAGTTGGGATACATGATTGAATTGGTCAATCTAGTCATCCTCTCAGCTTTTTTTTTCTTCTGATATAATTTCTAGATATTGCTAAACTACAAGGCATATTCGAGATGGAAAAAGCTTGGCTCCTTAAAATTGAGGTGGTGAATTCTGCAATGTATAATCAAGCAAGGGTGGTCCTACCCTAAGGGCAGGGTAGGCGGGCCTACTCCAATTTTGCCAAACCAAAAATTACCCCATACCCAATACAATCAAATTTCTCCTGCCTACTCAAACCCAACCCACTCAAATTTTCCCCTTTAACAAAAATAATAGCCCAGCCCACTTAAACTTTCTCCTTTAACACAAACAATAAAAAGCAATATAAGCTCATATACTCCATCCGACATTCCCCAACCCCATGGGCCATGCCCACTTATACTTCGAAAAAACAAAAGAAGCAAAGCAACCATATTTCTATCAAGTGACGGTCCCCACCTCTTCTCCCCTTTAACAAATCGACTGGCTGCAAACACCCAACGGTCCCCACCTCTTTTCTCCTTGGCAGCAAGATCTTCTGAGCAGCTTCTTCTCCTTTCTTGGCAACAAGTATTCCTCATTCTCTCCTCTTTAATTATATTCTCATTTTGGGTTTTCCTAAAATACATGTATGCATCTTAATTTTAATTTTAATTTGAAATTTATTATTCTAGGGTTTAATTAGAAATTGATTATAATATGAGGATTTTGTTGAAATTAATTAGGTCTTTGAAATTGATTATTGTCTCCTATTTGTTGAGATGTTTGATTTGATGTTGGTATTATTGAGATGTTTGATTTGTTGTTGGTATGTTAATGTTTGATTAAAGACATTGATGCTATTATGAGAATTTGTTTGATTTTTGGTTGTGATGTTTGATTAAATAGGTTATCTTTTATTATGTCGGATCACAATCGGAATCCCAAGAAAACAAAGAATTTGTTCTCTTTTTTTAAGAAAAAGAATGATGGGTCATCATCTAGTAGAATGCCTCCCATTTGTGATGAGCAAAATTTGGGGAACTTGAGATAGGTAGAGGACTTAATCAAGGTTGTAGTTTGAAACGAGCTGGAGCCACTCGTTGGGGATCTCACTTTGCCTCTATTACAAGTTTGATGAGTTTATTTAAAGAGACTAAATTACTTCTTCAGTAAATTAGTGATTATGGACCTAACCAACAATTTCGTGGCGATGCAAAGAGTAACTATATTGCTATGATGTCTTTTGAGTTTGTGTTTTCATTGCTCTTGATGGATAAAATTATGGGATTGACCAACTTTCTTTGTCAAGTGTTTCAGACAAAAACTCAAGATATTGTAAGTGCTTTAAATTTTGTTGAAAACATAAAATTACAATTCCAGGATATGAGGGTACATGGCTGGGATGATTTATTCATGAGTGTGGTATCATTTTGTGAACAACATGGTATTGATGTTCCTGATATGGGTTCTCATTATATGAAGGGCACACTTCGTTCTTGTCGACAAAAAGATTTTATTACAGTTGAACATTACTATCGCGTTGATGTATTTAATGACGTGCTAGATTGCATGTTGAGGGAGTTAAATGCCAAATTTCCAGAGCAAATAGTTGAACTTCTTATTCTTAGCTCAGCATTGGATCCTTGTAATTCCTTCAAATCATTCAATATTGGGCATCTATGAAAACTTGCTGAGAAATTCTATCATGCTGATTTCATTCCAAGTGACTTGAAAGCTTTACAAATTGAGTTGAGGTATTTTCAAAATGATATGCATTGCCTTCCCTGCTTTAAGGAAATCACCACTCTTCCTTATTTATGTCAACAATTGGTGGAAACAACTTTGGCAAAAACTACCATTTGCTTTACAGGTTGATTCAGTTGGTGTTGACTCTTTCTGTTTCTACAGCAACAATGAAATAAGCTTTTTCATGTATGAGAATTATTAAGAATAGACTCCGAAGCACCATAGCTGATGAATTCCTTGCTGATTGCGTGATTCTCCACATTGAAAGAGAGTTTGCTAATAATATCGATAATGAAGAGATAATTGATGAATTTAAGATTTCTAAGCCTCGTAGGGTAAAGTTTTAGATTTAAATAGTTTAGTTTTGTGTTGAATTGCATTTACTTTTTTTTGTTAAGCTTTTATTTACGTATAGATATGCATATTTGAGAGTAAGGCTCATTATATCCCCACTGACTAGGTGTATCTTTTTATTTTTTTTGAATGAAATTCACTCGTATCGCCGAGTTTTTAAAGTAAGTTTCGCCTACTTGACTTTTGAATCATGGATCCCCCACTGTAATCGAGGACACAAGATAGGAGGCTCACTTGACTCTTCTTAACTTTCAAATTTTGTCATAATCCATATTTGTATTTTGATTTTTATATATTATATCTTAGTTTTGACCTTTATAATGTACAAAACCAAAAACAATGAACATTTACCAATTATGTTTTGAGTAAACACCTTGGCTTGACCATGCAACTTATGTCGAATTATTATTATTTAGTGTTGGTGACTTTTTTCGTTGTTATTAGATTCTAACGAGATTCCTAATCATTCATAAATCAATACTAAGAGTTCATGAGTTCAAGATTTCTAATAATTCCCCTTGTCGTGTTAAAATACTTTGATTAAACTACTTTAGTTGTAAGGAACTTATTCTCACACTCACGATAAGAATTCGATTCTCACACTCTTCCGCTCTTAGATGAAAAGAGAAGAAATCATTAATTTATATAATTCAAGAGTTCCAAATATGAGCTAGACCCTTTAGATTATGCCTGGACATAGTACGGGATGGTACGGTATTGACTACATCTCACTCCCAATATCGGAATTTTCAAACAACACAGTTCGGTACGGGATTGGTGTTTTAGTTATTTGGTACCGAATCATACTGGAGCCGATCGGTTTCGGTATGACATGATACCATTTCGATATCGCTGTTGTTGAACATATTTTTCATAGCCAAGATTTTCAAACTTCAAACTCATAGCAATAAGAAGAAATAGCATACCCCTGTAAGACTGAAAAATACATATGCTATAGTCTTTAGGAAACTCACAATACCTCTTGATCACTTACATAATGAAGGCATGTTAGTTAGAACGACAAGATCTTTTGCAACTCTCAATCACCTTAGGCACTACAATCAATGGACTAGGGGTGTGAATTCTGCAGTGTATAATCGAGAGTGCTGGGACCTTCATTTTATACTGAAATGGTGTTATACTTTACAACTTCCTAGAGCACTAAGTTCTGTTTCCATGTTCTTCATTCATTATTTATTTAACTAAGATATCTTGATGCTCATTACACAAAGTGAATGGTCGCACATGGAGAGTTTTATTATCTTTACAGCTTTACAGCTTTTGTTTATATCGTATATTATTATAACACAACTTGTAGGATTGTTATAGCTTTAGTTTATTGTTTTACACTTTGTATAAGCAGCTAGCATTGTTGTATACAAACTTTGGATTCCGAGCCTCTGCATTTAGGTCTCGTGCATTTACCCGCATTTTGTTAAATCTAAGCCACTCAAACAATCTAACCACTTAACAAATGACATGTCGTCAAACTTAAAATCATATTTTTTTCCCCAAAACTTACGTTAACGTGTTGAGTGTTTGTTTTAACAGGCTTCATCCTTTTCTCAATGAGCTTGTTTCATCCATCATTTTTTTTAGAACTCCTTCCTGGTTTGAGCTTTCTTTGTGGTTTCAATTGCCACAACAAAGATATATGTCGAAATGTATCATTAACATAGATTCACTTGGTCAATAGAGAATGATCTTTGGTGGTAAGCAATCGGAAGATGGTTGAACTCTTGCATATTGTTTGATCCACAGACTTTCTATGGTCAACGTACGAAGGACAAGCGTTGTTTTGTTAGGAGAAGGAGACAGAGTTGGGTCTCTTGAATATGTGGAGTATGACAAAGACAAGGACGGACATAAAATCTGTATTCTTGCCAGCTTTTTATATATCTCTCTTACACGAATGGCAAACCTTATTTATAAGGAATTTGTTCAAGATAATTCTAAGCCAGTCACTTTGGCTCGGAGTCGAGCCGTTTATGTCACACCAAGCCATCTTATCAGGTGATGGATAGTTGGGGATTCAACCGCGCCCTCTCCTCATTATGGTTTTACGTGTCTTGCTAGGGGCAGGCTTGAATAGGGTAGCCTGTCACGAGCGGCCAAAGTCCCATCTGGTCAGGTGGTGGGTTAGGTGGTTTACGCGTGGACTTGGAGAGGACATGGTGCATGTCTCGAGAGGCGGTGAACCCATTGTCAGGGGAGGTCTTGTCGTCGACGTGGCTGATCCGTAGCCTTTCGTATTTCCCAGGATGGTACCAAGGCCGAGGTGGAGGAGGTCTGGATGGTCATTTTTGCTAAGTGGCCAACAAGGTCCACGTGTTCCATTTTTATTGTTTAGACGAGCTGAGTATATACTGAGCGTCAACACATATTATAACATTCAAAAGAAGTCAATGCTTCACATGGTTCGATATCGATCTCAGTTTCTTCGCGGGTAATTTGGAATTGCAGTTTTTATTCAAAAGTTTCTTTAATACAAACTATTGGAACTAATGTTTGTATTCAAGACGACAAACTAAGTTGGACAATATTTGGAAGTAAGGCAGTTGATTGAAACCACAAAGCTCAAACCAGGAAGAAAGAAAAAAAGAAGAAGAGAAGAACACACTGGATGAAACACACTTGCGAAAGGAGGAGGAAGCCTGTCAAAAACCTCAACGACATTAACGTGAATTTTGGAAGGAAAAAAAATTCTCATTTAAAGTTTGATGATGTGTCATGTGTTAAGTGGCTAGATTGTATAAGTGGCTTAGATTTAACGAAATGCGAGTAAATATATGAGACCTAAATGTAGAGGCTCATGATGCACAAACTCTACATCTGCATTTGAGTTGTGATCAGTGGCGGATCTAGGATTCAAAAGTCAAGTAGGCGAAACTTACCTTAAAAACTCGACGGTACGAGTGAATTAGCAAACTCTCTTTTAATGTGGAGAATCATGCAATTAGCAAATAATTCATCACTTATGGTGCTCCAAAGTCTATTCTTAATAATTCTCATACATGAAAAGCTCGTTCATTGTTCATTAGAACAGGAAGAGTCAACACCAATCAATCAACTCGTAAAGCAAATGGTAGTTTTTTGCCAAAGTTGTTTCCACCAATTGTTAACATAACTGAGGAAGAGTGGTGATTTCCTTAAAGCATGAAAGGCGATGCATATCATTTTGAAAATACCTCAACTCAATTTCTAAAGCTTTCAAGTCACTTGGAATGAATAGGGTTGATAACAATAATGTTGCTAACTTGCTTTTGCTTCTTTCTTTTTTAAGTATAAGTGGGCACGGCCCATGGGGTTGGGAATGTCGGCTGGAGTGGAGTATATGAGTTATAATGCTTTTTATTGTTTTTGAATGGGCTGGGCTATTGGAGTAATTTAAAGGAAAAATTTGAGAGGGTTGGGTTTGAATAGGCAGGAGAAAAATGGAGTAGGCGGCTGTTGAGGTAATTGGAGTAACTTTTGGTTTGAGTTTGAGTTGGCTATTGGAGTAATTTTTGGTTTGTCAATAAATGGAGTAGGCGGCTGCCTACCCTGCCCTTAGGGTAGGACCGCCCCTGGTTGTGATCCACTGGGACAAAAGTGTGAAGCCTTTAATTTAAGCTTACAACCCTGTCCAATAAACACTTTAGACAATACAAAAAGCTCATGCCTAAGATTTTATAGATTTGAAAAGAGAAAGATGAACAAAGAGAAAAAAACTGAGATCTGAAAAGAGAAAAAATATTGAGATGAAAGAGAGGAAAAAAGAAACAGAGAAACAGAGAAAGAGAAGAAAAAAAAACATAGTAATGGAGAGAGAAAGTGACGGGAGGGAAAGAAGAAAGAGAAGAAAAAGAGAGAGAGTGAGAGAAAGAATAAGAAGAAAGAAATGGAGAGAGAGAGTGAGTGCCTGTAGAGAATAGAGGAAGAAGAAGGAGAAAGGTAAAAAGATAAAATAAAAAAGGGCGAAGATATATGGGGATGGAGTGGGGAGGGCGTCAGGGAAGAAAGAACAGAGGAAGAGACGAAGAAGAGACAAAGAAGAAAGGAAAAAATAATTAAAAAAAAGATAGAAAGAGAGAGAGAGGAGAGAGGAGAGAGAAAATAATATAAAAAAGGGAGGGAAGATATTAAATAATCAGAAAGAAAGAGAGAAAATAAAAAAGAATAAAAAATAGAAAAGATGGATACTATTAAGTATGACACCAAACGATACAGGGTATCATACCGTTTACACTGCAACACCGAACAACACGGTATGAGATTGGTACGATTTGGCATGGTTTCAATTTTTCGATTTTGATGTCCAGCCTTACTTTAGAGATTTTCCGAATAGAGTAAAATTATGACTTGAGTGAGAACAAACCACTTTATTGTGTTGAACCTCATCGTGCCCCGTTCATCAAGTTCATTGACATGGTGATTTTTGTAGTTTTTCAAAATGCCAATAGTTGGAAGTTTAGGTGCTGAGATCAAATGCATTGACCAGTCAAGTCTGCCTCATAATTCGCAAGACTATCCAAAGCGCGTATTGAGAATCACAGAAGACACTGATCAATTTCAATCACATATATATACTTCTTCCAGCTGACCAATTAAAATTTATGAGCGTAACTGATATTTAACAGTTTGGTTTTGAAAATTGAAATCTCCATCTTTGGTCGTGTCATGGGTAAAACGTTCTATCACACGAAATTGACTTTCCAAGTTCGATTAGTTTCATTGGGTTGTATGGCTGGATACAAATTATGGAAAACGAAAATGAGCATAATCAAAGTAGGTGGTCCACTACTATTTACACGTCATCTTTTGAATTAAAACATGATATTATTTATCATCGTTTCACCAAAAGAAACATGACACTATTTAAAGAATTCATTAAGCCTAACATTACCCAAATATTGCATCGTTTTATCCTATAAGCTAGATTGCTTTTGTTTTCAACACATAAAACTTGACTAATATATCAGAACTTACTCTGCACTAACTACAAATTTTATTCTCCAACTAATTGTGGCAACATGTTTTAGAGCCCCAAAAAACATTAGCTTTTAGGAATGAAAACAAGCCAAACAAGTTTGAGGGCACCCCTCCCCTCTTGGGATATTGTTTTTATACCTAAGGTAAGATTTTAGGAATTAAGAGTATTGAACTTATAATTTTTATTTTTATTTTAACAAAGTGATATTTTAAATTATTCTAATTTATCTAAAAGGGGGAAATTCGAAGTCGAGTAGAAAGAGACACAAAGAGAATTGACCAATTCCTTCACTAAAAAAAAGAGCATTGACCAATTCCAAAATGGTATTTGTCTGTTTCTACTGCAACATTAGTTTTGCTTGCACTTCGGGGTCCCCTTAGTCTTGAGACAGTCTACCACTTGAGCTTGACAAGTAGGGAGACTTTGTGCACGCCTTGTGAATCATGATGCACTTGCAGAAATTTTTGCCCAGCCAGGTGACCATACCCCATCTAACACTCCATGCTATCTCTGTCTCAACTATACGATCAATTAATTGCTATATATACACATATCCTCAACTTCATTATGCATCATCTATCTATCTATCTATCTATCTATCTCTCTCCCTCTCTCTCTCTCTCTCTCTCTCTCTCTCTCTCTCTCTCTCTCTCTCTCTCTCTTAAAAATGTTGAACTCTTTCCTTTCTTTGTTCAATAGGATCAAAAAAATAGATGCCATGCTAGAACTTGAGAAACCCAATGTAAAAAATTTTATATACAGAGATGAGTTAAGTAAGAAGCCATTTTCAAAGAAGCAAAATATGAATGGCAGTACTTGCTTTGAAAGTTCAGAGCCACTGATCAAGAGGGAATTGGAAGATGGGAAACTTTGTGGGGGGAGATCAAGCTATGGCAGTGCAGCTGAGGAGAAAGGAGAAGTGATCAGAGTTAAGGTCAAGATGACGAAGCAAGAAGCGGCACAAATGCTTTCCAAGTGCAAAAATGGAGGGGTTCTCGAATTCAAGGATGTAACTTGTGCGCTTGCACAGATTCCAATGGGTCGTGTTCGTATTGAGCCGTCACCAGCCACTTGCTGTGGTGCTGGTCCAGCAGTTCTGAAGACCATCCCTGAAGAATATTGACAGTTTTTCAAATATTTTTACATAATTGGGAGTATTGGTTAATTTTTTTTAGCCTTCAGTATGTAGTACTAGCAAATTAGCATGTGAAATTTCACTTGAAATATGTAATTTGTAATTACCTGATGATTATGTTCTGATATGCTGCAGTTTTCGTTGGATCTAATGAAAGTTATAATTTACTCAATTACAGTATCAAGGTCCCCACTTTATTAATTGGTACTTTAGTCCAAGGTGTACTTTTCTATCGTTTATATAGTTTACAAAGGTTTGTCCTCAGATATATATATAGGCCTAGTTGACTAAGTCCACAATAGAAGATATAAATTCAATTACATGCAGGCTTAAAATGTAATTTCCACTCTCAAAATTGTTTAGGAAGAGTGTTCGGTTTTCTTTCTTTTTATGAGTTTTTATCGCAAAACGTCTCTGTGATACACGAAACTATCACTTCTGGTCCTTGAGGTTTTTTTTCTTCTGTTATAGATGGTCCTGCACGTTAACCTCCGCACATCTAATATGGTCTCTACCGCTACACACCTACTCCATGTCACTTGAGCTGAGGATGATGAGCTTCACCAATTTGCATGTATTATGTAATTCAGCAATTGAAATCTCACCCTAGTTTTTGAATAGGAATTTGCCAGTAATTGGATCCCAACTTACCCAATGATGGTTTGGATGTGCAAAACATCATGAGATATCTGGCCTATGATTTCTTTTAGGTGTATGGGCCTTAGGTAAAAAAACAGCAATCTGTCTGGTTTGGGTTGCCTTAACTTCAACTTGTAGGGTGTCACTGTCACTCAAATTAGAGCCTGCTACTGTTTCTGTTGTGAGAGATTACGATGAATTCCTTCCTCTCTTTTTTCCCAAAAAAGTATTCAGCAATTATGAATGAAATTCAATGCCTAGATAATTTTACTGGTTACTTGATTTTCTTCTGGCTATTAAATTCAGTTTGGCAAGAGCTCAAGCGTGAATGAAGGCCACAAATTTCCATGGTGTTCTGTAATCTGTATGTCAACATGTTAGAAGTTTGTGGGTTGAAATGGGCTGCAAGTCTCTGTATGGAGTTAATGCATGTGGCAAAATGGTAATTAAACACTTGTGAGACACACCATGTTTCATTAGTCATAAGCTGGTTCTTAGACTAACCATCCATAAATAATTCAACCCCCACATGCAGTTAGGTGCTCACTTCAACTTCGGGGACCCCTACTATATATATATATATATATATATAAAGTTTGATGAAGTATCTAAATATATATACCTTTTTACTTTTTCTTTTCTTTTTTCAACATCAACTTCCACTACTTCTTTTTGGAATGATGATTGAAAGGTAGCAAATACTTCACAGATTTCTGAATTTCACTGGCTCTTAACAGAATATAAACATGGGAAAATATATGAGATTTTATTGAATCAAACTCTCTAGATTTAAATTTAACGAGTATGTATAAGAAAACTTTGGAAAATGCTAGCTCAAAACATCAACAATCTTCAGAAAGGGAACCCAAAAAAAAAGAGTAGGTTTCCCGGCAAACCGACTTGGACTTGCCAACTTCAACTTGGACTTTAAAGATTTGAAGAGAATTTAGAAGCCACTTTTCAACCTGAATTTGTATGGACATGTTATCTACTTGCATGGACAAATGCCAAATACATGCATATATTCTTAAGCATAATAAAATTGGTTAATTTTGAAGGTAAATAAGAAATTAATTAGTACCCAAACATTCAAATTTGGTCGTATTATACAGTCCCAAATTCCCTGGTATAGCTTAATTGGTTGAGCTCTTCCATCTCCACTTATGTGGACAAAGGTTCGAAACGCTCAAGTATCCGATTAATATTTGTGTGTAAACTCCCCTCCTCACCCATTCGCTTGTACTAAAAAAACAATCCCAAATTCCCAATTGAAAATATGGAAGAAGACCAAGATCAGAGCAAGGGAAAGTTATTTTACATCTCAAACCACATCTTAGCTCACCATTTCAGAAAATTTTAATTACAAAATTGGGTCATCACCCACATCAAAAAAAGAAAAGAGAGTTTGGATTTTGAGACTCATCTATCCATCTCATTTACTTCAGGGCACTCCATGATACTCTCCAAAGAAGGCTTCCACCCTTCCTCAACTTTGGCTCTGCTTCTCTGGATCTCCTCCAGAACATGTTCCAAGCTCTTCCCTCCTCTATCTTTCAGCTGAAGCATCAACCACTCTAGCTCTTCCTTGGTCAACACAATCTTCACCCTTATGTTGCCATCTTTGCTCAAATTGCTCTCTTTCACAAGCCTAATTTCATTTTGTCTTTCTTCTTGCTCATGCTTTTGCTGCTGCATTTGATCCTCTCCTTGCTGCCTCTCTGTGCATGTCTCCACACAATTTCCCATGGTCTTGGGTTGTGTCTGCTACAAAATAATTAAGAACCACACCTTCCTCAAAATGAGAAGTTTTGATTTAAACAACTCTTTTTGTTGTTTTAAATCAAAACCATTAAAACCAGTTTTGGACACAAGAAAAATCAGGCTTTGATGGAGAAGTAGGTTAATGTTGAAGTTCTTTTTTCTGCAGGTAGCTAGTTAGAGCATGTAATGGATGAGAGAAGCGAGCTAGCATGTATTTATATAGGTGTGAAATGGAAGAAATAAAATAAATAAAAACAAAGAAAAAGATTAAGTAGACTTGTTTCATTCGAGTTTTGATTCTTCTAAATTTAAAAGTGAGAAAATTCTTATGTCACTGCCTATGGATATGTCTGCTTGTGACATTTTAAGGCCCTGTTGCTGCATAATGCATAGCTAAGCGCTCACAAGAGTCGCAACTATTGTCGATATTTTTTTATAAAAACCGATATTCTATTCTAATCAACTGATCTAACTCACATCTAAATGCTAATTTCTTTTGGTTACAACAGAAGTTAATTATTAAAGAGCAATGAAAGAGCAGAATCATATGTCGGTACCACTTTTCAGGTTGCGCATGGAAATTACTATTCTTCCGTATAAACAATGGAGGCACGGGCCAAATAATCAATTTATCACAGTTTGGCCAAATCGGAAAGTACTTGCAGCCACCAAATTACTGATTGAAATATTTGAAAATGCAAACTACACAACAAAAACAGAAGAGAAAACCCTCTTTGTCTCGACACTAAATTTGATACCGAGAAATGTTTAAACATGTCTAACGCATTATGTCAGATTCTCACAGAAAATGCGTAAGATTTGCAGAAAAAAGGAGATTCACATCCACTTTTTTTAGAGCCCAACGTGTGCATATGAATTTTTGCTTCTACTCTACTCTCATTTTTCCGTTTTCTGTACATGTCTTTATCAATTTCTTCCTAATATTGCAACGACAGTTTTCCCCCTTTCGTGGACAATGTGAACATAATTTCGTGGAATCTGTAGGGTAAATCTACAGAAGTTTCATGTCCAAAATTAATGGACCCCATTTCCCGAGCCCGACATGTCACGGGCATACAGCAAGTCTGTAAACCTAACCTCCTCTGCCAACCATGATATTATAATACAAGGTGCCAAAATTAATAGATAGGTAGCCACAAGTCCTGTCTTTTCCATAGTCTACTAGGGTTTTTGTTTTCTTCTATAGTATCAGTGAGCACGGATGATGGGATGGGATGCATAAAAATATAAAATATTTGAATTTTATGAAAATACATGGAAAATTAGACAGTCTCACACCGACACCATTTATATATTTTTCTATAATTTTGCCTACGCAGTCTCATTTTTATTTATAATTTCCCTCTATTTCAGCAAGTTTTTTCTTTTTCTATTATCCTTTTAATCTTCAAAATAATAGGCCATTCCATCGAGGGAAAGAAAAATAAAATAAAAAGAAATGAATTTTATATCAATATTTCCAAGTGTGCATGTGAATGTGCCATAATTTACGTAGAAAATGTCTACGAAGTTTACCTACTGCATATATTTATTTTCAAAGTGGACTGCAACTTTACTTTTTTTTTTTTTTTATAAAAAAAATTTTAATTTTGGGTGAAAGAGATAGAAGTTCAAAAGCAGAACAAGAAAATGGTAAAGGCACACCAATGAAAATTTGAGATTTGATTTTTACAATTGAATTGAAAACAAAGGGTCAAGAGAAAGGGCTTATAGTTGAAAACATCTGCCCTCTAGATTTCAAGCATATACTTTTGTGGTGATATATGGTTCTTTTTAGCGATCACTCACTTTAGAGTGACTAATTTTCTATTTTGTTTTAATGATTGATCACTTTGTCATTAAAAACAATAAAATCCAACCTAATAAGCACTTGTATTACTTTAGGTCTGCAAAAGTTTGGGACCCAAGCTTTTTCTTCCTTGAAAGAGGTATGAAAACGAATATGATGATCCCCTTTCCATATTTTTTTTTGTAAAGCAAACTAAGGACTGTAATTAAGGTTTATTATAAAGTATCGACTAATCTTATTTACAATACTGTAAAAAGGTTGATTTTCCGTTAAATTGATTAGACCTTTGTCTATTTTGAAAGCCACCACAAATTTGGAAAGAAATCTTAAGTCAAGCTGTCCTATGCGACCGCCGGTCTCGCTTATTTTGTGAGAGCTGCCGCATAGAACATGTGTGTGAGAGCTGCCGCATAGAACATGTGTTAAACCTTTTACTTTCTTCAGTTACAATAGCAATGCAATGTGTGAATCATTCCCCCCACGCCTTGGAGAATCTATTAGCATTGAAAGTTGAAACCCCAATTATCTAAATAGCCCAAACCAAAAACATTAACATATTGGCCAAATTACAATCTTGGTCCTTATAATTTGATCCACCTCCACTTTGATACATGCCATTTTAATTTTGACAATTTTGATGTTTTGTTTTGTTAACAATCACGACTCTAATATTATTAAGAAAAATAGGGGTGTGTTTAAGTCATCATGACGACCAATGACGAAAATACATGGCACCCGAAGAAAAAAAAAACCCCTATGCACAGAAGAAACGTAGATAAAATCTTGACTTGTTTAAAATACAAGGTGAGTTTGAATTTTTATATGACTAATTATAATAGTTTAATATAATTAGATCACTTTTAACAACCGAAAAAACTACAAGTTATACAAATCTTCAATGAAATCATATATACTTGAATGATCTTGGCTTAAAAAAATAAAGATTTCATTTTCATAAATCAGCGGTACATTAGTCATCTCACTCGACAGTCTCCAAAGTTTAGGTAGGATAATGACTACTTTTTTAATTTTGGAAAGACTCGATCAACTGTAAAACAAATGAATACAATCATTCCGTCTCCAAGGGAGGGCTAAAAACCAAAGCCAAACCTACTTTTGTCCCCTCCTGTTAAAGAGTGTTGACAAAATTGCATTTCATATCGGAATATTTATTTGTGAATCAGAAAATCACGGCCCCAAGATTTACTCAGCCCCACCCAATATTTAAGTGCCAAACAAGCTTTAAATTATTAAGACCATGGAACAAATCAACATCCAGTCTCACAGCAGATTTGAGTTTATTGTTTGTATAGGAGCGCTCAAACGCTAACCGCTCGTTTGAACCCGCTCCACAACGTCATCTCATAATCCGAACTGTTCCTTTTTCTTACGTCATCGTAACGTTTTGAAAGCATGTACACATGCATACCTTGTCCTCATAAATTGCAACACAATCATACAGAATTGTATGATCTAGTCGCTTATAGAAACATTTCACGTCGAGCAAATGAACAGAAGAACCTCAAATTATTGTCATAAGGTTAAGATATAAGTCTGCACGGTAGTAGCATTGACACTAGTAGAACATTCTAACTTAGAACAGCCTAGATGTGCATAGGCTTTTAATAATGTTACTGAAACCGGAAGTAACTCCAAAAGCAAACATAGAAGGTTAATAACATTAACACAGCAAAGATGCAGTAATAACTTACTCTACACGCCTGCGCTTCTTTGCTAGATTCTCAAAAACCTGGTGGACATCATCAGACGTTATGGCCTTTGATGTATCAAATGATTCCTGCAAAATTGTGCAGCATACATTTGAGCACAACTTAAAATCGCGTATTTATAAAAGCGCATACTCTATAATGGTCTCTTACATTATTTAAGATAATATAAGCACTGAACGAAACAAAATTAAAGTTTATAATAATCAAGGGTATACCAGGAAAGAACGAAGCTCATCTTTCATGTCTGCAATGCCATTCAGAATCTCTATTTTCTCCACATGGCCAAGTTTATCGAGCATAGTCAACTCAGCCCCCTCCTGTTGCTGCAATTTTTCTTCTCTTTTCTGCTTTGCCATTTTCTCATACTCCATAATCGTGTCTTCCTTGTCAAGCAAAAACCTGATATGCTTCTGTTCATAAAATTCACTGCACTTTTCACACCTGCAGAGTGCATCCCTCCAGTTTTTTGATAGAAACAATGGCTTACACTCCAAAACAGGGGAAGCATCCACCAGATTAACTCCAAGAACACAAGTAACTTGTGAATTGTCATCTGTCGTGCATTGATCAGAACCTATATTTTTCCCAGAATTTTCTCCAAGGAGCAAACCCTCCCCACCAGACATAGGTTCAGAAATATTAGAACTATGAGAAATATCATTCTCCAGCTTTCCAGATCCACAAGCTAAAGTCACATCTCCCAAAACTTCTTTATCCTTGCCAGTATTAAGGGAAGAATCTTTTTGGCTTCCTGCCGCCAAGACAGTTTGACTATATAGCCTTAAAAAAGAGCAAATTACTGAGCATCCCTTACATATAAAATCCTCATATAGAGGTTCACCTTCCTCGTCTCTTGGAATCTGTAGTACAATCAAGGACAATTAGAATGTAAGCAGGGTTCTTGGATAGAACATCAACCATTAAAAATTGGAAAAGTTTACATGTGATCGTCCCAATTGAGAGAGATCAAGGATAATTTCTTTTTTACAAGTAAATGTATACTCTAACCCTATAAAAATAGTAAGATAAGTCTTCATACTAAAATTCAAATTTTAACAAAAGGTCTAAAATCCTTAGTACAAAAGCAGGAAGACTACCTTCAAGATTTAGAGTGGCTAAAGTACTTCAAAGTGAGGATTTAGCAATCTAGTACAACTATATTAAAATTATCATTACACTGATCAACTTTCCTCCAAACTGATGGAAAGCCATATCCAACTGATAAGGAACAGTATCAGAGTATACCCCCTCAACTGATATCATAGCTAAAACACAAGCAGCAGCAGTATACAATGAGCCCCAAAATATTTGATTTGCTGTTACTGATGATTAATCAGCACAAAAGGTGAGAAATTGTAAGACTCATCACAAATATTGGCCGTTCAAACTGACAGCATGACCCAAAACCCAGTACCATTGTATTAATTACACCACTTGGATAGGAAACATGCCTTGCCTAATAGCAGGAGAAAACATGATGTAGATATATAGCCAAAAAAATGAAACAAAAGAAGTATAAAACATGTCAAATATGTAAATAGCCCAAGCTACCAACCTCATCAGAAGAGTCAAGGCCGATATGTTCCTCATGGAACCAGTCCTCACACACACAGCACTGTATCATCTCTACTTGGTCTTCAACATCTGGATCAGGATAGGGGCGACCACAGGTGCAGTATGAACCCTTGAAATTATGGTTGTACGAATTCTCAACATTTTCCACATCTTTATTTGGAAAAAGCTTGCAGAAGAATTCTCCAAATTTTGAATTTCCACAATCACATCTAAAATTTCTCTTGGTCCATAGTTCTACAATCTTCTCCAAGTAATAAGAATGGCCATCATTAGATTTAGGCACTACTACATCAAGATATAACAAACTTGAAATAGTATAAAACATTTAAAGCAGTAGAAATAACACACCAGGAATACCAGAACCCAAAAGAACAAAGACCACTGAATGGGTGATATGAGAAATGAAAACAAAAACTGCAAAGCCTTATTTTATGAACTTAACATAAATATTTAACATTGGTAAGAATATCAAAATACCTCGTGGCCATCATGGCAAGACAAGCTGCAAGCTGTGCAAACTCCAGCATTCCCGTCTGGGGTGCAAGTCAAGCATGAGAAAATTGCTTGCCTCTTCATATAACCATTATTATAGGTACACTCCTTGCCTTCATCGCCTCCCAAAACCAAATCAGCTTCCTATGAATGATCAAACACCAAAAAGTAGGAAATAACTAGAAAGCATTAGTAATGTTTTATTTGAAGTCTGTACTATACTTTTCAAATTTAAGATTATGAAGGCGGATCAAGCAGTCCCAGAAGGTAATTGCTCTTGCTCCCATAAGATTTGGCTTGGTTCATTGATTAAACAAATGTATAAACAAGACATTGTTTTAAAGCTGATTAGTTAAATGGGACAAGACTAAATATCAAATTAATCAGTCTGAAAAAGTAGAACTGGGAATTCTGGAATTAAGAATAGAGTTCCCCAAAGACAAACTACTAATCTATGTTTCATTTTCACAATCCATCACTGTTTGATTTAATCCTTCCTCAGATCTTCTGCCATCCCTCAAAAAATCAAATATTTGGTCACCAACCCTTCGCCCAGTTGAACAATTAAATACGTTTTGAATGAGCTGAGCTCAATCTTCTGCGTGCAAGAGGACCAATCAAGACCTTTGTTAACTTAATCAGGACTTGTGAGCCAGTCCAGGCTGGCTGTGCCTAACTCAAACTCTCGAAAAGCTTTCCGACTACTAAATTTACCTTATTTGGCCTTGTTTACAACCCCAGAAGTAGTAATGCTTTGCAACTTAATCCCCGTTTGCAAAATTTCTTTTCTTTTCATATTCGCACTTTCAACATTTACTAATTTTTCTGTTACAAGAAATATCTTAAATATTGTTAAGCATGAAGTTAGCTGTCCAACCAAGCATGTACATTCACGAAATCTTCAATCTTGAAAGGACAACTCAATCGCAGGGAAGTTACATAACCCTTAAGCCAATCAAACCTAGAATGGATTGCTTATCCATTTAAAACCTGCTTAGCTCATTATAACAACTCTGTTCAAGATTAAACCTAGTATTGTCTTCAAAACACCATAAATAGTAAAATGCAACATTTTAACCCATTTAATTTCACTGACATCTCACAAAAGTGTGTAAAACACTTTGGCCAAATTAGTAACTGATTATGATAAAAAGAGGCAAACCAGTTCCTGATCCTCAACATCCTTGAGATACTCTTGGATTGAAACGGTGTGTTCAGCCTCATCCTCAAACGCACTGTCCATCTGCACAAAGACAATCAATTTGCTTCAGCGCAAAACCTCTGTACCCAAAACCCAATTTGAAAAACAAAAATTTCAGTCAAGAAATTAATCAACAATTGCAAGTAAGGAAAGAATACAACCTAGAACAGTAAACCCTAGACGAAATGGGGAAGTGAGTTTTCGAGAAAAAGTACCAATTTGTTGGGGGAGGTGTCTTAGGGCACTCAGAGGTAGACGAGAATGATGATGTGGGTGTGAGATTGAAGCAGAGGAGAGGGGTTCGAAGAGATAGAGGAGAGGCAGAGGGCTAGGGGTTTCATTTGTGGTAAGGACTGTAAGGACATTTTCCCGCCATGTTGAGCCCCCCTATTGAGAGGTGAGTTCACAGATCAAATGACTAAATTCCGTTCCCTCCAATCCAAATGTGAATATTTTTGGAGTTGCTTTGCTTTCTATAATGGCTTTTTTTCTAGTATTTTCCTTCAATAATACACATGTATAATTTATTTTCTTTTTATTTACTTGATTTTTAAAAATATATTTTAACTATTAAATTTTTACTTTTTAGAGGAAATGACAAAATGGTGATATGATATTAGGACAATGTGAGATGAGAAATGTGTTAAATGAAAGGTAAAAAGTCATTTTTAGTTCCTGTAGTTTGTCATTTTTATTACTTTTGTTCTTGTCGTTTCAATTTGATCAATTTTGTCCCTGTGATTTTTAATTTAAGCAATTCAATGACAAATTCCATTTTTTTTTTGTCAAAATAGAGTAACTTCTGTTAGTTGTGGAGGGGCATTTCGGTCCAAAAACAAAGGCTGAAAAAAAAAGATAAAATTTTTATTGAAAGTTAAAAATTAAAAATCAAAAGAAAAATAACAAAAATATCTCTACATCAATCTCCTCCCAGCCCTCCCCTAGTCCGACTTAGACAACCAAACCAGCACCCTCGTCGCCCACACCACTCACGCCCAACAGGCCCACCGTCCTCTAACACCTCCTCATCGCCGTTTTTGCCATCATGTCCTTCGTCTTCTTCATCGCTTGGTTTGCGCTCCGGCCCCGCCTCCCTGAGTTCCGGGTCTACTTGGCCTCCGTCTTAACACTCAACGACACTCGCTCTAAGCTCACCGCTACCTAGGGCCTCACCCTTCTTGCTGCCAACCCCAACCACAAGCTTAGAAGTTACTACAATAACATCCATGCCTCGCTCTTCTACGACCATGATTACTGGCTCGCCATGACTTCGTTGCTCCCTTTGTTTTGACCAAGAGGAACCAAACGCGTGTCGGGTTCAAGCTGGCGATTGTGGGGGAGTACATCGGCGATCAGTGGCGGATCCAGGATTCAAAGTCAAGTAGACAAAACTTACCTTAAAAACTCAACGATACGAGTGAATTTCATTAATAAAAATAAAAAGATACACCTAGTCGGGAGGGACGTAATAAGTCTTACCCTCAAATATGCATCTCTATACATAAAATAAAAGCTTAACAAAAAAACAAATTAAAAAAACCAAATAAATGCAATGTAACACAAAACTAAACTATTTTAATCTAAAACTTTACCCTACAAGGCTTAAAAATCTTAAATTCCTCAATTATCTCTGCATTATCGATACTATTAGCAAACTCTCTTTCAATGTGGAGGATCATGCAATCAGCAAGGAATTCATCAGCTATGGTGCTCCGAAGTCTATTCTTAATAATTCTCATACATGAAAAAGCTTGTTCTGTTGTTGCTGTAGAAATAGGAAGAGTCAACACCAACCGAATCAACCTATAAAGCAAATGGTAGTTTTCTACCAAAGTTGTTTCCACCAATTGTTGACATAATTAAGGAAGAGTAGTGATTTCCTTAAAGCAGGGAAGGCGATGCATATCATTTTGAAAATATCTCAACTCAATTTCTAAAGCTTTCAAGTCACTTGGAATGAAATCAACATGATAGAATTTCTCAGCAAGTTTACATAGATGCTCGATATTGAATGACTTGAATGAATTACGAGGATCCAATGCTGAGCTAAGAATAAGAAGTTCAATTGTTTACTCTGAAAATCTGTATTTAACTCCCTCAACATGCAATCTATCACATCATTAAATATATTAACGCGATAGTAATGTTCAACTGTAATAAAATCTTTTTGTTGACAAGAACGACGTGTGCTCGTCATATAACGAGAACCCATATCAGGAACATCAACACCATGTAGTTCACAAAATGATACCACACTTATAAATAAATCATCCCAGCCATGTGCCCTTATATCTTGAAACTGAATTTTTGTGTTTTCAACAAAATTTAATGCACTTACAATATGTTAAGTTTTTATCTGAAACACTTGAAAAGAAAGTTGGTCAATCCCATAATTTTATCCATCAAGACCAATGAAAACACAAACTCAAAAGACATCGTAGCAATATAGTTACTTTATGCATCGCCACGAAATTGTTGGTTAGGTCCAAAATCACTTATTTCCTGAAGAAGTAATTTAGTCTCTTTAAATAAACTCATCAAACTTGTAATAGAGGAAAAGTGAGAGCCCCAACGAGTAGCTCCAACTCATTTCAAACTACGAGCTTGATTAAGTCCTCTACCTATCTTAAGTTCCCCATAATCCAACAACTTTTTGAGTTCAGCTTTTCGAATTAAATTTAACTTATTATAGCACTTAGCAGAAGCATTAACAAAATTCACAATGTTAGTCAACATTGAAAAAAATCTCCATACAACTTTCACATCTTTAGCCACGTCATTTAATGCTAATTGCAAGCGATGAAACAATGCTTGTAATCCATTTCATGAACCACGCATATTACTAGCACCATCATACCCTTGGCCACGCATATTTTCCACTAGAATGTCGTTATTGTCAAGCACTTTGCATATCCCTTTTTTAAGAGTCAAGGCATTAGTGTCTACAACACTTACAATATCAAAAAAGCGTTTACGAATAAATCCATCACAATCAACAAATCTTAACATAATAGCCATTTGTTCCTTACTGAATTCATCAAGTGACTCATCAACAAGAATACAATATTTGTTCTTCCTAAGTTCTTCACAAATTTTCTTCTTCACCTTGGTAGCAAAAATATGCAAAATCTGTTTTTGTATGTCATGGGAAATATACTGAGCATTATGAGGAGCCTTATCTAGGACAACTTTCTCAACTTCTATATTCATTCTTGCAAAAGACTTTAAGATTTCAATGAAATTGCCCCCGTTAGATGAGTCAACGGATTCATCGTGACCTCGAAAAGCCAATGCTTGATTTGCTAGATACCTAATGCCCTTTATTGTGGTTGTAAGTTACAACCGATTGTCCATCACTTGTTGCTTTGATTGCTTATCTACCACAGTTTCAATATGAAGAGATGGGTTTTTTAAGCTAACCCACTTTTGCATAGCAATATGATGTGGTGAATTTAGCTTGCCTACATGACTTTGAAATACACATTGATTGCCACCAATTCTCTTCCAATTTTGAAATCCATGAATAGTAAAGGTTGAATGTGAGTGATTCATGCCAAATAGGAAGCAAGGAAAACAAGATGCCATATCTTTAGCAATTGAATACTCAAGTCAAGGGAATTTACCAAACCACAATTTATTAAATCGACGTAAGTCTCGCCCTTCTAAATGACTTGGATAGTCTTCTAACTCCAGTTGACATGGCCCTACAATAATATAGGCTTTTTCACATTATCTTGTTCATTCATCGAATATTGGCATATTTGACGACGTAATCCCAGATCACGTTCAAGATAATTGATATTAAAATCTTGACCACTATTGACTATTTGGATCTCAACTCTTTCAACTTGAGGCTCAACAATGGGAGAGTAAAGAAGATTTTGCTCATCACAAATGGGAGACATTCTACTAGATGATGACCCATCATTCTTTTTCTTAAGAGAACAAATTCTTTGTTTTCTTGGGGTTCCGATTGTGATCCGACATAATAAAAGATAACCTATTTAATCAAACATCCCAATAAAAAATCAAACAAATTCTCATAATAGTATCAAATGCGTTTAATCAAACACTAACATACCAACAACAAATCAAACATCTCAACAATACCAACATCAAATCAAACATCTTAGCAAATTCTTAAAATCAAAGACCTAATTAATTTCAACAAAATCCCCAAATTATAATTCATTCCTAATTAAACCATAGAAGACTCAATTTCAAATTAAAATTAAAATTAAAATTAAGATGCATACATTTATTTTAGGAAAACCCCAATAGAAGAAGATAATTAAAGAGGAGAGAATTAAAAGAATACTTGTTTCCTTAGATATGAGAAGATGATGCCAAGAGAAAATGTCAAGAAGAAGCTGCCAAGACTGTCGACAATTGCACAGTCGAAAGGTAATTGGCTGCTTATATTCCCTCCCCTTTTTTTTAAAGTTTGACTAGTCCATCCCATAACACAAGAGTGTGGGCTGGTTATAATTTTTTCTCAAAAAGAAAAATTGAGTGGGCTATAACACATGTAGGCAATGGCGGATCTAGAAATTTGTCAAGGAAGGGCAGTATTTAAAAAGCTAAAAGCTCAAAAAAAAAATTATGAAAACTACATATCCTTAGAATATAAACAATAGTAATTGGGCAAAACCTTATTAAGGCATTTAGGAATTTAAACAGTAGTAATTGGGCAAAACCTCATTAAGGCTTTAGTCAAACACATAGCTCATAAGCAGGGACCCAATTTTTTAAAATTGGGTGGGCAATATTTATAAAGATAATTTTTTATTTGTAGGCTGATATTTGTATGAGCCCATAAGAACAGTTTTTGCCGTTTTTCCCTAGAATCCACTAACATGGAGCCCACATATTGGACATGAAACTTAGCGTTTCACTAAAAAGGCCAAGCGTTATTTCTCATTTGTTAGGGCACCAATACACGCTTATCTTCATCACTAGAGACACAGCCGCCTTTGCAACTCAGCTCTTCTTCTTCTTCGTCAAAGAGTTCAAATCCTCATTCATGCTAATAAGCAGCCAACAGCGCAGCGCCCAAGTCGTTTGCGCATTTCATCGAACAGCTTGCGTGCGTCTCTGGTATGAGCAGATGTGCAACTCCAGCAGCTCTTATGGAGTTTTCCAGCGACCGGAGGTGCATGTGTACCTCATTGCGCTTGCACAGGTCCGCCACTACATGTGGGTTGCTTTTAAGGGTTTTTATTTATTTATGTGTTTGGGTAGGCATGAGTTTACATCATCACATGGGCTGGGTAGGAATAACTTTGTTTACATATATGTTTTTTTTAGTGTGAAAAAATTTGGGATAGGCAGTTGCCTACCCTACCTTGGCTATAGGACCGCCACTGTCGATGATGGCATGGCCAAGGGAATCTCCGACGGGAGGGATCGTGGGTCGGGATGGGGGTGGGGAAGGATGGTAGGGGCAGGTGGGGTTTGGGTAATTTGGAGTTTTTTTTTGTGGTTACTTTTTTAAAACTTTTTGTTTTTTTATTATTATTATTTTTTTTTTTGGATTTTGGTTACCTTTGTTTTTGGACCGAAATGCCCCTTAACAACTAACGGTTGTTGCTATATTTTGACAGAAATTAGAATTTGTCCTTGAATTGCTTAAATTGAAAACTATAAGAACAAAATTGATCAAATTGAAATGATATAGACCAAAGTGATAAAAGTGTCAAACTTTAGGAAACAAAAACAACTACAGTTAAACTAAAAATCATTTAAAATTGTTTTGTGGGTTTTTCTCATAAAAAATAAAAAGTTTTATGGGTTGGATTGAGCTGGGCCTGGAAGTAGTTTGGTTGGAAATACAAATTTACAAACTAGTCTTCTTTTTTTCTTTTTCTTAGTCATATTTGGTATATAAGCATCACATTGTTGTATAAGATTGGAGTATCATAATTGATAAATTTACCTAGCATAATCAACTCCAATAGAAGTACTTAATGATAGATACTTATTAACCTCACTCTCTGTCCAACAATTAGCACATCAAACATGGCTATGATATTAGAGCTGTGTATTAATAACAACTTTCTTGTTTAGCTTTCTTCCACACATAGCAACAAGTGTTGATATTCAAAATTTGTGAGGACATAAGTTGCGGCGCCAATTTGCAGGTTATTCGATTCTCGTTTCGTCTAAACGGACACCAAGTTCTAGTTGTGGCTATGATCACAACTTTGATATCACATGCGATTGTTGCGGTTGTAGTCCTTGTTGCTGTCCTTGTGGGTATCTTCTGCTGCACTTTGTTTAGTTTCTGCTGCATTATTACTACCATTAGGAATGTATTTTGTCATGTTATTCATACGGATTTGAGCTAAAAGTGACTTTTGAATTTCTAGCTAAAATTTTAAGTAAATAAAGTAGGTGATGTTAGTACCAAAAGTTAATGGCAACAACCACAACTTGCACAATTTTGTGTTCTGTGATCAATCTGGGGTGGCCAACACCCTTTGGTCACGGCATGGGTTATTTGTAACCAACATGAATATAGCCCATGAGTTATCTGTGGCTTATAATAAAGTTTTCTAGTAGTGGGTATATGACTTGGAAGTCCATATCGAGTTTCACATCAGTTAGAGCATCACCAGTGGTCGCATGTAAATTCAGATTTATGCTAAATATACATCTTTCTCGGTCGGAATCTCCTACAATGGGAGTATGTAAAAGGTTGTAAAATTGCATTTGACGCCGGATATGCAAAAATAGTTCCATGTTTACATCTGTTTTTACACCTTTGGAACGGGCCCCACCAATTAAAAAGGAGGAGAGAGAAGAGATGATTAAAGATTAAATATTAGCGGTGGGCCCCTTTGGATGTTGAGTGTTGTAGCCGTTGGAGTTGGCTGAAATGCATGGAGTGGTTTTGTTTATTAAAAATCAAAGCAAGAGACAAAAGTAAAGGCTAGAAATGCATGGGGGTACCTTTTTACGATCCAAAGGTTCTTGTTGGATGAAATTATATCTTCTTCCAATTTAAATATTTTTAAGTCTATTTGTTTGGAAAAATAAAATAAATCTAATCCATACAAAATTAATTTTATAAAGTTAACAAAAAAAATAATTAACACAAAAACAAATTAAGACAAGAAAATTAAATATATATCTTTGGATTTACATCTTTTCCATTTGAGCAAAAATCACATTTACACCCCCCGAAAGTGTAAAAGGATGTAAAAATGACTTTACACCCCTAAAATACACCCCCCACTGGTGATGCTCTTAGTGACGTGAAAATCTTATCCAACCAAACATAATTAAATATCAATTTATCGTAAATTATTGTGTTTTTGTCAATGGTATATGAATTTTTGTTTTGTTTTATTATGTAGTGTTTGAATGCCATATTTTCTTTTCTTTTGATTCTTTATTAGACGTCTATCTCACTGCACTTTAAAAATTAATTAAGCCAAGTACTGGTCGAAATCTTGATTAATTACAGAATCCGTATTTTCTTTTTGGTTGGAATCAGATAAACTTTAACAAACATACTATTCTAAAAATGGTGCCTGAGCCTGGAAATTACTATTACGTACGTACTGGTGCTTCATGTTTCAAACTTAATTTCAATAATTTATTTTGTTTGCTAGGTATTGGATTAAAGAAGACTGTGAGGGGAACAAAAAGTAATCAAAGATATTTTATAAGGGGAACAAAAAGTAGGAGTAAATAAATGATTATGAACCGTTGTTGGATGTGAGATCTAGTTTGAAGTTTATGTAATTAACGATTGTCGGTTATGCAGGCAAATATATAATCGATATTATTATTATTATTTGAAATTAATTTAGTTTTGGCATTATTTGTTGGGTTTCTCTGAAAAGTATGAATCGAATCAGTGGACTATAGGATGTGACTCTTATATTAATTTTCAGCCTGGGTCATATTTTCTCTAGAAATTGTTCGAAAGTAGACTTGGTCTTGTCAAATGGGTTAATAAAAATAAAAATAATGTTTAATGAATTAAATTTAGAAGATTCAGATGGTCTTGGTAAACAAACTGTAGACTTGTCAAAAACAAAGCCAAGATTAGACTCCCTCACCTCGCTCCATGTGATGCGAGTTTGAAGCTACATTCAAAAGGTACAATTTCTTCTTGTATGAAACGCTGACTTCTTCCATTATGCCATGCCACCCAAATTTAATATCCAAAACAACAGTCTGGAGGGAAGGCGATGACATTCGCCCAGTTTCCACCGCCACATGCACGTCAAGGGGACTCCAGCCCAACTCTAATGTGAAACCATTTACATTTTCTTTTCACAATAATTCATCATATAAAATAGCTTGAGGTTAGCTATGAACCACTCTATATGCCTAACTAGCTTAAAGCCTTCACCAAACAGCTCATTTCTAGTTTTCACTATCAAATGGCTGCCTTAGAGCTCTTCTTCTCATGCTTACTCTTGTTGATCTTCTTCTTCATCATTCCAACACGGGCTTCCTGCCCTCCCTCAAGCTGCCAGCGCGGACCGACAGTCCGCTTCCCTTTCCGGCTTCAGAGGCTCCAACTCCGGCGTTGTGGGTATGCAGGGTTTGACCTCTCATGCAACAACCAAACCCTTCAACCCACACTCTCTCTCTCAAACTCTAGTGGCAATAACTTCATAGTCCAAACCATAGATTACGATCTGCAAACACTTTTTGTCAACGACCCCGATCACTGCCTCCCCAAACGCTTCCTAGACGGCAGCTTCGACAACCTCCCCGACACGACGCCGTTCCGCATCCATAGTTTCCAAATGTACACGTTCCTCAACTGCTCCCCTCAGGCGACGTCGTTTCCAGCCATGGCCAGGAATATTTCCTGCCTCAGCGGTGAGAATCACACGGTCTTTGCTATGCCGTCGGGAGCGTACTATAATTGGCTTCAGTCTACGGCTCCGTCACCGTCGCCGTCGCCGTCACCATCATCGTCAGGACCTTCGTGCGCGTTGATTTCGAATGTTCGGGTTCCGGCAGGAGCTGCGCATGAATTGGGTCTATTTGGAGATGCCATAGACAGTGTTGCGTTGACTTGGTCAACGCCTAATTGTAGCGTTTGTGAAGCCCGTGGGAGAGATTGTGGGTTAAACAGAGATACTAATCAGATTGTCTGCTCTGATCCTAAGGCTAAAATAAAAGGTAGGTTTTTTGAATTACTCGCTGATATATAAAATTAATTATGTGCATGATTGAAAGTAATTAACAACAGCTCATTGGGAAATTTACCACAATTTTAATGGGAAATTTGGTTTTGATAAACAGTTTAAGATACTTTTTTTTTTAAAGATTTTTAATCCAGATCATTGATCAGGTAGAAATTTTGTTTGAATGTACGTTAACATGTCAGATACATTTTTAAGAGAACATTAGTTTGTGTTTTTGTTATTCTTATATATGGAAAATTGATGATGTGACTTTAGTGTGCATTTTCTCGTCTTTGGAATTGGTTAAGTATTGTGACTTAGCACTCATTTGGTAATGATTATAGTCCTCTCTTTTTCCTCATGTGTGTTTTTCTATATAATCACTTTAAATGATTCTCCACATAAGTGATTATTGGCCTATTCGGAATCAGTCCCAAACGAGGCTTTAGAATTATCCCAATATTTCAACCTGAGTTAGATGAACCTCGAGCGAGAGAGAACAGTGTCTAATCAGGTAAACAAAATGACCAAGTCAATTCCTGGGAGGGGTCGTGTTGCACATCCCTTGAGTACGATATTTTTACTTTAATACTTTGAGGGTACATCAGAGTCAGACTGAACTTTCATGTCCACTTCACTTGTGCTTTTGAATTATCACCGTATATCCATATTATGATTAAAATAATTCATTTTCCAAATAATCATTTAAAGTTCATCTTTATAAAATAAAAATAAAAAACAATAAATTGAGAAAGCTTAGTCATCTATTGTATTAAATAAATGGACAGTTCATCCCCATAATCTTAATTATTATAAAAACTATCGATTTATTTGATACATATAAATGACTAAACGAACTTCAATTTGATTGATTTTTTTTTTTATAAATATGATCGTTAAATGGTGATGTAGAAAATTAGTTGTTCCAACATATATACAGTATAGATTTATAAATCAAAACCGAGTTTGAACATGGATGTGCACCCAAATATTGTTCATACTTGTGGTTTTGTTTTTGGTCTGGACTCTGAAGTTCATACTTGTGGTTAGGATATCTCTTTCTATCATTAGCAAAGCCACTATGTGGCAGTGACACGTAATGCCACGTAGCATGGTGGTGCCTTTTAATTATAGCCTAGTTTGACTTTTGGACTGTCGTGAACCTTTGTGATCAACAGCGCATCCATAGTCAACCCAGAAATGAGGGATGAACAAACGCGTAGCTTGACTGAGAGTTTCCATGCTTACCAACTTACAGCTTCAAACATTTATTAATGTCCTGATCATCAGCTTCCAACTTCTGAGAAGTCCCCTTCAAAGAAATTAAGCTTTTGCTTGTAGTGGCCAAAATCATCCTATTTTTAATAAATTTCATTACGTCATTAGTGATGTGTAAATGTACCAATTGTTCATTATAGTTTATTATTAAAAAAAGGACAAAAGAATTTTGCAAAATACTAACGTTGTCTATTGCAATTTCAGGTCTTCCAAGAAGTGCAAAATACGGCATAATCATAGGCGTTGGAATACCCGGGACCTTATGCATCCTTGGACTAGCAAGTTATGTCTGCGGCAAAATAAATGCTTATTGTCGGCGCAACCAGCCAAACATGGACCTCTCTACCTCAGCTTCTCAGTTGCCCGCTATCGTCGTACTGGGCCTCGACGGTCCAACTATCGAATCGTACCCAAAAACTTTGCTAGGGGAGAGTCGGAGGTTGCCCAAGCCCAATGACACCACTTGCTCCATATGTTTGGGTGAGTACCAACCAAAGGAAGAACTGAGGACTATACCAGAGTGCAACCATTACTTCCATGCTAGTTGTGTAGACGAGTGGCTCAAAATGAACGCAACGTGCCCTGTTTGCCGGAAGTCACCGGAGGGCTCAGCTCTTGTAACCCCTTCGTCTTCGATGTCTTCATCTTCGATGTCTTCATCTTCATCTTCTTTACCGTCGCCATAGAATTCGATGATCTATTTTTGCTTCCTTGTCACTTTTTGCCATAATTTAATTAGGTATAGTTGTGATTTGTTTTGTATATAATATACTTGGGGGTTGTAATCGATAGAGACAATGATCGTTTTGTAATACAAATGTTGCCCTAGTTAAAGTGGACGATGTTGTTTGTTGGGTTTGTTTTGTCATGGCATAGGCGTATGTAGTAAGCCGGCGGCCACTACCTATATATTGGCCTGGTTTTCCCCGCCTAGCTCATATGGCCACCTTAGAAATCTTCACCTTGTTATTCTTCTTGTCCTTCTTCCTTCACACACCAGCAAGAGCTACCACATGTCCTCGATCAAAATGCACAGCCGGCAGCCCATCGGTTCGTTTCCCTTTTAGGATAAGCAACCTTCAACCCTTACATTGTGGATATCCAGGGTTTGATCTCTCATGCAACAGCGAATCTCAAACCATTCTCACTCTCCCATCTTCTGGAGACTTCATCGTCCAGAACATCAGTTACAAGGACCAAATCGTATCGATCAACGACCCCGATAACTGCCTCCCTAAGCGGTTCCTCGACCATGACATCACTCTTGAAGATTCACCCTTCATCTACGCGCATGGCCTCGAAACCTACATGTTCCTCAACTGCTCGGCTGCAGCTGCAACATGGACTTTTGCACCAATTTCTTGCTTGAGCAATGAGAACTACAAGGTCATTGCAGCGCCAAGGAACTTGTTATCGCCGCCGGGTAACGTTTCAGAGCGGTGCGTTGTGATTTCAACAGCAATGGTTCCAAGGTTATTTGATCCGTTGCAAGGTGTTCAGTTGGGATGGCTCGAGCCTGAATGTCTTTCTTGTGAAGCAACTGGTTTTTATTGTGGATTCGACAGTGCTTCAAGTTCGCAAATTAAGTGCCTTGATCCTTCAGATTTCTGTATGTTTTTTTTTTTAGTAAATATTATTAAATATATATATGTTACACCTGAATTGTAGCTGGATTTTATTTTGGTCCTTTAATTGTATCATGCGTGGTAATTTGGCCAAACTGTCAATTTGAGGAGTAGAATCGTCAATTTAGTTATACCCATTTTAAGTGCCATATTGACGGAATTTGACGAAAATGCCAAATTATCAGGCGTAATATAATTAAAGGATGCCAAAAATTAAAAATTAACTCGATACAAATTTATGGTCCCTTGCAATTAAAAACACACGTCCTAATTAATATTTTCATCACACTTGAGCATGAACTAATGGAGTTCAGATCCTCTGTCCATGCTTTTGTGTGTCATTCTCTGTCCATGAATTAATTTTATGACACGTGGCATTATTTTATTATTTTATTTGTATTAAAAGATAAAAGCATTAATTTATTAAAGTATTATTAAGTGGAATTCCACATGTCAAAAAAGTAATGCATAGACAGAGAGGGACACACAAAAACAAGAACAGAGAATCTGGACTCGAACTAATGGTATTCCTTGTATTGTTGCAAATTCAGTCTCTTCAGGTCTCTCAAGAGTTGAAAAGTTTGGCATAATCATATGCATGGGAATTCCTGGGCTTTTGTGCATCATTGGGATTGCACTTTGTGTTTGTGACTTGATAAGTGCCGGTAGTCGGTCCCACCAGCCAATTGCAGAACTATCCACAGCAAGCAATCGAGAACCTCACATGCTCAGAATGGGGCTTGATGGTCAGACCATCGAGTCCTATCCTAAGACTCAGCTTGGTGAGAGTTTGGAATTGCCCGAGCCCAAGGACAACACTTGCCCGATATGTTTGGGAGAGTACAAAGCCAAGGCAATACTGAGGACTATACCAGCTTGCAGCCATTATTTTCATGCCAGTTGTATAGATGAGTGGCTTAGATTGAATACAACTTGCCCCATTTGTCGAAATCCATCGCACAAACAGTAATATTAACAAAAAAAATTTCAACGTTGTTTTAATAAAAGCGTTTCTGACAAGAATTCATTGGTGTAGAAGTGCTTTTTATAGAAGCAGTTCCAAATTCTTTAAAAATTTGGCGTGTCTATATAGTTTTTTTACGTAATCATTTATCTCATATCTTTACTTTCTATAAACAAAGGTATATGTCATATATCGATGATTGTCATTTGAATTGCATATAGTATATTTGGCCTTAATTAAATGAGGCAGACAGAGAGGTGGTTGATTAGGCTTATGATATTTGGGTTTATTGTCACAGTAGTCATAGGCCGGCCATATTATAGACTCATTAGGACCCAAATATTGGTTTTCACCTCCTATTGCTATGCCTCACTCACATGGCTCCATGGCTGATACCTTAGAAATCTCCACCTTCTCGACCATATTCCTATTCCTCCTCTTCCTTCCACAGAGCACTGCGAAAACCACCGCCTGCGGTAGTTCAACATGCACCGCTGGCGGCCTACTGGTTCGTTTCCCCTTCCAATTAAGAAACAACCAAGTCCCAAGTAATTGTGGGTATCCAGGGTTTGATCTCTCATGTAACAACCGAAGCCAAACCATTCTCACTCTCCCATCCTCTGGGGACTTCATCGTCCAAAGCATCAACTACATGGAGCAAAGAGTATCGATCAACCACCCGGGCAACTGCCTGGCTAAACGATTTTTCAACCATGACATCAGCCTTGTAAATTCACCATTTTCATACCTCAACCCTACAAACTACACGTTCCTCAACTGCTCCTCATATAAAGGGGATACAACACCCATCTTTTGCCTTGGCAGTGACAACTACAAGGTCATTGCTGTGCCAACGCGTTGGTTTTCGCCACCATTTGATGAACCGTTGCCTATAAATTGCTCTGTGATTTTGACAACTTGGGTTCCAAGTAGATTCCAGTGGGATTATCCGAACCGTGGTGCCCAGTTGACATGGTACATGCCTGAATGTCGTTCCTGTGAATTAGGAGGCCAGGTTTGTGGTTTGAAGAATCACAAAAGTTTGAAAATTCAATGCTCTGGTTCACATTTCGGTATGCTCGTGATGCTACACATATTACACTTATATACAATCGTGGCTGAATATGGATCCGAAATTCATTTTGGCTATTTAATTTAGTGTTTAATTTATAGTGTTCTCCAATTGTGTTATAGGGACAATTTGGTTATTCTGTCAATATGACCGTTAATTTGAGAGGTAAAATCGTCAATCATGTACAAATCCCCGAAAAATGACCTATCCATTTTGACGGAATTTGACAGAATGATCAAATTGCCAGCTCTGACACAATTAGAGGAGACCAGAAATTACAAAGTGAATTAGAGGACTAAAATAAAACTCGGGTACAAATTCATATATATGTATATCAAACATGCAGTTATAATTGATGGTGAACTAATGGGATGCAATTAAGTTTTGCAGGTAGTTTATCTTCAGGTACTGCAAGAGCTGAAAAGTACGGCTTAATGATAGGCTTGGGAATTCCTCTGCTATTGCTTACGCTTTATTTGGGTTACAGAATGTATCTGAACCACCACCGGCCTATCACAGAAGTCTCCACCATAACCAATCGACGACCTTCAACACGCATAGCGGGGCTTGATGGTGCCACCATCGAATCATATCCCAAGACTCAACTCGGTGAGAGCTGGGAATTGCCTGTGCCTAATGACAACGTTTGCCCAATATGCTTGTGCGAGTACCAGCCCAAGGAGTTTTGCGGACCATACCTGAATGCAACCATTATTTTCATGCTAATTGTATAGATGAGTGGCTTAGAAGGAATGCGACATGCCCTCTTTGTCGAAATCTACAAGAGAGATAAATAAAAAAGTCATTTAGTTATTGAGATATGATTGTCTTGTACTACTACTATATATGTAGATGTGTAAATGAGTTAAGCTGAGCGGAATATCATACTGCTCAAGCTTGGTTTCTTTAAAATTTATCAGGGTTTGACTTGTTTCTTTTACGAGCCGAACTCGATCACCTAAAAGAATTGATGTGTTGTTGTTTTTGCCATTTCTGCAAAGATTTTTTTTTTGCATTTGACTCATCTAGAAGCCATGTTCATCCTTCATAAAGTTACTGAAGAAATTTCCCAAAAATCACTATAAAAAAAAAAAAGCGGCAGCAGTAATTATTTTGTGTGTGACTATTGTTCTTATTAGTAACATTTTTTAGTGACTAAAGCCAACAGTCACCCTGCAGTTATGAATTTTGGGTTTGTTACATACGTGGTGGCCTTGACTTTTGATCTTTGTTACGATTAAAAAAGCATTGGTGACACAATATGTTGACTTTCTATAGCTCCAACACCATGGGCAATCAAAATATTTTATTATTTGATTTGATTTGACTTACCTTACATTGAGGCTCCTATTTATAATTGTATTTATATTTGTACAAGTCTTGTATTTGTATTTATTCTTATTCTCCCTCTTCCTTCCTCACAGAGCTGCCACCCCTTGCAATGGCTCAACATGCTCCTTTGACGGCCCTGTGGCTCGATTTCCTTTCCAAATAATAAACAACCAACTCTCAAGGAATTGTGGATATCCAGGTTTTGATCTCTCATGTAACAACCAAAGTCAAACTATTATCACTTTCCCATCTTCTGGGGACTTCATCGTCCAGAGGATCAACTACATAGAGCAAACCCTATTTATCAACGGCACCGATAACTGCATCCCTAAACGGTTCCTCCACCGCGACTTCAGTTTTGAAGACACACCCTTCTTTTACTACTTGAGTCATGACGGCACTACAAACTACACGTTCTTCAACTGCTCTCCCGATCAAGCAATATATTGGCCTTCACGCATTGTGTCTTGCCTAGGTACGGAGAACTACACCGTCCTTGCTTTGCCAACAGATTGGACTCTGCCACCCCATGAGATATCGTTGCCTAATTGCACTGTAATTTGGACAACTTTGGCTCCAAGTTCATTTGAGCGGGAGGAAATTAACTGGGGTTTCGAGCTGGCATGGGACGTCCCTGATTGTCGTTATTGTAGTGAAGTAAGGGATCAGGCTTGTGGGTTGAAGAAGGGCAAAAGTTTGACAATTCGATGCATTCGTACTGGTATGCTTTATACAAATTATATATAAAATGTTTGTATATAAAAGTTCTCTTCCCAATCTCAAACTTTAAATTTAGCCAATTATAATCTTGTTCTTGTCTAAATGTTGTCACACTTGTTCCTAAACTAATGGAATAAAATTCAATATTGCAGATAAAGTTTCAGGTCTCTCAAAAGCTGCAAAGTTTGGCATAATGGTGGGCATGGGAATTCCTGGGCTTTTGTTCTTCGTTTGGCTTGTACTTTATTTTTGTAACAAAACCGTTCAAGGTCAAAACCACCATCCCATCGCAGAATTATCCACCCTAACCAGCCAACAACCTTCCACCGTCGTAACGGGGCTTGATGCTTCGACCATCGAATCATATCCCGAGACTCTGCTGGGTGAGAGTTGGGAATTACCCAAGCCGAATGACAGTTGCCCAATTTGTTTGTCTCAGTACAAATCCAAGGAAACACTAAGGACTATACCAGAATGCAACCATTATTTCCATGCTAGTTGTGTAGACGAGTGGCTTAGAATGAATGCAACCTGCCCACTTTGTCGAAATCCACAGGCGAAGTGATTGAGATTTGATGAACGCTTCTTGCAAAAAGGGAAGATCCTATACAATTCATCCCATATATATGAAAGATTTCGAGAAAAAAGAAGTTAGGAAATCAGTTGAATTATTGTAAAGTAAAGTATTTCCTATGTTTTTTGTGTTGCTTTGGTGTGTTATTCATTGCGTTATCTCATATTTATATCACTTTCTTTAATTTGTGAGGTAGAAATGAGTTGAATGCAAAATAGTTAACATAATTAACCACGTACGACCTATATATCAAGCACACAAGTACGCCTTCATGGCTATAATTTCTCCCCTCACAACACCTCTATTAGAGATATGATACACAATGTGGTATAAATGCGGTAACTCGAGTATTTACCCTATTATATATACAGTGCAGCATATATAAAAACAAGCAATTAATTAATTTCATGTACGGTACAAGATTAGAGGACCAAATATGGCACATCCAACGAGACGAATATAGGCGTTCATATAATTTTCTTTGTTTCATATAATAAAAAAAAGGTTATTTCGGATTGCGAAGGACGAGAGGGTCATCTCTGATCAACCCAATTAGGACTATTTTTTGTAGTGAATCATCATCATCTTCACCATCGTTATTATATAGTTTATATTCATTTGCTAGTCATTGTTTTGCAACTGTTTATAGTCAATGTATATCTGATTGTTGTTTGATTTGTATATTAATACATATTTTAATATTGTGCCTTCAATTAATGAAGACAAAGAGATATGGTTGAATTTGTTTATAATATGTTTGGGCTGGTCATTACCCAAACACTAAAGTTAATCTTCACCCACCTTGGCTTTGAATAATGCAAAGAAAGAAATGATTGAATATGTTATAAAGTTGGCCTTAATGAGGGTTTATGGAGTCATAGTAATCGGCCGGTCAATGGCCATTGCAACCTAAATATTGGTTTAGTTGATCACCGTCTCAGTCTATGGTTCACTCCCTACATGGAGAACATAAAAATCTTCACCTTCTTCATCTTATTCTTGTTCCTCCTCTTCCTTCCTCACACGGCCGTTACCAAAACCACCTGCGGTAGCTCGACATGCACCGCGGGCGGCCCATTGGTTAAGTTCCGTTTCCAGCTAAGGAACTACCAAGCCTCAAGTTGTGGGTATCCAGGGTTTGATATCTCATGTCACAACAACAGTCAACCCATTCTTAGTCTCCCATCTTTTGGGGACTTCACGGTTGAAAGCATCGACTACAATGGCCAAGTCGTAACGATCAATGATCCTGATAAATGCCTCCCTGCACGGCTCCTCAACCATGAAACCAGTCTTGTAGAATATTCACCCTTTTCATACTTAAGCTTTGGCGGCCCTATAAACTACACGTTCCTCAACTGCTCCTCCTCTAAACAATCCATCTTGCCTGCACGCATCATCTCTTGCCTCAGCACTGACTACTACAAGGTCATTGCTTTGCCTACGAGTTGGCTTTTGCCACCGGATCCGATATTATTACCTCATTGCAATGAAATTTCGACAACTTTGGTTCCAATTTCATTAGAGTGGGAGCATTTTAACGACGGTCTCGAGTTGACATGGGAGGTGCCTGATTGTCGATCTTGTGAAGTAAGGGGTCAGGCTTGTGGGTTGAAAAATGGAAAAAGCTTGGAAATTCGATGCTTTGGTCCTTCCAAGATACACACGAGTATGATTAATTAATTCGATGAACATAATATAATTTTTTTCTTCCCCAATCGTGTTTATATCTTCTTAGAATATGAACCATTGATCATGTTGATTCTTGCCTAAATAAGCAGTCGTATTCACATTTTAGCAACATAAGCATTTGTGCGACAAGAAAATATTTGCCCTCTCTCTCCATAAATCCTAGATATTGTCATACTTGAATGATGATGAACTAATGTGATGCAATTCAATTTTGCAGTTAGAGCCTCTTCCGGTCCCTCAAGAGCTATAAAGTACGGCTTAATGATGGCCATCGGAATTCCTCCGCTATTGTTCATCATTTGGCTTGTATTCTATATGTGCGGCAGAATGATGATCGAAGTTAATGGTCAAAACCACCGGCATATCACAGAATTATCCATCGTAACCAATCAGCAACTTCCCACAATCGTAACTGGCCTTGATGCTCCCACCATCGAATCATATCCCACGACTCTGCTAGGGGAGAGTTGGGAACTGCCCAAGCCTAATGACAACACTTGCCCAATATGTTTGTCTGAGTACCAATCCAAGGAAACACTGCGGACAATACCAGAATGCAACCATTATTTCCATGCTAATTGTGTAGACAAGTGGCTTCGATTGAATGCAACGTGCCCGCTTTGTCGAAATCCACAGGATAGAGATAACAATATAAGTCATTTAGTGATTGAGATTTGATTTTATCTGTTTTATTATACCCTTAATTAGTTTTGATGAAGTACACTAAATCTGCATTTCATGTCTAGTGGTCAAAATGGAAGATGCTATAGAATCTGACTTTTGTTTTCTCAACTCTCTCAAACGCGATGAGTCTGCAATATAATAGGATAGGATTCATCCCATATAAAAGAAAGTTAGGAAATGAGTTCAATTTGTGAACTATCTTTTTAAGCTTTTGGTTGTCTATTCATTATAGTCTTTAAGGGCCCATTTGATAACCATTTCAATTTTAGTTTTTAGTTTTTAGTTTTTATAGTTTTTTTTTTGGTGCTAGAGTATAGAAGAAATGAGAGTGAGAATAAGAGTTAGGATGAGATTGAGAAAGAGGATAAGAGGGCAGGATGGGAGGGAGGAGTAACAAACTGAAAACAAAAACTTGAAAGTGAAAACAATTTGAATTAGATTTCAGCTTTTATAGCTTTTGTTTTCACCTTTGTTACTTCTCCCACGCATCCTCATCCCCTCTCATCTTCCCTCTCAATCTCATCTCTCCACTCTCATTCTCACTTCCATTCTTCCCATTTTTCCTCTATACTCTAGCAAAAAATGAAAAATGAAAACTAAAAACTAAAATTCAAATTGTTATCATACAGGTCCTAACTTTTTTAAAATATATTTTTATTATACCTTTCCTTAAGTTGGGCGGCAGAGACAGCTCAATGCTAGTGAAAAAAGAAGAAGCTTATTTTCTTGCACACACAAAGGATGAGGATCCTCTACTACGTAATTATTAAAAGGAGAGCACAATTACCTTAGACTCTACAATCTATTGTTGAAGACAATTTTTGGAGATTGTTAATCTGAATTCGTTAAAGCTACTACAGAGGGTTTTTGCTAAATTTATACATTGAATCCAGTGTGTTTATGTGATTCAACTGTGATACCTGTCTTTTTGCCCGCGGCATCTTGTTTCGTCTTCAAAACTTTTCCTATTGCCTTATTTGATAAGACGAAGAATAGTGTTCTGTTTCCTTGTCGTTGGTGGTTCGGTGTGAGCCATATGAATGTTTTGCTCTGGCAATAATGCTGTATTATTCAAAACTTTCTCATCTTATCATTGTCCGTCTGGAAATGATGAAGTTAAAAGAATCTGCCACAACCACAAGAAGCTGTCTGATATAAGAAAGATGTGTGAGGCAGGCTTGCTTTCTATTTAAAGAGTATAGCCGCGCGGCTATACTGTTAAAATATTCTATTTAAAGGGTATAGCCGCGCGGCTATACTGTTAAAATATTCTATTTAAAGGGTATAGCCGCGCGGCTATACTTTTAAAATATTCTATCCTATACTTTTTCTTTTTTTGAAGACCTTTTCTATTGAGAGAGGTGATAGCATACTAGACTCACACACACTACACGGATGCTAAGACTCGAAACCAGGACATTGCCTGATGGAGTAAATACTCCAAACCACTACACTAGTGGATCCTTTGCTCTATGCTATACTTTTAAAATGGTCCCTTGTGGCTGCCATTTCTCTTGTTTGTATTTCTTACATCCTCAGAAAGTATGGCATACGGAGGTTCTTGTTGGTGGATGGGTATGATGGTCATAAGCTTCAGTACCGTGATGAATATATACAGAAGATCAATGTAAGTTTGGCAATACCCATAGCTCCCTATTTAATTTCTTTCCTTTTCATTTTATGCTTGTGAGCTTTATGTTTCTACCTGAGTAATTCTACTGTTGATGCAGGTAGTTTAGTTGATGTAATTGTATGTATTGGCTAGTTGAGTTGATGTAAAAATCAATTTTAGTTAAAAACAGAACCTGAAACTTAAATTAACACATACTTATAGATTCAATTAATGTACATACTTTGAGATGAGATGCAGACATAATTGTCATGTAAGACTAGGATTATTACGTTTGATTAATGAAGCCAAGGAGATATGTACATATATATACGGTTGATTTGGCATATAATATACTTGTACGGGTCACTACACAAAAATTAAAAAATTAGTTTTCACCGACCTTCTTCTCTTCTCTTGTTTTTCTTGATTATTCTCTCTCTCTCTCTCTCTCTCTCTCTCTCTCTCTCAAAGCTGATGAACTCAAAAGGAAAGTAGTGCTACATTTACGTACTAACATCTTGGAGCAGATTTCATGGTCTTAATCAGTTGAGGCACAACTGGTTTGTTTCGATTGGAGGGATTTGTGAAAAATACATGAGCTAATTATCTTATATATATTTCATTATCATATTTTGTGCATTATACTTCATAGTCAAGATACGTACGGATATGAAATTGTCATATGTTTTCAGTGATGGAGTCATGAATGTTTAATTTGTCTTACAAATGGTACGTGCCTTCTGAGTAATTTCCTTTGGGTATGCGCCTTTGAATAATTCAGAGAAAGCGATGTGGTTTATCTGGTTTATTGGGTTTATAATTGTCACAATCACATAGGCCAGTAAAATATTGGTAAACTTCTCACTGCGTATGGTTCACTCATATCATATGGCTACCTTAGAAATCTTCACCTTCTTTTTCTTCTTTCCTCTTGTAGTAGCAAACACTACCACCTGCGGTGGATCGACATGCACCGTCGGCAGCCCATTGGTTCGATTCCCTTTCCTGCTCAGAGACCACCAAGCCTCAAGTTGTGGGCACCCAGGGTTTAATCTCTCGTGCAACAACAAAAACCAAACCATTCTCACTCTGCCATCTTCTTCCGGGGACTTCATCGTCCAAAGCATCGACTATAAATACCAAACCCTAACGATCAATGACCCCGATAACTGCCTCCCAAGACGGTTCCTCCACCATGACATCAATCTTAAAAATTCACCCTTTTTATACGCATACGCCCCTGCAAACTACACGTTCGTTGGCTGCTCATCCCAAAAAGCATCTTGGCCATGGAATTCAGCACACGCAATCCCTTGCCTCACCGAGTACCACTACAAAGTCATTTACGTTGTACAAACCAGTTCGCTTGTGCAGCCGGATCCGATACTTTTTCCGCCGGTTCGGAAACCTTTGCCGGCTGGTTGCTCTAAAATTTCGACAGCTTTGGTTCCATTTTCATTTAACTTTGGTGCTCAGTTGACTTGGGACAGTCCTAATTGTCGTTCTTGTGAAGCTAGAGGTCGTGTTTGTGGGTTGGAAAATGGTACTACAACTTCTCAAATTCGGTGCTTTGGTTCTTCCGGTATGTGAGTTTTATAATGTCATATTCATTTTCTTATTTGGATGCTCGACTGACTATTATTTTCTAGCCTGCAACAAAACAAGGTGCTTCGGTGACGACCACTTTTGATAATTATTTTTTCCATTTTTAATTCCATCCATGGTATAAGCTTGATTAGTTTAGTGTGTACAATCACATCCACGATCATAGGTTTAAAGTCGAGTTTTGAGTAACTGCCCAAATTTTAAGAGTTAAATTTAAAATCTGAAGTACAAGGTCGATCACAGAAAGAAAGAAAAAAACTGAAACGGTGTTGATGGTAATCAAATAGTTAAATTTTTTTGTGAAGTAGTAGTTTTTGCATTGTTTGGTCGTTGAAGGAGAATCTAAAAAGATAACGGTTCGGACATTATACAAAAAAAAGTTGCAACAATCACTATTATTTGGTGACATTTGCTGGGGTGACTAATTCGAGATAAGATATTCAAGTCCATAAATACATATAAACTCCTCTATATATAAATGTAAATCATATTCTAAATATTGTCTTACTTATCCTGAACTAATGGGACGCTATGGAAATTATTGTGATTTCAGGTCTGTCAATAGCTGCAAGGTATGGCATAGGGATAGGCGTGGGAATTCCAGGGCTACTGTGCATCATAGGGCTTGCAGTTTATGTTTGTAACAAGACGAGGGTTCGTGGTCAGATTCACCAGCCCACAATCACACAATTGTTATCCACCACACCCGATGGACGACCTTCCACAGTCAGAATTGGCCTTGATGATCTGACGATCGAATCATATCCCGAGATTCAACTTGGTGAGACCTGGGAATTGCCAAAACTCGATGACAACACTTGCCCAATATGTTTGGCTGAGTACCAGCCCAAAGAAACACTAAGGCCCATACCAGAATGCAGCCATTATTTCCATGCTAATTGCATAGATGAGTGGCTTAGAATGAATGCAACTTGCCCAGTTTGTAGAAACCCACAAAAGAGATAACAATATGTTTATGTAGCACTGGTTATTGATATATAATTGTTCCTTATGTTGGTGAGTCCTTACTTACTTAGGATTTTGGTTCCTTATGTTAGGATTTTGGTTACTTACCAATTTTTCTAGTCTATTATAATTGAGATTTATTTCATATTATAATTTATATTTATTTTCTATTGTAATTTGGATTTGTTTCCTATTTTATTTAGGGTTGTACTTCTTTATAAATACATTCATGTTGGAGAAGAATAAAGATATGAGCATATCTAAGCATAACTTAATATTTTCCCTACTTTGTTTGACTCCCTATGTATATAGAGAGAGCTTCCATTAAGGGATCCCTCAAATAAGCTTATTTGAGAGACACTCTTGTAGAGGCCACTCCGTATTGTATTTTACTAATCCAACCCGTCTATTTTGTATATATTCATTCAAAGATCATCTTTACAAAAAATCAATTGAATCCAATATATCATTTGACCACTCAATTGAATTATTGAAATTTTAGTACTTTCTTGAAGCACCGTGTTCATTTATTTTATAGGACTCAATTGGATGTCGAAACGGTTTTCAAATTCTCTAATTTTTTGCAAGAAATAGATGGTTTGAATTGTTGAAAAAAAATTCGTAGGAGACTCTAAAAGGTGTCTCTCAAATTTATTTGAAGGATCCCTCAATATAAGGGGATTGTGTATATATATCCCTTATATTTGTGAGGCCTGGGGCGAGACCAAAGAAAAGACCTTGTATATACAATAATATTTGTTTGTGTGTGTATATAACAAAGAAAAGGCCTTGTACATACAACAAAAATTATGTGTGTAAATATTGATGTGTAAGAACACAAATATTTAATATTTTTTTTAGTACAAACGATAATCTAAACATTTAATACAAGTTTAGAAAATGTCAACTTGGTCAAGAATCAAAACCGGGCAATAATCTTTAAAGCAAGAGCCCAATTGTTATCACTTTCTTTTTACTTGTGTGACAGATGCAACAGCCTGCACATGAAAAATGCATTTTCCTGCATATCTGAAACTTTCAAGTCTTAAAATATGGAACATGAAATTCTGACATCAACATGTATACATATATATGAACTTGTCCCTTAGCAACACATATAGATCATACAAATACTTCGAAGTTCTCTACATCAAAGTCTATTATAAGGCCAAACATGATGCATCCAATCACAAAGATATCATAGCCGTTGTGATCATCTCAATGGTTTCTGGGGCTGCCATGGGTGCTGATCCTCAATCGCCCTACTGCGACATCATCCTCGCACTACAAAAAAATTGCTCATAGAACACTATTTTCTTTTGTGCTCTTTGGGCTTAAAGGCACAAATATTTGTGTTTATTGTCAACAGCGACGTTGCACCCACACTTTAAATGTCGGTCTCCTACATAGGAGTTTCTGTTGCTTATAGAGCACAATTTTGTGCTTCGTGGCACAAGTATTGAGCACGAATAGTCCCTATTTGTGCTTTTATTCTGACTAGTTGGTTAGCTGTTTTTACAGCTTCCACAAAAGCACAATTTTGAAATCGTGCTCAGTAGTCTAAAATTTTCAAAAAAAAAAATTATTGCATAAAACGTTCTTGGATCAAAAATATAGAACTCAATTTTTTTTATTTTTTCAGAAAATCAAAACAACCAACAAATTGCAAAAAAACAACAAAAACATGAAAAGAATGCTCAAAAGTGCAACAAAATTGTGCAAAAATGATCAAATCAAACCAACATTTTGTTCCCTCACCCTATTCTCAGCAAAAAATTCCAGAAAATCAAAACCCCCCATATATTGCAATGTCAGTAAGAAACAAAAAAAACATGAAGGCCTCGCTTGGAATTGAATCTGCATCTTTGAGTTTTAATAAAGGCTTCTTCTCAGGCATTTGCTCGAACATGTTCTCTGCATAAAACAACAAATACATCCATTAATTTCAAAAACTTCCAAAATCATATAGAAAAATTGAAGAATTAAAAGGAAATTCTGGAAGAGTAAAGAAGAAGCCACATTCGATCTCTCAGCTACCAAATAAAAAATTAGACCAAAATTTATATAATTATAAAGGATAAACTATGAAACCCAATGAAATCAGAATGGTAGAATGAGAGGAGAGATGAGGTGGTGGTGGGGTTTACCAGTACAGATGATAGATCTTTGGAGGAGAGGAAAGAGTTATAGATATGGAGGTTCAGGTTTAGGTGGAGGTCGTGAGTGGCAGTGGCGTCGAACTGAGAGAGAGTTCAAACGAAACGAAGAGGCTGATAGAGATGTTTGTCGGTAGCTGAGGCAGTGGCATGGATCTGATCTATGCTGTAGATGCGGCATGGAGGCGCTGCCGATTGTGATTTCCGGTTGGTGGCCGTAGCAAAGAGAGAGAGAGGGTGAGAAGTTTTTCAAGGGAGAAGAGAAGGCGTGTAAATGGCGAAGGGGTGGGTTGAGATATTTTCTAGGGTTGGACTTGGACTGATGAGAGGAAGCACAGTTTTTTTAAAAATTTAAAAGGAAGCACGGGTTTTTCAAACTCAGCAAACTAAAAAATTAGACAAACTTCAAAATAAAATAAAAAGTTACACTTCATATATACTATTCGGCACAAATATAAGTTTTTGTGTCTCTTATTATCACAATTGGGCACAAATATATTTTTTGTGTTTTATATTGTCACATCATGTCACATCTATCAGATTAATTGTGTCTATTAAGATTTACAAAAACTGATTTTTTTTTTTAGGAATTTGTGAAATAGAACGTGGATCAATGTATACAACTAAATGAGCACGAATCCTTGTGTCCAGTTTAAAAACTGTGCTCTATGTACACAAATTTGACACAACTATTGGTGTTTTATCTGGAATGAGCGCATATAAGACTTATTTGTGCTTAATATTAGGAAGGGGGGCACAATACTATATTTGTGTTCTTTTTGTCCGTGCTTGTTGACCAGTTTTGTAGTAGTGTCGACCACTTGACCCCTTGCCTTCCCTACATACTTCAAGGTGAGGTGAATCCAGCCAAGGTTTGCTGTGATGGTGTCCTGGGCCTGACACAGTATACAAACGCCAAGGGAGGCCAACAAAATATATGTGACTGCATCAAGGCTGCAGCAATTTTGATGGGGGCACCTGTTGATAATTTCTCTAAGATATCTTCTCTTCCCAAAACTTGTGGCCTATCGGTCACACTTCCACCCATCTCTAGCGGCACGGATTGTTCCCAGAAATTAACCACCTCTGCTCTAAATTCTATCGCTAATTTCATATCATGATGCAAATGTTTTATATGAAAAGAACTAATTTCTGATTTTGGTTTCTTGAATATATTACAGGGTTAATTGAAGATTTGATGGAAGGGGTAATGCTAACAGACAATGGAATAAATTAATAATTTCTAAAATGAAATGTAAAATGAATAATTTGTCTAATGAAAGGGTAAATGTAATAATGAGAATATGAAGCAATATATGTGGAATAATATTACCTGTTTTAAACTTGTGGAGTGGTTTGGATTTCTTACTCTGGTATTTGAACTGACTAGTTCTCCAACTGGAGAAATTTTTAAATGTCACGATGCACCACGTGGTAGTGTCATCCAATAGACTTGGACATTTGGAATTACTTTCTAATTTATTGCATTATTTTTATGACACGTGGGTGACCAGTGGAAACATTCCACGTGTCCTACACTGGCACCAGTGGATGACACAGCACGCGTGGTGTCTGAACACCCAAAAATTACTCCTCCAACTGATATTCATTCTGTTTCGAAAACTATCCATCTTCCCTATGAACAGCGGAAAACACTATATCACCGAGTCTAAGATTCCTACTATGGAGCATAAGATTCACATGAATCATGATGAAATTAACCGCAACAATAAATTATATATATATATAAAATTTCCCCATATCAAAACAGCCTACAAAATTATAAGCCAACAGAATTGAGGCCAAATATGAATCATCTAACCAAGATCACTATTGTGATCATGTCACTGGTTTCTGGGTTAGCCATATGGATGATCTACCTTCCTGCGAAACCATCCTCGAAACGTTGAGCCCTTGCACCAAGCAACAAAATAATGACGTGAAGCCACCGCAGACTTGCTGTGACGCTATACAGAGCCTCAGCCAGTATTCAAACGACAAGGAAGGTCAGACACGAAATATGCGACTGTATCAAGGCTGTAGCAATTTTGGCGGGGCTGCCTATTAATGATTTTTCTTACATTTCTTTTCTTCCTCAAGCCTGTGGCCGCCTATCCTTGAAACTTCCACCAATCTCTACCAACATTTTTTATTAATTCCTTTAGTAGGACTTAGTACATGGAGTGTACATGACGGAGTTTGATATTGTCATTGGATTGGTATATAATATGTTTTGGGGCAGATCGAGAACTTGTTGTTATGTATTACTATGATCACTATGTGGCATTTAGTTAATGCATAGAAAAAGATGTGGTTGGCGACGTATTGGGTTTATTCCCACAAGCATAATAGGCCGGCCATCACCCAAAAACTTTTGGAGAGCTAGAGCTTTATTTCCCCATGCCTGCCTTAATAGAATATTTCTTCTTCTTCTTCTTCATTCCTCACCTAGCCGCAACAAGCACGGTCACCACCTGCGATGAATCGACTTGCACTTCCACTTGCCTTCAGATTCGATTCCCTTTCTGGCTAAAAAATCTCCAACCCTCAACCTGCGGGTATGAAGGGTTTGGTCTCACATGCAACCCTAGAGACCGATGGCAAAGCATTCTTATCACTGTTCCATCTTCCTCGAGGCACTTCACCGTCCAAGAAATCGACTACTTGAACCAAAACGTATGGATCACCGACCCCAACAACTGCTTCCCAAGGCGGTTCATGGACAATGACTTCAGTTTTGATGGTTCACCCTTCTCATACGTGCATGCCCTCGAAAGATTCACGTTCCTCAATTGCTCTTACCAAACAGAAGTATAGTATCCACCCATTTCTTGCCTTAGCAATGAGCACTACATGGTCACTGGTGTGACATCGGAGTGGATTAATTCATCAAAGGCGTGGTCTTCTTCTTGCTCTGTGATTTCCGAAGCTTTGGTTCCATTCTCAGAACCATATGAATGGGACTATCTTAATGGTTCTGAGTTGGAATGGTATGTGCCCAATTGCCGTTTTTGTGAAGCCGTACCTGGTAAAGTTTGTGGATTCGACAACAATACAAGTTCCAAGCTTAGGTGCTCTAATGCTATTAATTCAACTAACGGTACGCTTATGAGTAATATTGTTACATATATATCATAGCGTAATTGATTATATTGTCATCATACTTGACCATAATAATGTTACAATTGCAAGGGGCTTGTAGTGGTGAAGAATATTTACCCATACATCCAAGGTCTTAGGCTCAATTCTCCCCCTCCCCCATTATCGCTTGTATAAAAAAAAAAGTATTAATTTTGAAATTAATTTCAACATTTTTCAGGTCTCTCAAAAACTGCAAAGTACGGTATGAAGATATGCAGAGGAATTACAGGACTATTTTTTCTCGTCATTGTACTCGTGTTAAGGCTGGGGGCTTGCGGGTCAATCGACCCATAAAAGAATTATCAGCCATACCTCATCCACAACCTTCTGCAGTCATAATGGGGCTTGATGATCCAACCATTGATTCATATCCTAAGACTCAACTTGGAGAGAGCTTGGAATTGCCCAAGCCTAATGACAACACTTGCTCAATTTGCTTGGGAAACTACCAGCCCCGGGAAACATTGAGAACCATACCAGAATGCAACCATTATTTTGATGCTAATTGTATAGATGAGTGGCTTAGAAGAAATGGGACGTGCCCAATTTGTCGAAAACCATCCGAGGGTAATAAAGGGATTGAGGCATGACTGTTTTGTATTACATTCTTTACATAAACTTCAATATGAAATAGAGGAGATCGTGTCAAAGAAAGAAAATAACAAAACAAGGAATGAAAGAGATCTATGTACTTCTAGGAAAAAAAATTTGAGAGAAGAAGGAAAATAAGCTAGATGAATATATACTTTCCTTTTTCTTTTTCTTAATGTACTACTTCTTAGCGTATTATTGCTTTCTCAATGTCTAACTCTGAAGATGTGGAACTATATATTGCTAAGTGTTTTATATTGGTATTTGAAATTTAAGATATTATAGAAGCCAACACTTTTTGCAAGGGAGTTGATTTTTCTACTCTTCTTTTGTTCACTTACACTTCCTTGTATGTTGTAGTAAAAAATATTTATAAAAAACAAAAAACAAAAGGGAATATAAATGGATAAAAGGAGAGTGAAAAAATCACCATCCTTTTCGCAAATGTTAAAGGGACTTGGATTGTAAAGTATTTCCCATAGTTGGCCTTTTTGGCTTTGGTTAATTTTTTCTTGCACATGTCATCATATTTTACTTTCTTTGGATGAGCAGCGGAGCAATTAGTTCACTAAAACAGAAAAGCGTTTTTCTATTCATTCGCAACACACGTCTAAATTGACCCAACAATGAGAGAGAGAGAGAGAGAGAGAGAGAGAGAGAGAGAGAGAGGTGGTGGCTGGTAAAGGAATGACACGCCTCATAGAATAGAACTGTTGGTTCAACTGAAACAAATTTGATTCGTTTTTGGTAATTTCCTTGAAACTAATCTACGAAGTTAATATATTTAAGTGCATGATATATTAACCCAAAACATGTTTTGACTTGTATAAAATTAATATATGTTGTCGTGCATTGCTATGATTCCTAGGTGTGTATTTGGATGGATTTCAATGAACACATAGAAAGTGGTGTTGATTATATTTGGCGTATTGTGTTTATTTCCAAAGGCGTAATAGGCCGGTCATGCACTTATTACCCAAAAAATATTGGTATAGTTTTTTTCATTTCACCATGTCTACCTTAACATTCTTGATCACCTTCCTCTTGTCCTTCTTCTTCATTCATCATGGCGCATCAAGCGCCCCCCTCTGTACCCCACTTACATGCTCTTGGGATTTCGATAGCTTACTATGGATTGAATTCCCTTTCCGGCTACAAAACCTTCAACCCTCCCTTTGTGGGTACTCAGAAAGCTTTGATCTCTCATGCAACAACCAAAATGAAGCCATTCTCAATCTCCCATCTTCCGGAGACTTCATAGTCAAAACCATAGATTACACTGACCAAAACTTATGGATCACTGACCTCAATAGCTGCTTCCCTAGGTTGTTCCTTGACCATGGCTTGAGCCTAAAAGGTTCACCTTTCTCATATGCGAATGATCTTGTAAACTTCACGCTCCTCAATTGCTCCTCCGTAGGAACACCATATCCACCCATCTCTTGCCTTAGCAATAATGAGCAGTACGTGATCAATGCTGTGCTGTCGGATTGGGGTGTACCACCTTCGTGTTCTGTGTTGTCAACAGCTTTGGCTCCACTAAGAGTTCCATTCGATTGGAGCGTTATTGATGTTTACGGTGTAGAGTTAGCATGGGATGTGCCCGATTGTCGTTTTTGTGTTGGATTGGGAAAAGTTTGTGGGTTTGAGAATGCTAATAGCTCCAAGCTTACGTGCTTAGATATCTATGATAAGTTTGATCCTTCAGATGACGGTATGTTCATACAACAATGTTTATGTTACATCAACTTAATTGCATATATCATCAACCTAGGGCCCCTGCCTTTGTCATTAAAAAAATCTTTGTATTTGGTTTAATATTTTTCCAAATGCGACTGTTGTTTTATCAGGGGCATTTAGGAACTTCTCGGACTCTTCTTTATAATTTTCTTTTGTACTTAAAAAAAAAACCCCTTACATATACACACACATCCTAAATGTTTTCACTTAGCATGAACTAATGGAATGCTATTGAATTCATGTTGATTTCAACCTTTTCAGGTACATTAACAACTTCAGATATTGCTATAATAACATGCTCGGGAGTTCTAGTGGTAATTTTTACTGCATGTTGCCTAATAAGGTTCATGAGGAAAAGATTCAACTCGGTCAGAGTTGGGATTTGCCCAAGCCATATGACAATACTTGTCCAATATGTTTAGGCACATACAAGTCCAAGGAAACATTGAGAACGATTCCAGAATGCAACCATTATTTCCATGCTAATTGCATAGACGAGTGGCTTAGAAGAAATGGGCCGTGCCCGCTTTGTCGAAACCCTTCGGAGGGTAACAAAGTGATTATTGAGGGATAATTATTGTTATGTTGTATTAAGTACTTTGCATGGACTTCAATGAAATAGAGGAGAGATAAATAAATAACCTAACAAGGAATGAAAGAGATCTATGTATGAGCATACTTTTTTTCCCTCTTTTTCTTATAATTAATGTACTACTTCTTAGCAGCATTATTGCTTTGTCAATGTGAAACTTTGAAGCTGTGGAATTATATTCTTTTTAATTCTTTTCCAACCAAAAAACAACTTCTCTAATTTTTTGTTAAATTGGGAGGAAAAAAAGCCTGGGATTTCGATCCTAGTACCAAGCAAGGGGGAAGAGGGAAGACCACAACAACTGTGGTAACCCGCTCAACAAAAAAACTTATCTTTTTTTATAACAATAGTTTTCATGATTTTAACTTTATCTTATTTTAATCCAAAACCAAAAACAAAACTTCCTATACAAATATCTCGAAGTCTTCCGACGCTCCCTAGCCTTTGTTGTAGAATTGTCAATTGAGCGCATTTCAACAAGGAGGGACTCCAGAACCTAGTAAACAATATATAAAGCCAAGGCAAAGGATAGGCCCAAATTAGCTACATCGCAACAATTGCCGCTGAATTTTTCCTTTTCCTACCGTCCAAGAAATCACCACCCTTTTCGCAAATGTTAAAGGGACTTGGATTGTAAAGTATTTCCCATAGTTGGCCTTTTTGGCTTTGGTTAATTTTTCTTGCACATGTCATCATATTTTACTTTCTTTGGATGAGCAGCGGAGCAATTATTTCACTAAAACAGAAAAGCGTTTTTCTATTCATTCGCAACACACGTCTAAATTGACCCAACAATGAGAGAGAGAGAGAGAGAGAGAGGTGGTGGCTGGTAAAGGAATGACACGCCTCATAGAATTGAACTGTTGGTTCAACTGAAACAAATTTGATTCGTTTTTGGTAATTTCCTTGAAACTAATCTACGAAGTTAATATATTTAAGTGCATGATATATTAACCCAAAACATGTTTTGATTTGTATAAAATTAATATATGTTGTCGTGCATTGCTATGATTCCTAGGTGTGTATTTGGATGGATTTCAATGAACACATAGAAAGTGGTGTTGATTATATTTGGCGTATTGTGTTTATTTCCACAGGCATAATAGGCCGGTCATGCACTTATTACCCAAAAAATATTGGTCTAGTTTTTTTCATTTCACCATGTCTACTTTACCATTCTTGATCACCTTCCTCTTGTTCTTCTTCTTCATTCATATCGGCGCATCAAGCGCCCCCCCCTGTACCCAACATACATGCTCTTTCGATAGCTCACCATGGATTAAATTCCCTTTCCGGCTACAAAACCGTCAACCCTCCCTTTGTGGGTACTCAGAAAGCTTTGATCTCTCATGCAACAACCAAAATGAAACCATTCTCACTCTCCCATCTTCCGGAGACTTCATAGTCAAAGCAATATATTACACTGACCAAAACGTACGGATCACTGACCTCAAAAGCTGCTTGCCTAGGTTGTTCCTCGACCATGGCTTGAGCCTAAAAGGTTCACCTTTCTCATATAAGAATGATCTTGTAAACTTCACGCTCCTCAATTGCTCCTCCGTAGGAACACCATATCCACCCATCTCTTGCCTTAGCAATAATGAGCAGTACGTGATCAATGCTGTGCTGTCGGGTTGGAGTGTACCACCTTCATGTTCTGTGTTTTCAACAGCTTCGGCTCCACTGAACGATCCATACGATTGGAGCAATATTGACTTTTATGGTGTAGAGTTGGCATGGGATGTGCCCGATTGTCGTTTTTGTATTGGATTGGGAAAAGTTTGTGGGTTTGAGAATGCTACAAGCTCCAAGCTTACGTGCTTAGATATCTATAATAAGTATGATTCTTTAAATAACGGTATGTTCATAGAACAATGTTTATGTTACATCAACCTAGGGCCTCTGCCTTTGTCATCAAAAAAATATTTGTATTTGGTTTAATATTTTTCCAAATGCGACTGTTGTTTTATCAGGGGAATTTAGGAATTTCTCGGACTCTTCTTTATAATTTTCTTTTGTACTTAAAAAAAGCCCTTACATATACACGCACATCCTAAATGTTATCAATTAGCATGAACTAATGGAATGCTATTGAATTCATGTTGATTTCAACCTTTTCAGGTACATTAACAACTTCAGAGATTGCTGTACTAACATGCTTGGGAGTTCTAGTGCTAATGTTTACCACTGCATGTTTCCTAATAAGGTTCATGAGTGCTTGTTTTCGGGTGCGGCAACCCATCGTGGAATCATCCACCATAACCAACCAACAACCTCCCGCAGTCATGAAGGGCCTTGATGATGCCACTATCGAGTCATATCCAAAGATTCAACTTGGTCAGAGTTGGGATTTGCCCAAGCCAAATGACAATACTTGTCCAATATGTTTAGGCACATACAAGTCCAGGGAAACATTGAGAACGATTCCAGAATGCAGCCATTATTTCCATGCTAATTGCATAGACGAGTGGCTTAGAAGAAATGCGACGTGCCCGCTTTGTCGAAACCCTTCGGAGGGTAACAAAGTGATTATTGAGGTATAATTATTGTTATGTTGTATTAAGTACTTTGCATAAACTTCAATGAAATAGAGGAGAGATTAAAAATAAAATAAACCTAATAAGGAATGAAAGAGATCTATGTATGAGCATACATTTTTCCCTCTTTTTCTTATAATTAATGTACTACTTCTTAGCAGCATTATTGCTTTGTCAATGTGAAACTTTGAAGCTGTGGAATTATATTGCTAACTTATCTTTTTAATTCTTTTCCAACCAAAAAACAACTTCTCTATTTTTTTTTTGTTAAATTGGGAGGAAAAAAAAATCCTGGGATTTCGATCCTGGAACCAAGAAAGGGGGAAGAGGGAAGGCCACAACTGTGGTAACCCGCTCAACAAAAACTATCTTTTTTATAACAATAGTTCATGATTTTAACTTTATCTTATTTAATCCAAAAAAACAAAACTTCCTAAACAAATATCTCGAGGTCTTCCTACTCTCCCTAGCCTTTGTTGTAGAATTGTCAATTGTGCGCATTTCAACGAAGGACTCCAGAACCTAGTAAACAATATATACAGCCAAGGCAAAGGATAGGCCCAAATTAGCTACATCGCAACAATTGCCGCTGAATTTTTCCTTTTCCTACCCATATGACAGCAGACATTCTTTTGAATTATGGGGGTTTAATATAAAATTTCACAATGAAACAAATTTCATTCGTTTCTTAATTAATTTTGGTGCATTGACAAAAGTTCTTTTTTCTTTAGTAGTGCATGGATTGTACATGACGCTGAGTTTGATATTATATAATATTTTGGAGAACAAGACATTGTTGTAATATATGTATTACTATGATTACCATGCGGCTTAATTCATTAATGTAGAAAGATGCGATGAATCGACATGCTCTTTCAGTAGCCCTAAGATTCGATTCCCTTTCCAACTAAAAAAGTTTTTTTTTTGGTAATAGAAAGTGGGGGGAGGGGAGGCTGTTGTGTGTGGCGAAAGCGGATTGCACAGGTGGTTGATATGAAACCGTTGAAACAAGACAAATGTGAAAATAGAAAATATCCAAGAGACACGGATTTATACTAATTCAGCCCATGCCCGTGAATAACCTACATCCAATTCGAAGATGGCATGAACTTCCACTAGTATCCCAATGAAGATTACAAACAAAGGAGATTAAACACTCACCTAGCCTAGGAATTAGTGTTTAACTCTCACAACCCAAATCTCAATTACACCCAAGTCACTCTCTAACCTATCACACACAATAGCTCAAAACACAAACAAGTTGTTGCTAACAAGGAAAAAACTCACTAAGAACAAACGAAAAAATAAACCTCCCACAAACACAAGGAACGAATGAGAAGATTCAACCTTTGAAATGGGTTAATCTTCTCAACAACCTCGTGTAGCCAAAAATAGAGTTTAAGATGATGCTCTCTAGTGTTTCTTCCTATGCGTGTATTATGTTTTCTTTGATGCACTTAGTTCCCAAATGAGACATGAACCACTCTTGCATGTTATGCCCATTTATATAGCCAAAGATACAAGAGTGTGAATACAAACTTAAACTATTCAAATGTTGGCTACAAAACTCAACAATTGATGGCTACCAAAAGTCCACCATTTTGTGGCCCAAACAAGCCACCTCATTTTGACAAAGATAAAAGCCAACATTGACTCACATAGGCAACTTCAAAGTTATTTAATTTGAGCCAATTTTCAACATAGGCTACCCTATCCTAGGACGATGAAAAAACTTTCAACCCTCAAATTGTGGGTATGAAGGGTTTGATCTCTCATGCAGCGGTGCCTGTGGAAAATTGGCTCAAATTGAATAACTTTGGAATTGCTCATGTGAGTCAATATTGGCATGCCATCCAAAATAGGGTGACTTGTTTGTTGACACAAAATGGTGGACTTCTAGTAATCCATTGTTGAGTTTGATAGCCAACATTTGAATAGTTTGAATTTGCATTCACAGTAATTAACCACCTCTGCTCTAAATTCTATCTCTAATTTCATATCATGATGCAAATGTTTTATATGAAAAGAACTAATTTCTGATTTTGGTTTCTTGAATATATTACAAGGTTAATTGAAGATTTGATGGAAGGGGTAATGCTAACAGACAATGGAATAAATTAATAATTTCTAAAATGAAATGTAAAATGAATAATTTGTCTAATGAAAGGGTAAATGTAATAATGAGAATATGAAGCAATATATGTGGAATAATATTACCTGTTTTAAACTTGTGGAGTGGTTTGGAATTCTTACTCTGGTATTTGAACTGACTAGTTCTCCAACTGATATGCATTCTGTTTCGAAAGCTATCCATCTTCCCTATGAACAGCGGAAAACACTACATCACCGAGTATAAGATTCCTACTATGGAGCATAAGATTCACATGAATCGTGATGAAATTAACCGCAACAATAAATTACTCCATACGTCTATATATGTATAAACTTCCCCCATATCAACACAGACTACAAAATTATAAGCCAACAGAATTGAGGCCAAATATGACCGATCTAATCAAGATCACTATTGCGATCATGTCACTGGTTTCTGGGTCAGCCATGGATGATCTACCTACCTGCGAAACCATCCTCGAAACGTTGAGCCCTTGCACCAAGCAACAAAATAATGACGTGAAGCCACGCAGACTTGCTGTGACGCTATACAGAGCCTCAGCCAGTATTCAAACGACAAGGAAGGTCATACACGAAATATGCGACTGTATCATGGCTGTAGCAATTTTGGCGGGGCTGCCTATTAATGATTTTTCTTACATTTCTTTTCTTCCTCAAGCCTGTGGCCGCCTATCCTAGAAACTTCCACCAATCTCTACCAACATTTTGTATTAATTCCTTTAGTAGGACTTAGTGCATGGAGTGTACATGACGGAGTTTGATATTGTGTCATTGGATTTGTATATAATATGTTTTGGGGCAGATCGAGAACTTGTTGTTATGTATTACTATGATCACTATGTGGCATTTAGTTAATGCATAGAAAAAGATGTGGTTGGCGTATTGGGTTTATTCCCACAAGCATAATAGGCCGGCCATCACCCAAAAACTTTTGGAGAGCTAGAGCTTTATTTCACCATGCCTGCCTTAATAGAATATTTCTTCTTCTTCTTCTTCATTCCTCACCTAGCCGCAACAAGCGCGGCCACCACCTGCGATGAATCGACTTGAACTTCCACTAGCCTTCAGATTCGATTCCCTTTCTGGCTAAAAAACCTCCAACCCTCAACCTGCGGGTATGAAGGGTTTGGTCTCACATGCAACCCCAGAGACCGATGGCAAAGCATTCTTATCATTGTCCCATCTTCCTCGAGGCACTTCGCCGTCCAAGAAATCGACTACTTGAACCAAAACGTATGGATCACCGACCCCAACAACTGCTTCCCAAGGCGGTTCATGGACAATGACTTCAGTTTTGATGGTTCACCCTTCTCATACGTGCATGCCCTCGAAAGATTCACGTTCCTCAATTGCTCTTACCAAACAGAAGTATAGTATCCACCCATTTCTTGCCTTAGCAATGAGCACTACATGGTCACTGGTGTGCCATCGGAGTAGATTAATTCATCAAAGGCGTGGTCTTTTTCTTGCTCTGTGATTTCCGAAGCTTTGGTTCCATTCTCAGAACCATATGAATGGGACTATCTTAATGGTTTTGAGTTGGAATTGTATGTGCCCAATTGCCGTTTTTGTGAAGCCGTACCTGGTAAAGTTTGTGGATTCGACAACAATACAAGTTCCAAGCTTAGGTGCTCTAATGCTATTAATTCAACTGACGGTACGCTTATGAGTAATATTGTTACACATATCTCATAGCGTTTATATTGTCATCATACTTGACCATAATAATGTTACAATTGCAAGGGGCTTGTAGTGGTGAAGAATATTTACCCATACATCCGAGGTCTTAGGCTCAATTCTCCCCCTCCCCTATTATCGCTTGTATAAAAAAAAAGTATTAATTTTGAAATTAATTTCAACATTTTTTCAGGTCTCTCAAAAACTGCAAAGTACGGTATGAAGATATGCATAGGAATTACAGGACTATTTTTTCTCGTCATTGTGCTCGTGTTAAGGCTGGGGGCTTGCGGGTCAATCGACCCATAATAGAATTATCAGCCATACCTCATCCACAACCTTCTGCAGTCATAATGGGGCTTGATGATCCAACCATTGATTCATATCCTAAGACTCAACTTGGAGAGAGCTTGGAATTGCCCAAGCCTAATGACAACACTTACTCAATTTGTTTGGGAAACTACCAGCCCCGGTGTTTCCCTCTTTTCGGCCGAGGTGGCCGATGGAAGGAACTTTTGGTCCTTCTTCTGTTGGATTGCGTAGGCATGCCACCACCAAGCCACTGATTGACTTGAATGGAAAAGGTCGGGTTGTTGTGTTCGCGCTTCTGACTTCTAACCAGCCGATTGATCGGCCAAGCAAGGAACCTCCTCTTGGCCTAGGTTCTTTCACTTCCTCGGAGTCGAGGATGGTTAGGTTTCGTATGGATGTTTTTGTGATTTTTAGGTTTTTAGTAAGAATGGTGCAATTAACTTAAAAAACGAATTTAAACTAATAACAATAATTAAAGTGCAAGAAAATGAATCAAAGCGATAAATAACGTAAAATAAAGTAAGAACGAAATAAGAATGACAATAACAATAAACTAAATTAAACTTGAAATTAAACTTAATGAAATTCGATAACAATGAAAGTAAAGGAATTGAAATAGCTTGAATTTAAAAAGACAAGGTAACATAAATTGCGAGAAATTAAACTTACACTAATGAAAGCGAAGAACTGATCTAGTCTACTTGCTTGGAAAATAAAACCTAGTCTAGGAATAGAAAAGTGAAAGACAAAAAGTAGGTTTTTGTGTCTGATCTCGGGGGCTTTTCTCTTTGTCTGATAGGGTTTATATAGGGTGATCACCCACCCATGGGCTGGCCATTAAATGGCCCATAGGTCAACTTCGTTCAAAATCTTGCCTTGTGTGGCTTCCTAAATCCACGGAAGTGATTTGCATGAGATCATCGGATTGAAAATCTGATTCCTTGATTCTCTCCTTCTTAGGAATGTTCTGGATCTATCTCGATTTCTTTGATTGCTTTCTTGAAGTAAATCTTGCCACGTGCATGAAAACATTCGGAGATTTTGGGCCTACTTCCGTGAGTTGGACTTGGACTCAAAGACTTGTCTTGACATCTGGTGAGATAGAGTTCTAATCATGATTGAAAACCATCCCCTGAAGTTGGATAACTTGAAACCCAATAAATCCACATGAATTTTTAAGGTATCTTGATATATATAACATGCATGAATTACCACTTAGAACGTAATACATCTATCAAATAGGCCATTTCGAATTAAAGGCCATTGATTTGGCCATTATATTATATATATATATAATATATTGATACAAACGAAAGGCCATTGATTTGGCCAGTTGAATTTGTGAAGGCAATTGGCCTTCAGACAGTCGTACTAGGCAAACAAAGCCAACGCCATTGAATTGGCCTATCCATTTGATGTTTGAATATTATATAGTATATATATATATATATATATATATATATATAAGTATAGTATGAAAAAGAACATGAATTTGAAAGCACATATATAATACTTTGAGTCTGTATGTGTAGTTGGCCAACTGGCCATTTAGTTCACGTAAGGCCAACTTGGCCTTTAACCCTTAGTAAAATATGTTAATATCATTTCAGTTCATGGGATCCAAGCAACTCACGCCAGCATTCTGATCAATCCAACTTTCTTTGGATTGTCAAACACGCACACCTGACTCATTTAAGGTACTTGACTTCAGACTGCAACCTTACACACAAATACATATATAAAGGTTGGCTGCTTTAAAAGCCAACTAGTCAACTCAAACAAGCATGGGTTTGTGCACATGAAGGTTGGCCACCAATCCGAACAAGTGTTTTAATATTAGCAGGCCAACGTTTGGCCTCCTGGATAAAACCACTCTTCAACCAACTCAAAGTCCCAAGCATTTTCAGCCACTTAAAAACCAGCCGCATCTCCAATCATTTTCGGCCAGCTCAAAGGCCACCCCTCCAGCCAAGTTTTCGACCTTTGCTCCATTATTCAGCCGACTTCAAAAGGCCACTTCTTCCCACCTTCAACCAACTTCAGAAGGCCGACTTCAAAAGGCCAACTTCTTGCTAAATTCATTATTTATTATTTGGTTATTGCTATTATAAATAACAACATCTTTGTTTTGGCTAGGCCTTTGGGTTTCCACTTGACTTGGCTTGGACTTTAGACCACACCCAAACACCTACCAATTTGTGAAGGTCTGTGGCCTTCAGTCAATCGTACTAGGCACACAAGGCCATTGAGTTGTGAAGAGAATCCAAGGCTGAGTCTACCCGTAAGGCCGTTGGACATCTACATATAGGCATCTACATTTGTGCACCAGTCATTGAGTTATTAGTGAGGTGGACTTGGAGTATTCAAGTCCCAAAACGCTTTTGGCTTCCATACTTGCGCACCAGCCAACTCTAAGAGGCCATCTCTTGGCCATATTATATATATAATAATTAGTTGGCTTTTGAATGAAGTCCCAGCCACACCTTGTCAATTTTCAGCCAATATATATATATTTATATATGTCAAAACCCTTCATGTGTGCAAATGGTCATTGACCAATTGTTGTCTTTTATATATATATTTTTGAAACATTTGGCAGACTTGGCCGCCAGTCTAAAAGTTGGCTATTAATAGCCAACTATTCAACCTTAACCCACACTTCTCTTGAATTTCCAAAGCTTCAGACAATTCACACTGAGCAACTGTAAGGCCATGATTCGGCATTTTAATATATATATATATATATATATATTTGGCTTTTCAACTTTTGCTCCGTTTGAGAACATCAAAGTGAACCCACCTTTCAAACCCTCAGCTTTCTCCAGCCAGTGCGAACCCCAGCCACACAATAGACAAAGTACAACTGACTCAAACTCCAGCTGCACCTCACTAGCCAACTTAAACACTTCATCGGAAAAAATCTTCAACCGAACAAAATAATTCCAACAACTACTTCTACTCTTCAGCCAACCAAAACCAGCCGCACCTCACCATGAGCCTCACCAGCCGAATTCTTCATTCAACTTCACCAGCCACACACTTGGTCTTGTGTCTGCAAGGGAGAGGAAACCCAATCACTTGCTGAAGCTGGCTGGTGAGAATTTTAATTAGAATTTCCACTTGGTTCATCTTTTATTCTAAACCCAACTAGTTGGATTTAATTATTTATTGCTTTTATCTATTGCCTTTCCTCATTTGGCTAGGCCTCTTGGAATTGAATTGGCTGAAATTCAGACCACTTGACATCGGCTGGAATTTGGTGACCACCTCCAAACACCCGGGAAACATTGAGAACCATACCAGAATGCAACCATTATTTTGATGCTAATTGTATAGATGAGTGGCTTAGAAGAAATGCGATGTGCCCAATTTGTCGAAAACCATCCGAGGGTAATAAAGGGATTGAGGCATGACTGTTTTGTATTACATTCTTTACATAAACTTCAATATGAAATAGAGGAGATCGTGTCAAAGAAAGAAAATAACAAAACAAGGAATGAAAGAGATCTATGTACTTCTAGGAAAAAAATTGAGAGAAGAAGGAAAATAAGCTAGATGAATATATACTTTCCTTTTTCTTTTTTCTTAATGTACTACTTCTTAGCGTATTATTGCTTTCTCAATGTCTAACTCTGAAGATGTGGAACTATATATTGCTAAGTGTTTTATATTGTATTTGAAATTTAAGATATTATAGAAGCCAACACTTTTCGTAAGGGAGTTGATTTTTCTACTCTTTTTTTGTTCACTTACACTTCCTTATATGTTGTAGTAAAAAATATTTATAAAAAACAAAAACAAAAGAGAGTGTAAATGGATAAAAGGAGAGTGAAAAAATCACCACCCTTTTCGCAAATGTTAAAGGGACTTGGATTGTAAAGTATTTCCCATAGTTGGCCTTTTTGGCTTTGGTTAATTTTTTCTTGCACATGTCATCATATTTTACTTTCTTTGGATGAGCAGCGGAGCAATTAGTTCACTAAAACAGAAAAGCGTTTTTCTATTCATTCACAACACACGTCTGAATTGACCCAACAATGAGAGAGAGAGAGAGAGAGAGAGAGAGAGAGAGAGGTGGTGGCTGGTAAAGGAATGACACGCCTCATAGAATAGAACTGTTGGTTCAACGGAAACAAATTTTATTCGTTTTTGGTAATTTCCTTGAAGCTAATCTACGAAGTTAATATATTTAAGTGCATGATATATTAACCCAAAACATGTTTTGATTTGTATAAAATTAATATATGTTGTCGTGCATTGCTATGATTCCTAGGTGGGGATTTGGATGGATTTCAATGAACACATAGAAAGTGGTGTTGATTATATTTGGCGTATTGTGTTTATTTCCATAGGCATAATAGGCCGGTCATGCACTTATTACCCAAAAAATATTGGTCTAGTTTTTTTCATTTCACCATGTCTACCTTAACATTCTTGATCACCTTCCTCTTGTCCTTCTTCTTCATTCATCATATCGGCGCATCAAGCGCCCCCCTCTGTACCCAACATACATGCTCTTTCGATAGCTCACCATGGATTGAATTCCCTTTCCGCCTACAAAACCGTCAACCCTCCCATTGTGGGTTCTCAGAAAGCTTTGATCTCTCATGCAACAACCAAAATGACACCATTCTCACTCTCCCATCTTCCGGAGACTTCATAGTCAAAACCATAGATTACACTGACCAATACGTATGGATTGAATTAGAAGAACCTTAATTGAGTTGAGGCAAGTGTTGGACACTTTGACCTTAAGACGAATTACGCCCCACACTGGTGCTTTTGGTTTACTAGCGTTTGCCTCCCAGGATATGACTCCCCTCCTTGTGAAAGAAGCACTGCAAATCACGAAGAACTTTGAACCAAATTATGCAGAAACCTCTCTTTGTGAATATGAATTCTCTAATGCTCTCTCTATATATGGAAGTCTCTATGTAGTGAATTAAATGAATGAAATAATATTAAATTTCTCACAATGCCCCACATGAATGGAAATTAATTCAACAATATGCAAATGATAATGTAGACTTAGAGAGAGTTCCTATTAGAAGAATATTGCATATGGATAGGTAGCTTTTGGCTTTGAACCTTCCGTAGTGAAGTAGTATTGACCTCAATAGCTGCCTCCCTAGGTTGTTCCTCGACCATGGCTTGAGCCTAAAAGGTTCACCTTTCTCATATGCGAATGATCTTGTAAACTTCACGCTCCTCAATTGCTCCTCCGTAGGAACACCATATCCACCCATCTCTTGCCTTAGCAATAATGAGCAGTACGTGATCAATGCTGTGCTGTCGGATTGGGGTGTACCACCTTCGTGTTCTGTGTTTTCAACAGCTTCGGCTCCACTGAAAGATCCATACGATTGGAGCAATATTGACGTTTTTGGTGTAGAGTTGGCATGGGATGCGCCCGATTGTCGTTTTTGTGATGGATTGACAAAAGTTTGTGGGTTTGAGAATGCTAAAAGCTCCAAGCTTGCGTGCTTAGATATTTTTAATAACGGTATGTTCATAGAACAATGTTTATGTTACATCAACTTAATTGCATATATCATCAACCTAGGGCCTCTGCCTTTGTCATAAAAAAAATCTTTGTATTTGGTTTAATATTTTTCCAAATGTGACTGTTGTTTTATCAGGGGAATTTAGGAATTTCTCCGACTCTTCTTTATAATTTTCTTTTGTACTTAAAAAACACCCTTGCATATACACACACATCCTAAATGTTATCACTTAGCATGAACTAATGGAATGCTATTGAATTCATGTTGATTTCAACCTTTTCAGGTACATTAACAACTTTACAGATTGCTATACTAACATGCTTGGGAGTTCTGGTGCTAATTTTTACCACTGCATGTTGCCTAATAAGGTTCATGACGATTTGTTGTCGGGTGCAGCAACCCATCATGGAATCATCCACCATAACCAACCAACAACCTCCCGCAGTCATGAAGGGCCTTGATGATGCCACTATCGAGTCATATCCAAAGATTCAACTTGGTCAGAGTTGGGATTTGCCCAAGCCAAATGACAATACTTGTCCAATATGTTTAGGCACATACAAGTCCAAGGAAACATTGAGAACGATTCCAGAATGCAGCCATTATTTCCATGCTAATTGCATAGACGAGTGGCTTAGAAGAAATGCGACGTGCCCGCTTTGTCGAAACCCTTCGGAGGGTAACAAAGTGATTATTGAGGTATAATTATTGTTATGTTGCATTAAGTACTTTGCATAAACTTCAATGAAATAGAGGAGAGATTAAAAATAAAATAAACCTAATAAGGAATGAAAGAGATCTATGTATGAGCATATACTTTTTTTTCCCTCTTTTTCTTATAATTAATGTACTACTTCTTAGCAGCATTATTGCTTTGTCAATGTGAAACTTTGAAGCTGTGGAATCATATTGCTAACTCATCTTTTTAATTCTTTTCCAACCAAAAAACTTCTCTATTTTTTTTTGTTAAATTGGGAGGAAAAAAAAATCCTGGGATTTCGATCCTGATACCAATAAAGGGGGAAGAGGGAAGGCCACAACTGTGCTAACCCGCTCAACAAAAAAACTCATCTTTTTTTATAACAATAGTTCATGATTTTAACTTTATCTTATTTAATCCAAAACAACAACAACAAAAAAACAAAACTTCCTAAACAAATATCTCGAGGTCTTCCGACCCTCACTAGCCTTTGTTGTAGAATTGTCAATTGTGCGCATTTCAACGAGGGACTCCAGAATCTCGTAAACAATATATACAGCTAGGGGTGGGCAATTAAACCGAAAACCCGAGAAACCGGCCGAACCAAACCGTTCGGGTTGGTTTGGTTCGGTTTTTAATTTTTATTATATATTTCGGTGAAAAATTAGACCAAACCGGTCGGTTCGGTTTACGGTTTGACCTCAAACAACTGGCAGTTTACCCAAACCAAACCGGTCACCTCATAATACATAAATAATGCAAAAATGTTTACACTGCTAGCATCGAACCCTTGCCAACTAGTTGGCAATGAAGTTCGCATACCACTGGACCAACTCACTTTATTGTACATAAATGTTATAATGAGGGTATTTATATACTATATAATTTCGAGTAAGTTAAAATAATAGAAAACATTAGGGTTGCAAGTTTATGGGGCTTATAAGTTTATAACGCTCATCTTCCTCATTCATCGAGAAAGTGCAGCCGCCTTCTTTGACTCTCCCTCTCTCTCTCGTTCTCTGCAAAAAAATTTCCAGATCTGCATCTTCTTTGTCTTCTCATTCTCTGAATCTTATTCTTCTCCTCCTTTTGTCTTCGTCTTCGTCTTCCTTGTATCATCTCGGTATGCTCTCTCTCTCTCTCTCTCTCTCTCTCTCTCTCTCTCTCTCTCTCTCTCTCTCTCTCTCTCTCTCTCTCTCTCTCTCTCCCCAAAGGGGAAGGCTCGATCTCGTTTGGAGGTCGTTGCAACGACGTCGTTCGGCGCGACACCAAACCGAGCCAACCCAAACCGTTGGAACAGATAATCGAGGACTCCGGTTAACCGGAGCTTGTGGTTCGGCGTCGGTGCTACAATTTCCTCCACCGAGGGCTACGGTTCGGTGGGCGGTTTGGGGTGAAACCCGAACCAACCCAGACCGAACTCACCTCTATATACAGCCAAGGCAAAGGATAGGCCCAAATTAGCTACATCGCAACAATTGCCGCTGAATTTTTCCTTTTCCTACCCATATGACAGCAGACATTCTTTTGAATTATGGTGGTTTAATATAAAATTTCACAATGAAACAAATTTCATTCGTTTCTTAATTAATTTTGGTGCATTGACAAAAGCTCTTATTTTCTTTAGTAGTGCATGGATTGTACATGATATTATTTAATATTTTGGAGAACAAGACCTTGTAATATATGTATTACTACGATTACCATGTGGCTTAATTCATTAATGTAGAAAGATGCAATGAATCGACATGCTCTTTCAATAGCACTAGGATTCGATTCCCTTTCCGACTAAAAAGTTTTTTTTTTTTGTAATAGAAAGTAGGGGGAGAGGAGGCTGTTGTGCGTGGCGGAAGCGGATTGCACAGGATGGTTGATATGAAACTATTGAAACAAGACAAATGTGAAAATAGAAAATATCCAAGAGACACAAGGATTTATACTAGGTCAGCCCATGCCCGTGTATAAACTACATCCAATTCGAAGATGGCAAGAACTTCCACTAGTATCCCAACGAAGATTACAAACAAAGGAGATTAACTCTCACAACTCAAATCACAATTACACCCATGTCACTCTCTACCCTATCACACACAATAGCTAAGAACACAAACAAGTTGTTGCTAACAAGGAAAGAACCCACTAAAAACAAACGAAAGAATAAACCTCCAACAAACACAAGGGTTACTCTTCTCAACAATCTCGTGTAGCCAAAAAAATGGGTTTAAGATGATGCTCTCTAGTGTTTCTTTTTATGTGTGTATTATATTTTCCTTGATGCACTTAGTTCCCAAGTAAGACATGAACTACTCTTGCATGTTATGCCCATTTATATAGCCAAAGATACAAGAGTGTGAATACAAATTCAAACTATTCAAATGTTGGCTACAAAACTCAACAATTGATGGCTACCAAAAGTACAACCATTGTTGTGCCCCAAACAAGTCACCTCATTTTCACAAAGATGAAAAGCCAACATTAACTCACATAGGCAACTCCAAAATTATTCAATTTGAGCCAATTTTCAACATAGGCTACCCTATCCTAGGACGATGAAAAAACTTTCAACCCTCAAAATGTGGGTATGAAAGGTTTGATCTCTCATGCAGCGGAGCCTGTGAAAAATTGGCTCAAATTGAATAACTTTCAAATTGCCCATATGAGTCAATGTTGGCATGCCATCCAAAACGGGGTGACTTGTTTGTTGACACAAAATGGTGGATATCCATTGTTGAGTTTGATAGTTAACATTTGAATAGTTTGAATTTGCATTCACACTCTTGCATCTTTGGCTATATAAAAGGCTATAACATTTGAATAGTTCATGTCTTAATTGAGAGCTAAATGCACCAAAGAAAGCATAATACACACATGACATATAAGGTTACCTCTAATTGCATCTGACAACATCATCCATGGTCAACATCTTACTAGCTTCTTATAGTACTACTCGTGCAAATTTCTCAATAACATAATTCAAGGGCCATTGTAACGGGCACCAGTGAGCTTATACAAATTTCATATCAACTATTTACGCAAAAGATTGTTATATGATGTACAATTTCTCTAATATAAATGGTGGAGGTATAGTGATTAGTGCATAATTGTATTTCATTTTATACCCTTTCAACTTATGATTTGGTTATGTTTTTTAGTTAAACTTATGTTTTTAACGTTTTTAACATCTTTTGTGTTTTTCATTTAGTTCATTGAACTTTAAGTAGCAATGGTGGCTCCCTAATGGAAATACAATTGTTTGGTGGAATTTTTGTGAGGCCAATTGGAGAGTGAAGCTAAGACACTGAATATGCCTCTGTAGTTTTTCTAGAAAATTTTGGAGGAACCAATCAAAATTTCAAGACAAAGCAGCTTAAGATGAAATTCGAAAGCATCTACATTATTGTGCTAAAAATGGTATTTGAAGGCCTTTCCGATCAATTGAAACCCTAGCTGGGGTACATATGGTTGAAAAGAGAAGACATTGAGCTTTAAGATCCATATTTTTCCAAAACTTTATGAACAACTACAAGCATTGCAATACATTCATTGTCAAATCGAGTCAACATCTGTTCAGTCAAGGAGTATTAAACCTTTTCGATGGCTTTCATGGAGAATTGGCGACATGACCTTAGTCCATTAGAAAGATCATTTTCTAGACTTCAATTTAATGTGATAAAAATCTTCATTTGTAGTTGGAAAGCCCAAGTTATGATGTTCACAAAGTTGCTTGGTCATGCATGAACTATGCATGATCTAATTGTTTTTTGTAGGAAAATTAGATAAAGTTGGTGAAGTAGGTATTGTAGGTAAATGCAATACTCAATCAGATTTTTTTTTCCCTTATATCTATAAATAGTGCGGGTCCAAGCTTATAAACACACCCGAGGGGGAGCTCTTAAACATCTCTTAATTTATAGGCATACGGGAAATAAAAATCTAATTTGAGTATTGCATCTACCTACAACACTCACTTCATCAATTATACCTAACTTCCCCACAAAAAAACAATTAGTTCATGCATAACTCATGCATGACCAAGCAACCTTGTGAGGATCACAACTTGGGCTTCCCAACTCCAAATGAAGACATTTAACACACTAAATTGAAGCCCATAAAATGATTTTTCCAATAGACTAAGGCCATGTCGCAAATTATCAATGAAAGTCATAAAAAAAGTTAATACTCCTTGATAGCACAAGTGCTAACTCAATTTGAAAATAAATGCACCGTAGTGTGCTTGTAGCCACATTTTGAGGACGTTCCTCCGTTCATAAAATTCTTGAAAAATATGGAAATGGTGCATATTCTTTGGACGGTTCATGCACTTGTGAGTATCACAAGTTGAAAATGGAGTTGAATTGATTTTGTCGCAATTAAATCCGACACAACATATAAATATAAAGTGTCTAAACATGAGTAATCTGAGGATGGATTACGAAAGTGGTTGTCTAACATGTCCAAAAGTTTGATGATGATGAATGTATGGTAGGGGATGTGTTGCAACACATTAGATATCACACTTTATGAATGGTTACAAAACGCAAATGCTCGTCAAATTATTGATCTTGAAAAACTCAATGTGATTGGCAAGATCAATAATTTAATTCGTATCAACTCTTTGTTACCATTCGTTAAGTGTAACTTCAAAATTGTCATAACACAATCCCCAAAACCCATTCACCATCCATTTTTCACACATTGTTAATATCATACAACTCTTTCTACAACAACCAATGTCAAAGAATACTTCCATGAGAAACCCATGTGGTAACATTAAAAATGTTACCTCTCATCAACTCCCACATCATTACCCACATTTAAATGCCTACCTACCTACACCATTTATCATTTTTTTAAAAGTTTTTTACATCATATGAATCATTTTCACATAAACAATTAAGTAAAGATTAAACAAGTTCACACGTGTACCTATTACAAAAGATCTCAAATTATGTACTCAAGAATTATCTCCAATGAATTCAGAAAAATCAAAGTCAGTTGAAATACTGAGGTTGAGCAAAAAAGAAAGAATACCTGGTGAAGATTGAAGATCTGGACTTATTGCCTCTTCCCTCGATAAGGCGGAGACTTGGTTTCGATTTTGGTGGGAGTTGGGAATTGCCCAAGCCTAATGACAACATATGCCAAAGGCAGTATTGAGAACTACACCAAAATGCAACCATTATTTTCTTGCTAATTGCATAGACAAGTGGCTTAGAAGATATGTGACGTGCCCACTTTGTCGAAACCCTTAAGAATGTAACAAAATGATTGAGGCATGACAGTTTTGTATTACTATACACAAACTTTAAAGAATGGAGGAATTTGTATTACATGAATGTAATCTTTTCTTTCGTCTTCTTTTAGTGTACTTGGAATTTCTTTGTTTATACTAGTACTCTGAAATGATAAAGGCAGACCTTTTTTCAATAAAGTGGAGAATTTGTTTTGGAGTGACCATGATGACTTCATGTGGTGTTATCAATTCACGTGTTATAATATGAGTGAGCGATACAATTTATATTTTGATTCCTTTCGCAGTTTGTACCATAATATATTTGTGGTGAGATGGTAGACATTCGATTGTTATGTATTACAAAAATTACTATCCTTCAATAATGAAAAGGATGTGGTGGCTTCCTTCCTCGCTAACTTTAATAAACTCAGATTTTAGATTTTTTGGTTAAATCAGATCTCTTTGGGCCTACAAGCCCACGGGGTTTTAGGTTGTACTTATCTTTTTCGTTTTAGATAGATGAGACTCTATCTCTTAACCGTTAGATGATTTGATCCAAAAGTTAAGATATAAGGTCTTATCTAAGGCTCTCACTATAGAATGACTCAGCCTTGGATAAGGCCCTCATCACTAGCCTCCATTCACACATAATATTAATAAGCCCAACAAAAGTAACACGAAAAGTCCAAAGGCTGAAACAAAAGTCAACCAAAGGCCAAAAGTTTAAAATAAACTGGCAATTTGAAAATAAAAGTGAATTTTAGCAAACTCAACAAATAAATAATAATGAACACTTTCACCTTTTATTTTTGGGTACAAGCGATTCTAACAGGAACTGCCAAAACCTAAAAACTATTTTTTTAAGTAAAAATTGCAAAAGTTAAGGTTACCTCTAATTGCAACTGACAACACCATCCATGGTCAACATCTTACTAGCTTCTTATAGTACTCATGCAAATTTCTCAATAACATAATTCAAGGGCCATTGTAACGTGCACCGGTGAGCATATACAAATTTCATATCAACTATTTACGCAAAAGATTGTGATATGATGTACAATTTTTCTCTAAGAGAAATGGTGGAGGTAAAAATAGTGTCTAAACATGAGTAATCCGAGGATGGATGACGATAAGGTAGGACGGATTTTTAAATGTACCCCATAAATTTCAAATGGAATATCCTTTACCCTTGGATGTACAGAAGTGGATGTCAACAACATGTCCAAAAGTTCGATGATGATGAATGGATGGTAGGGGAATGTGTTGCAACACATTAGACATCACACCTTATGAATGGTAACAAAACGCAAATGCTCGTCAAATTATTGATCCTGATAAACTCAATGCGATTGTCAAGATCAATAATTTAATTCGTATCAACTCTTCGTTACCATTCGTGAAGTGTGATCTCGAAAGTGTCATAACACAGATTCCCCAGAACCCATTCACCATCAGTTTTTCACACACATTGTTAATATCATACAACTCTTTCTACAACAACCAAAGCCAAATAATACTTCCATGAGAACCTCTTGTGGTAATAATAAAAATGTTACCTCTCATCAACTCCCACATTATTACCCATATTTAAATACCTACCTACATACACCATTTTTCTTATATTTAAAAAAAGTTTTTTACATCATATGAATCATTTTCACATAAACAATTAAGATCAAGCTTAAACAAGTTCACACGTGTACCTATTACAATAGATCTCAAATTATGTACTCAAGAATTATCTCCAATGTATTCAATAAAATCAAAATCAAAATCAGTTGAAATACTGAGGTTGAGCAGAAAAGAAAGAATACCTTTTGAAGATTGAAGATCTGGGAGGAGGAGACTTGGTTTCCATTTTGGTTTAGAAGCGGCGGACAGCATCTCTTTCTATCCTATTTATACAGGTGGAGCAGAAACTACAACCCTAAAAGGCGTTTAGAAATGATTCTCCAATCTAGTATCCTGACCGTTGAAACAAAAAAAAACGATCCAACGGCTCTGTAGGAACAGAACCATTTATCTCCAGTTTCGGCTTCGTTGAAAATTGATTTTGGGTAAAAAAGTCATTTAGACATGATTATTGGGTATCCCTCGAATGGAGGGGATAATGGCAAAAATACCCTCGAATGGAGGGTATTTTTGTAGTTTAGAAATTGAAATAAGAAGAAGAAAATAAGCTAAACGGACATATACTCTCTTTTGTTTTTTTAAATGTACTTCTTATAATTACTTTGTTTGCAACTTTGAAGCTGTACTTTAGATTAGTATTTGAAATGAGAGATATTATGGAAACCAATTTTTTTGGTTTTTTTGTTTCCTTTTAAGCACAACATTTATCTCGTGTTTTTATTTTCTATGAATTAATATTACTAGCTCTGATAGTAACAACATCTAACTCAAAATCAATTTACAATAAATAGATCGACTTAAGATCTTTTGTGCACTAATACTCATTCTCCGTGATATATAATCTCAACACTTGCTCATGTCTTTCATTTTAGTATTATTATAGAGATCGATCTACTTTTGTTTCCTTTCTCGGTTTGTACCACAACTTACATGAAGTAGTGAAGGTATGCTTGTCATTTCATTTGCATATAAGAGCACTTCCATTCCATCCTCTTTTGTCAGGGGGCCTATGCTCTAAAAACAACTTTTGCCCAAGAAAAAATTGACATGACAATAAGTGGGACATGAAATTGGGCAAGCTTGACGGCAAGATTAGTCTGGGCTGCTGCCTGGTCAAATTGACGCCAGTATGACGTCAACAACCAATTTAAATGCCAAAAAAATTAAATAAATAAAAAGAGGAAAATATACCCCAAAAATGTCAGAAATTTTTTTTCTATAAATATCTAGTCATGTTCTTCACTTCACACACCAAAATTCATACAAATTCTTATCCTCATATCTCATGTGAATAGTGGTTACCCTTATATTGCCATGACAATGGGTGGAAATGCATCAAAAAAATTGCTAGGACAGTCACTATTCATGTGAATAGTGTCTGCCCTTACTTGCCCATGCCCTTTTGCCATGGCACAACAGATGAAAGTGCTCTAATACATTTTCAGGTGAGATGGAAGACCTTTGATTATTAATTAACTTATGTGATTAACGCAAAGGATGTGGTTTGATTGGGTGTGTCAAAATCAAGATTGGCCGGTCATTACCTTAGAAATCAACATTATCTTTTCTTAATTTTGTGACGGAGTTTGATATTTGATTTGATTTTTGTATATAATATATTTGGGACTAGGGAAAGCCAGACAAATCTTGTTTTCATTATACCATGCCTACCTTACAAATCTTGATCATCTTCCTCTTCTTCTTCTTCATTCCTGACCACATTGGCACAGCAAGCGCCGCCGCCTGTGCCGAATCGGCATGCTCTTATAGTTATATCTCATCGATTCCGATTAAATTCCCTTTCCAGCTAAAGACCCTAGAGCCCTCACGTTGTGGGTATGAAGGGTTTGATGTCTCATGCAACAAAAGCAACCAAAGTCAAACCCTTCTCACTCTCCCATCTTCCGGGGACTTCATTGTCCAAGGAATCTACTATTTGAGTCAAAGACTAGTGATTGCTGACCCTGCTAACTGCTTGCCTAGGCGGTTCCTAGTCAAAGACTTCAGTTTAATAGGTTCACCCTTCTCATTCGTCAATGGCCTCGAAAACTATACGTTCCTCAACTGCTCCTACCAAGTAGAAACATCACATGGATCTATTTCTTGCCTTAGCAATGAGCTCTACAAGGTCATCGGTGTGCCGTCGAAATCGATTAATTTTTCTGCTCCTCTTTGTTCTGTGATTTCCACAGCTTTGGTTCCACTCTCAGTTTCATTTGAGTCTGATGGCTGGGACTTGCTTAACTATTATTTTGAGTTAGCATGGGATGTGCCTGATTGTCGATTTTGTGAACAATCGGGTAACGTTTGTGGGTTCAAGGATGGTCAAAGCTCGGAGCTCAAGTGCTCTAGTATTTATTCTTCAAAAAAGGTATTGTCTTATGAGTAATTTCAACCTAATGAATATTGTCATATACTTGACCATGAACTAATTGAATTAATGCAACTCAATGTTGCAATTTCTCAACCTTTTTCAGGTCTCTCAAGAACTGCAAATTACGCTTTCATGGCATTCACTGGAATCATAGCAATAATTTTCATCCTTGCGCTTGTACTTCGACTGAGGGATTCTCGCCGGGCACACCAACCCATGACAGAGCTATCCACCGTAACAGATCGACGACCTCCGGTAGTCAGGATAGGCCTTGACGATGCAACCATTGAGTCATATCCCAAGACTCAACTTGGTGAGAGTTGGGAATTGCCCAAGCCTAATGACAATACTTGCCCAATATGTTTGGACACGTACAAGCCGACGGAAACATTGAGAACCATACCAGAGTGCAACCATTATTTTCATGCTAGTTGTGTAGATGAGTGGCTTAAGGTGAGCGCGACGTGCCCCCTCTGTCGAAACCCCTCAAGGGAAACAAAATAAGTCATTTGGCTACTGAGGCATGATTATTTTGTTTTTTCATTTTGAATTTACTTCTTAGCATTCTTTGTCTGAAATTTTGAAGCTGTAATTTTTTAATTGTTTTATTTTGTATTGGTATTTGAAATGAAAGATAATGTAGAATCCAACCTTTTATTTTCAAAACTTGGTTTGCATTTACTTTATACATTAATTATTAATAAATTATTATCCGCCCTTTGACTCATATCTGATTCATGTAAATCAAATCAAAGACGCGTCCATGATCGCACAAACTACGTGTAGAAAACAAGAAGCAAATAAAACAAGATTTTTATGAAGTTCACCCGTTATTTCAACCCGCTATTCCAACACTCTTCCTCTTCATTGTAGAATTTGATCTATTTTTTGTCTCGTTGTCATTCTGTGCCACAATTTATGTTAGTCTAAGTATTATTGTGATTGATTAGTAGATAATCTATGGGGTGAGGTGGATACGTGTGTGTTTGATGGCAGACATTTGATCCTTATATGTATTACTAATGTGGTTTATTATTGGGTTTATTGTCACAATCATGACTGGCCGGTCATTATTCAAATTTAATCTAGTTTTGATCACCTATGGTTCACTCACATGGCTCCCTTAGCAATCTTCACCATCTCCTTATGCTGCTTCTTCTTCTTCTTCTTCTTGAATCTTCCCTCATAAAGTAGCAAGCGCTACCAACTGTGTTGAATCAACATGCACACCGGGCCGCACATGGGTTCGATTTCCCTTCTGGCTAAGAAACCTTCAACCCTCAAGTTGTGGATATCAAGGGTTTGATATCTCATGCAACAACCAAACCATTCTCACTCTCCCATCTTCCGGAGACTTCTTCGTCAGGACCATCAGCTACAGGGACCAAATCGTATGGCTCACCGACCCCAATATTCAATTTGGTACGACCTTGATGTGGTTGGTGTTGAGCTGGAATGGGAGGTGCCTGATTATCGTTCTTGGGAATCAAGGAATCTTCGTTGCGGGTTTGAAACTCCTACAAGTTCACAAGCTCAAGGCTTTGATCATTCTTCAAAATTTTGTAAGTTATCATTTAATTTAAGGATAAAGTTACATTTGATCCCTGTATTGTTCACTTTGGTTGGGTTTCAATTTCAAGGACACATACAAAAAATTCCATCCAATTATGTCCAAAATACCCTCCATGTGAGGGACACATGCTTATTTCATCACGAAATTGAACGGAAATTTGTATGTCTTTGAATTGCAATGAATATCACACATAGTCAAATCACCAAAATTGAAATCACATGGACCAATACATAGACCAAAACTGATTTTTTTCCCTTTAATTTATGACTACATTTATCATATCATAGATTAGATACTAATGTTGCAAAAAAATTAAATAAAATAAAATTCAGTCTCTTCAGGTCTCTCAAGGGCTGCAAAGGATGCCATACTATTAAGCGTGGGAATTCCAGGGCTGTTGGGCATCATTGGGATCGTATTTTATGTTAGTGACAAGATCAGGGCTCATGCACTTCTCCAGCAACAGAAACCCACCACAGATTTATCAATCAACATAACAGATGGACAACCTCCCGTAGCCCTAAGGGGCCTGGATGATGCCACCATCGAGTCGTATCGCAAGATTGAGCTCAGTGAGACTTGGGAGTTGCTCGACCCAACGACCACACGTGCCCAATTTGCTTGTGCGAGTACAAGCCTAAGAAAACACTTATAGCTAACTGCAACCATTATTTTCATATTAATTGTGTGGACGAGTGACTTAGGACGAATGGATTTTGTCGAAATCCACCACACCGATAGCGACGAACGATTGATTAGGGACATCAATTTTGTGGCAATATTAAGTCATCAGATGTGCAGACAATGACATATATATGGTTTTGTTATTTTCTAATGAACAAAATATACTTCCTAGTGTCTTGTTTCGTTTTGAAAATTTGAAGCTAATCTAAGACTCTACACGTGTTTAATATCAGTGTTCCAATTGGAAGATTGTCAAGTATTTCCACTTGAATTTTGGTTCTTCGAATAGTTGAGTGACACGTCAACATGTTGTTTTGATATCATATTAGAATGCAAACATTCAACTAAAACCTCAAGTAGATTTTTTAAGATGTTAATAAGCTAAGTTTTAATCGTTCGATATGTGATACTCTCAACTTATTCTTACCGCCAATAGTATATTCTTTGTCTAAAAAATAAAAACCTCTCATTTATTTTATATAATGTATGCTTATTAATTTTGCTATGTTTATATTTGGAGAGAAAAGACATCTGATGATCGATTTTGGTTTTTTATATACATATACAGAGTTTGAAGATTTAAGGCAAGGAGTAGTTCAAATTCAATGATCACTCTCTCTCCTTCTTCTCTTCCATGATTCCTCTGTATATTGTCTACTTTTTGATGAATTAGGGATAACAAATTGGAAATTTAGTCCTTTAAGATTAGGAGGATTGTTTTATTCACTTACTCTTTTATGTCATAGTTTTACTTTCTTTGGATGAGCATAAGTAGTGTGACAGCAACAGCCCAACCATGGAAAATCATTTTCCTGCATATGATGCAAGTCTCTGGTCTTAGCTCTTAACAATAACCCCTGCTGTATATGGTTCATGAGATTTCCATGACAATCAAATTCTAACCACACAACAAATTAACAACCAAACACCCCCTTATAAATAAACTTCTCCCACCATCCGACCATCCATAACACATCTATTATACAAACCAAGCAACTTATTATAAGGCCAAATATGATTCATCAAGCCATTCTTCTACTGTTCTTGCTGGCTTCTGCTTCTGCTTCAGCAATGGGGCCTGTACCCTCGTGCCCCGACATCACGTACCAGTTGGGCCCCTGCGTTTCTTACCTGCTGCAAATTGAGGTGGCGCCGCCTCCGGCCTGCTGTGATGGTGTCAAGTACCTCAGCCAGTATTCAAGCGACAAGGAAGATAGAGAGGCTATATGTTGGTGTATCAAGGGCGCAGCTAGTATGATGGGGCTTACTGATTTTTCTCTCATTTCTGCTCTGCCTAATACCTGCGGCGTTTCTGTAAAACTTCCACCTATCTCTAGCGACATTGATTGTTCCCAGTGAGTAGTCTTGGATTCGTGGCTAACTTTGTCATCTCTTTGACCAAAAAAAAAACTTTGTCATCTCTGTATATGCATGAAGAGAAAAGACTGATTTTTTTGGTTTCTTATACATACAGGGTCTGAAGATGTAGAGGAAGGCGAAGGAGCGAAAGAGTTAGCCTACGTTTGAATAAATGCGGTTGTTCGCTAGTCACTTGAGTTTGCAATGGAAAACGAATAATTATGTAAAAAGAAATAATGTAATGAGAATAATGGAATATGTGGAATAATATTTACTTGTGCTACTTGTGGAAGATTACAATTCTCTGATATTTGCATAAGATTACCTCATCACTTCTATAATTGAAGACAAATTCTTGCTTTTTAAGGCAAAGAAAATGATATTCCATAAACTCAAATCATTTATTGATTTGGTGTGATCTTATGTGCACTCGTCTCGTTTTCAAAACTTACAAAATACGATCAAACAAAATATAAAAACACCATAAAAATTTATGTTCAACACACTGAAAACCATGTTCAAAATAAATAAACCATAATCTAAAGGATTTTTAAAAAGATGAAAATGAAAAACAAATAAAAGTGTACTTGACAAAAAAATTATATATATATATATTTTTTTTTGTAAAATCACCAAAATGCCTCACTGACTGATAGTTCAATGAGAATGTCAATTTTGCCCTCGATCAACTAAAATCCCAACGAACTTGTACCCGGGTAAAAACCTAGGCCGCCATTGATCTCAGCTCACACTCTCAGACAGAAATCTAGGACTGTCTGTTTAACTCTCTCTCTCTCTCTCTCTCTCAGGTACGGCCCAATACCTCTCCGACAATTAAGCGAATCCAAATTCAATCAGATTCAAAATCCATCGTCTTCGAGACTCTGTTAGGGTTTAAAGATTCCTTTTTTCTTCCTAATTAATTTGAAATTTTCTTTATAGAGAGCTAGTCATACACAGACCGACGTATCGATATACATCAATGGCTTACTGGAGAAGCCTCTCCACCAGAGCGAGCTTTACAGCTCGACGACGACAGAACCATCCGTCCATCACTCACATTCTCCACGACGACGACCGCAAGCACGACGTCGTTTCTGAACAAGCTTATTCACCGAATTTGAATCATTTTCTCAGCCAAAAGCGATTTTTCGGGAACAATTTGAGCAGAGTATCGGGTTTTGGCGGTTTTGCTCAAGACAGGAGGATTTCAAATGCTCTGCTTTCGTCCGGTTCTGGGTTCGCGTGCTCTCGATATATGTCGACGGCGATTGGCGGCGGTTCCGATAAGGTAGAGCTGTTGAGTGATGTATCAGGGGTTGTATCGGACGCGACAATGGAAGCCGTGGCTTCCCAGGTCTCAGCAATGAGCGAAATTGCAATTGCGACCGCAGATTCGTGGCTGCCGGTTAAGGCCTTGCAGTACTTGATTGGTTCTGTGCATACTTATACTGGCTTGAACTGGTTAGAAGCTATTTGCTTTTGATTATTTTTAATTGTTAATTTTCTTTAGGCTAATCTTTAAATTTGTGAATGATCTTAAATGGAAAAGAATTTAGCCCGTTTTATTTGATTTTCTGAAGCCAATTTCTGAAATTGTATCTTAATTGGGTGAAATGATTTGCCTACACATAACATTTTTTGTTTTGTCTAGCAGCATTTATAGTGGGTATGATTGGTTTTGATATTGTATTACATTATGAAGGTATTTTATTGTCTGTTACTTTTCAGGTGGGCTGCCATAGCAATAACAACTCTTTTGATTCGAACGGCCACGGTTCCAATTCTAATTAATCAACTTAAAGCAATGTCAAAGCTCGCTGTAAGTTTTGTTGCTGTTGCTGCATTTGTTTAAAACTTGTACAATCCACCGCTTGTTGCTTTCTTTCTTACACTTAGAGTGAGAATTTCTTGATGGTAGCCTCTCAGTGCTTTATTGGTGTTTCAAGCTTTAAGTGACTATTTTAATGAGTGTCTACTTTCCTCGCCTAGAGATTGGTTCTTCTATTGACTTGTGTGCTTTCTGCAGCTCATGAAACCTCAACTGGAGGAATACAGGCAAGAGATGCAAGACAAGGTATGATGCCTGGTTCTTGCTTATTATGCTACCACTTATTAACTTACAAAAAATGATACCAGTACGTGCTAGTGCATCTCTTAGACTCTCCCGCCAAGGATGTTGCTTATCTAATGTCTCTGCTTTATGATATATCTAGTTGCATTAGCAAGGTCACCTGCAACAGAAATCTCTTTGTCCTATTATAGACACTGTCTTGTTGTGCTTGTCTACTTTCTACCTGATCGTATGAATTTCTCCAGTGAATGTAATAGGATGGTAGGTGCTTTAAGAAATGAATCTTTCGACTAGGCAACTTAAGAGAACACCGTCCAGGCTCATAGCAAGGATGGGCGTGGATTTTATTACTGAGCTCTCCCAGGAGACTAAGAAATCACTCTTTCAAGCATGTTTATCGATGTTCTTTTCTCTTTTATCAGGGTATGGGTCGTGAGGCTGTGGCTGAATTTCAAAAGAAAACGGGGAAGCTATATAAGGAGTAAGCAATCTTGTTTGTGTCATTCCACCTTAGTTAGGTTTTCCTTATTATGATTTAACAAACGAAATATGAGATCCGGTGCAGTGTTGCCTGGGATAAATACTTATCGCTTAGTTAATTTTATATATATATATTATATCTTCTTTTTAAAAGTATCTTTATGCAACTACCAATTCTCCTTCCTGAGCTTTTTCATTTTGTTACCGTGATTTGGGCATGCAGATATGGCGTCCATCCATTATCTGCAATGAAGGGAATTTTTGTTCAAGCTCCTGTCTTCATCAGCTTTTTCCTTGCCGTAAGATCTCTCTTAGTATCTTCTAACTGATGATGTCTGATTTTAGATTTCGTGTTTTGATGTCTGAAATAGTTTTGTTTTGGTTTGGCAGATAAGTAACATGTCAGAGAAAGTGCCATCCTTTAAAAGTGGCGGCGCCTACTGGTTTCTTGATCTGACAACTCCAGATAGCATGTACATTTTTCCAGTTTTGGCAGCATTGACATTCTTACTAACTGTGGAGGTAGCCAACTGCTTTGTCATATAATATTTTTCAACTTTGTTGGTTTCATTTTAGAAGGGATACTTTCCCTGATGAAATAGTGTCACATACGTACTGAACACTTGAAATCTTTCCTTATTTACAGTAGAGTGAATTTTGACAGGTGTAGATCCACAGAGGCTTTTGCTTTCCTTAAATTTGGCCATGAAAGAAGCACTCTAAATATACAGGAAAGGATAACAATTTTGAATAGGACTAGTTGTATATGCTAGTAAATCCTAGGCCTGATAGTCTGTCAAGTTGTAGGGGATTTGGTACATTTGATACCTAGTTGCTTAAGAAATGTTTATTATCTTTTTTGTGCCATTCTCGGGCTCTCTTTTTTTCTGGAGAGGGAAAGACCTATGGTGGGGTGTGTGTGTGTGTGCAATCAGATTGGTTCAAAAATTTCAAAAATTCTGTCAAACCAATTTGAGAATTTATTTATTTACATTTGTTCTCTAGTGCAATCTGCAAGAAGGTATGGAGGGAAATCCTGCTGCTAACACCATGAAAAATGTTTCAAGAGGCCTTGCTGTTCTTACAGTTCCATTTACCATGAGCTTTCCAAAGGTATATTTGCTAATTTTAGTGGCTTCTGATATATTCTATGTGCTTCTCTCCATTCATTTCTATAATAGATGAGAGTAAGTCTTGCACTGTCACGCCAATGGCTTTGGGCCTAATGGCACCTCCTCCTAACCAGGGTGGAGGCTGAATTCTGGGTTCAATTCCCATGAGGTGCATGTGTAATTTGCCAGGACTTCCACCATCAATTTTTGTTCCTCAAAGGATCTTTTACTGTCCAATGTTCTTCGTGCATTAGCTCTGTGGAGGTTCATATCTAGATACGATTTGGACCTTTCAGACGGTATATGTTCTTTTGCTGAATCTTTGTGCAAAGCTATGCTCATTAAAGCTGTTGAAATCATATGGTTGATGGAATAAAAGGGATTTCTAGGGCATATTCATCCTTCATTGGCAAGGCACATAGTTACATATAAGGATGGACAGTCAAAGAATTGTCTCATATATTTCTTATAAGGATAGACAATCAAATAATGGTCTCATAGATGTCTCCTATCTTTTGGTGAAAATAGATGTCTTCTATTTGGTTGCATGTAGTTTTAAGATCACAATATAGACCACTTATGAGGTTTTTTTTATTTGTTTTAATAATGATAGTTACCTACACAGAAATAAGAAAGGTGGTTAAATTTTGTTTTACATATGTGTTCGTGTTTTGGGTTTGTTTCACTTTTATGTTATCAACCAAAGTCACATGATGACAAAGTTTATTAGACTTTGAAGGCAGGCTGATGGTATATTTTACTTGGTCTTTATCAACTCTGCAGGCTGTATTTTGTTACTGGGTTACATCCAATGTGTTTTCGCTTGGGTATGGACTGGGTGAGTCCTTCTAGATTATATTTTGTGAACAATGGAGCCCCCTCCTCTCTCTCAAAGAATATCTCAGACTTATTGTGCTGAAAGTTCCGGTGTATTTTTCCCCTTATAACTAACTCTACATTTTGATTTCAGTGCTTAAATATTCTGGGCTGAAGAAGGCCTTGGGTATTCCTCAGCTGCCTAGTACTCCTCCATCACAACGATCACAACCCGCATTTTCACTGTTATCCACACTGAAACAAGTCGCTGCAGTGACTCAGGATACAACCTCATCACCTGTTGAACAATCAAAGGTTCAAGACGGAAGAACGTCATCGTCATCAGTTCTCAGTCAAAGGATTAAAACTTTAGAGAAACAAGTGAAGGGAAGAAAGAGAAACAAGAAGAGGTAGAGAATTCATTGATTTTTACAAGTTCAACCATAGGCATGACCATTGATGAGGAGGTTTCATTGCTTTACAGTTATAATATAATATTCTTTAAATTGGCGACTCATTGTTTCACTTATTAAGAGATGGTAGGGATCGAATGGTTTTAATGAGTTAGATTAGAACTATCTGTGCCTGTAATTTTTGCTCAGAAAGTTTGAGAATTTTGTGGAAGTCTTTGAGGTGGTGGTCCTTTGTATCTTACTCTGCAAGAATTAACAAATCCACTTGCATTGTAAAATAAAATAAAGTTATATATTTCTTTTTAAAATTATCAACTAATCAGAACGGTTCGTTATTAGACCGTGGTATTTGATTCGCCAAATACATCATTATTGTATACTCTTTCATATGTCTCATGTGATATGTTTAAATGCTTTATGATTTGTATGAATGGTCTCTTGAAACTTTGGAATTGTGCTACCAGTCTCCGATTTACAACACTTGTTTGATGATGATGGTCTCATGTTCCACATTTCGTACAGTAATGTGTTTCTCTTCATGCTTTTGGGGTTTAATATCTTTTAGGAGGACACCTCTCAGCCCAGTTGCAATATTCTTAATCTAAGCATAATTATGAGAAATTATCTGGCGGGGACTCTTATCCGAGTCGGTGTTCATATTTGCTTTTTCAGCTTTAGGCTAACTTTTGGGTATTGGAAAATTAATTGTATGACATCTCCCACATATGCCAAACAGTCACTTACAGAAAAGAAGAAAAAAGTATTTTTTAAAAGGACAAGGAGCAATTGAAATCCATTGCATGCAAGAGTTTTGCTAATAAGCTTAAGATATGTTGGCATGCACCTCTGACACCCACCCATTTGACCAAGACCGCCAAAGTTGATTTGCCAGCAAATGGGTACCAAATTCTCATCAGCAGTACCATTTCAGAAAAACCCAAAATAAACCCAGAAGCCTCCATGTATTTTTTTTTTTTTTGGTCTGAACCACGAGGAGGTCCTGGATGAGGCTCCAACTATGAGTGCTTTGCTAACCACAACCTGGCACTAATCCCCGCTCACCACCGGCCGTAAGGGTAAAGTCTTGGCCAAAGTGGTGACATGAGAGCAGGATCAAACCCCTGACCTCTCTTAAGGAATGAGAGTGCTGAACCACTCACACCAACCACCTTGGTTGAAGCCTCCATGTATTTCAATTGTACAATGTATAACGAACTGAAGAAATTAAATTATGCCAAGAATTTTGTGCTTATATTAGAGAAACTATGGAAAATGCTAATTCATTATAGTTTTGAATGAATTATTTCGTATATAATAAAACAATTATTAATTAAAGTTTTTTTTAATCTCAAATTGATTCCATACTCTTAAAATCACACACTATATAATTTTGATTAAATTAAGGGCCATTTTATGGTTTCCTTGTAACTTTTTATCCCTAGCCTAGACTTGGAGGGCCCTGTAATTTTGTGGATCAGGCCGTTTACCCTATACTTTTTGCTTCGGCGTTCTTTTAGGAGACGCTGGATAATGACACTTCCACCCAAGCGAATTACTTATTAGTTTCGTCACGGTCTTTGTATGGGAGAAGGACAAAATCGTCATAGAAAAGGTTGGAAATCGGACGTTTACTGTGCAATAGAAGCTACACTAACAAAATATTGATCAGTTTCAAACCTTTAGCAGCAGCTTTTGCAGCGCGTTGAGCCAGCCAGGCATTTAGAACTCTGATCTGATCCGTCCTAAGATGTAACAATGGAAGTGCAAACCAGAAGTAGATATTTCAACTCACAAAATATATTATCTTGATGTGGCAATGCAAGTGCAAACCAGAAGTAGATATTTCAACTCTCAAAATTGATTATCTGGGAATTTATCATGCAACTGCTTGTTAAGGAGAAACACTTATATGAAATGGTGATAATTTTTCCATTACGTGATTGGCAGAAAATAACAAAACAGTATTATCCCATTTTATACAAATTTTTCTGCTGCCAAGGGTGGATAGGGGCCACATAGTTATATAGAGGCAATTAGGCAATGACCCTACAATGGCCACACAATAAAGGGTTTGTCTTTTTTAGCTCAAGTTCCATGTCTCTCCTGCCCAAACTAGCTTTGTAGCCCACAAAATTATTTGTATTTTTTTATGATGGTAGCCCACATTTTAGTGTTGGCCAACGACTCGGCAATTAATTGTGTGGTTTATGGCATCATGACTCCTCTTCCAGGTAGCCATAGGTCCTAACGATCACCTTTAGATGGGTGGGTGGAAATTTTTTTAATATAATACAAATGATAGTTTAAATTTTAAAGAGATGGAATTTTCGCACACATATACTATCAAAGTATAATAGAGGTTTGAACTTAAAAACCGCTGGTATGCAAATCAAGCACTTTTTCACTAAATTATTTCGAATAAATTAGGCTAATATTTTGATTGTTATGTGTGCATTATAAATATTTAAATTCAACTTATTAGATTGGACAATATTCTAATATTGTGGCTTACAAATTTTCCTAATAGAAGATGATTCTATTATGATTTCAATCCGTCCCGATTCTATCCCATCCCAACTAACCAATTCTTTGATAAACAACTACTTAAAAATAATGATAAAGCAACATATCATATGTTTTAAGTTCAACACTCAATCAACCAATTAAAAAGAGAAAAATAGAGTCGCAATAGTCACCTCATCTAACTACTAAGATAACCAACTAACTATTTCTTCACTTGGTTGGAAGAATCTCGAGCTTGAAGCAAAGCACCACTATATACACAATGGGGTATGATTTGGTGATGAGAAGGTGCTTTCTTGCTTAATAAGAAATGTAAAATCAATATCTTTTGTTAGTTCTTGTTGCCTTCTTTTAGACTTTTGGATTGCTGATGGCATGTGGACATTAATATAATCAAATACTTTTCAATGAATGAATGAGTTTACAATGTCAAAGAAAATTAAATTAGGGAAAATCTTTCAAATTAGTGATGATCACAACCCTAATTCATTGATTTAAATCTTGATTATTTCGCATATAATAATATGATGGTATTGACAGAAGCATGGATCTCATATTTAATTCCCGCCGGTCCATAGAGGTTTGGCTAAGTATTAAATTGCTGATGCAGATTTGTTAAATAAATATAAAACTATTTATAAAATAAAATTATATATATATAGGAAAATTCTCCAATATGTATTTTATGTTAAAGATTGGTGATATATTTATAATCTCGATCGTTGTCCGAGATTAGAAATATATTAAAATGAAAGAAAATGTGTGATGGATTTTCTCTGGGTTGAGAAGAAAATGTTGAAACAGATAAGAGGGTGAGTTTGAGTGGTTCACCTACATGCGTAATGCATTGCCCTTTGTTGACGTAATCAGTTGGATTAAGAAAGTTAGAAAATAACAAACAGAGATAGATGGCCTAATAAGCCGTTAGTATGTGGACACGCATTAACTCTTTGAATTGAAATGCTATAGAATTAATCAAGTTTCAATTTCTAGAACAATGACCAATTTTGGTGGTTCTTATTTTGGAATTGACTGGTATTCTATTCTCCAAGTCACAATAAATTTCAGAGAAAGTTCTTCTAAGGAAATGGTCCAAAAATAATATATATTGAGACACACTGAATTTGATTTTCAAGAATTTATTTACATGTCCGAACTTTTCTCACGTGTTGGGTCACTTAGATACCATGAAATCATTAATCTAAAATTACTTAATTATATTTACGTATAGATTGGGTTGGTTTTATGTTAGAATATGAGCATTTAATCCAAAATCAATTAACAATGAGTGAATGGTTAGACGAAGCAAATTTATCCCGAAAACTTGCTCTACAAATTTTTTAACTTTAGCCTATCATAGATTAACTTATAATATTTCAAATTTAAAAATGAATCCTACAAATTTGATTTTGTTCTTGGTAATATGTCTCACATAGCAGGAAATTACTTTCCCTCTAATTCACTTGCAGTAAAATGGTAAAAAGTTAGAATACGCTTAGTAAACCTCGAATTTGCCATAAAATATAAAGAAGTCTGATATAAAATATAATTAGTTCAAAAGGTTATGAATTACAGTAATTTAACTTTTTCTTCAATCCAGAAATTACTCTGATTGATTGTCTGTCACGCCAATGTTTGTTTGGAGCAAAAGTTTTCCTGTCGTATAAAAGACTTTAAAATTTCCACGACAATAAAAGAAAGAAACGTATCAAATACAACAAGATCGCACGGCCACGAACAAATCAAGATCAAAATCCCAAAAACCAAATCCGAAAATCAGAGCCGTTGAGACTGTTGACCAGTCGTATAACACAATCAACTCTGAACTCTGTGTCACAAGACTCGAAACACAACTACCACCAAACAAACCAGAAGGCCAAAATCCAAGCGAGTGGTCTCCTCCCCCATTTAGGACTCAGTGAGTCAGTGACTCGTCTTCGTCTGCTAGTCAAAAAAACCAGCTGCCAGCGGTAGCCTCATAAACTCTGTGTCAATTTACCAAAATAGTCACTCGTCGTCGTTCCACCCACTGCCATGTCACCTATATTTATTGACTATTTTTCCACATAAATAATTATTGCGAACTGCTTTATATATATTTTATATTTTTAAGTTTCGCATTTCTCTCATTCTCAGATTCGTATAGAGAGAGAGATAGGAGGAAGGAAGGTCCGTACGATCCGACTGAGATTTGATAATGGCGGCATCGAAGTATAAGTATCTTATTGAAGTGGAGAAGGCGAAGGAGGCCAAGGACGGGAAGCCATCGCAGGGACCTGTGTATCGAAGCCTGTTCGCTAAAGATGGCTTTCCGCCTCCTATTCCTGGATTGGACAGTTGCTGGGATGTTTTCCGGTACTAATTTTTTTATCCGAATTTCCTGCTTGGTTTCCGAGAAAGCACAAGAAAACGAAAGAAAATAAATGAGGACTGTTTTTTGCTTTGGCAGTTTGTTGTCTGATGCAAATTTTTAAGTTCAGGAAAAAAGTAAAAGTAAAATAAGTCAACTGAGCTGTTTTGCTTTGTTTTTATCGGACTCTGAATTGCGAGTATTTAGAATTTGGTTTTACGAATGAATTTCGTTTTTACTAGACTATTTTTATGGGTGATTGAGCATGATTACGATCTTTCTACTGGGGTTTCAGAGAATTTGTGTCAAATTGTGGATGAATTTGTTTTTGGGGTTGTGAAGTTTGTGGCTTTGACTCGCACAAAAAAATAAGTGTCTGAGACAATTCTATTACGTGATCAATGCGAAAAGAAATGCAATAAGTTCAGTCTTGGCCAACCTCTGAGTGCTGCAGTAAAAATTATCAAAGACAAAAAAATTTGTTTTTGTCATACTGAAATGCAAAATGATTGCTAAGTTACACATCACATGCTCTGTTTTCAATCCGGCAGCTTAAGTGAAGAAGTATGGTTCTGGGCCATGCTTGTTAAAGAGCTCTGCTTGGCTCTGGATATGGGTTGGATCAATTTTACTAAGACAGCTTAACAAACTCTGATCTATCAGAAAATTGAATACAAAGTTATTTTATGTATGAATTTTGTTTGTTTGTTTGTAAGTTTTCTTACTTATTTTGCAGTTTGTCAGTGGAGAAAAATCCTGGAAACCCAATGCTTGGTCGTCGGGAGATTGTGAATGGGAAGGTGTAATTTCATAGTTGTAGACAAGCTATGTCTATCCTTTGCCATAGGTTGCTTTCTAGCTAATTCTTTTGGCCTGTAGCTAATTTGTGAAGGTTTGTCTCTTTGCAGGCCGGTAAATATGTGTGGCTAACTTATAAAGAAGTATATGACATGGTAGTAAAAATTGGAAATTCCATTCGCAGTTGTGGTGTGGGGGAAGTATGTCATCATCGTTCTCATTGGCTATTTTATTTTTTATTCAATACTTTGCAAAATATTGTCCCATGCAATTTATGCAAACAGTATAATTTAATGTAATTATGGCGGATTACAGGGAGACAAATGTGGTATATATGGTGTCAACTGCCCAGAATGGATTATGAGCATGGAGGTATGCTGTATTTTTTCCATTTTCATTTTCCTTTGTAAATTCTTCCATTTTTTACCCTACCCGTCAGTCGGTAGAAAAATGTGTACTTGATCAAGCAGGTAGGATCTTCATGCCCTATTTTGTTTTGTTACTGCCCATTTTCCACTGATATGGTTCATAAAAAAAAAAAAAAAATGGTCCTCACTGTCCATTGTGGTATCCTCTTGAATTCTGAAGTTATGAGTTTTCTTTGAGAAAAATATCTTTTGTGTTTGGTATCTCTGCTTAGGCGTGCACATTCTCTGAATCTTAGCTCATTCATTTGGTTATTTTTACATAAATGTCCTTTGTTCTTGGAACCTTTTATTAATAATATAAATCTTACGCTTCAGTCCAAAATATTAAATGAAAATCTTATGCAGGCTTGCAATGCTCATGGACTCTATTGTGTGCCTTTATATGACACTCTAGGTAGGCATATCTCTTCTTTATCATGTAGCCCACCCCAATCAGTTGGGTTCAAGGCTTGGTTGATATGAGTTGTGGTGCATTCACCTTAACTCTCATTTCATGATTTTCGAAATATTGTTTTATATGTTTCTTTTCTAATCTCTGATATTTGGTTTAGGTGCTGGTGCTGTGGAATTTATCATTTGCCATGCTGAAGTTTCAATTGCTTTTACAGAAGAAAAGAAGATACCTGAGGTACATGAGTTTTATATCAACAATTGTATAACTTACTACAGTTTTAATGTGGCACATTGGAGAAAACTGCTGTCATATTATACTTACAACAAAGGTCGAATATTGACAATCATTGCCTAAAAAATGCTAGTTGGTTTGAGAGTCAAGGCACTTTTAAGCTTTGAGTGCTCATTCCGGTTCTCTTATGTGTACTGTATATTTTTCTCTTTCAGCTGTTGAAAACATTTCCTAATGCGGCAAAGCATCTGAAGAGTAAGTTGCTGCATATTTCTCATATTTTTCAAGATTCCTTGGTATGTGTCTGTTGTTGTCAGTAAAATAACTTCTTTATGTTCTTTATTTTTTCTTCCTTTAATCATGTAGCACTTGTGAGCTTTGGCAAGGTTTCACCTGAACAAAAGGAAACACTAGAGAAGTATGGAGTAGCATTATATTCTTGGAATGAGTTTCTGCAACTGGTGGGTTGTTCTATCTGATCTCCCAGTCCTCTTCTCAGTCATATTGGTGAACCAAAGAAATTTATCTGAAAAGAAAAGGACAATGACCCCTAGATCACTATTATGAAGAAATTATTTGTGAAATTTTTAATGGAAGTACTCCCCTTCAGTCGGCCGGACGTGGTTTAAAAGTTGCAAATGGTGCTTCTCTATCTGTGTGGAATTACCAAACTTCTAATCAAGATAATGTGTATTGTGTTCAAGGCAGGGATGTCTGGCTGTAATTGTCGTGTTCCATGCATAGTTTGGTTATTTACACATTTCCAGAAGATCAGTATTTTTCATTATTCTGGTTTAAGTTTTAGATCTGTTCCTGCAGGGAGATAATAAAGATTTTGATCTTCCAGTAAAAAAGAAAAGTGATATCTGCACTATAATGTATACTAGTGGAACAACTGGTGACCCCAAGGGAGTATTGATATCCAATGATAGCATCATTACACTTCTGGCAGGGGTAAAGCGCTTGCTAGAGAGTGTAAATGAACAGGTGATTTCCTTTTCATCTCAACTTACATACCTTGTTTTGTGAGAACATGAGCTAGTTACTTTCGTTTTAAGGATGCTGACTTTTTCCAAAATATTTTTCTTTTTCATTTTTAAAGTTGAACGAGAAGGATGTATATCTTTCGTTTCTTCCTCTTGCACATATCTTCGATCGCGTGATTGAGGAGTTATTCATCTGGACTGGTGCCTCAATAGGGTTCTGGCGTGGGGTGAGTACAATTACTCGTTGCTTTTCTCTAACCATAAATTATAAACCTGAAATTATCTTATTTCTTATTCTGCAGGATGTCAAATTATTGACTGAAGACATTGGGGAGCTGAAACCAACCATCTTCTGTGCTGTTCCTCGTGTATTAGACAGGATCTATGCAGGTACTGTTTGACTGTGCATGATTTTAGCCACGGAATTGAGGCTTCTTACTCATTGATGCAATTATATCATCAAATGAATCCACAATAATTTACTATATCAACTATTATGCTCTATAATTGCTATGTGCATTTCAGGCTTGACACAGAGGATTGCGGCAGGGGGCATCTTGAAAAAGACAATGTTCAATTTTGCATATTCATAGTAAGCGCCATTCTTTGCTTATGATAATTAGTAAAATATAATTTATTATTGAATTTGTGCACATGTTTATTGAGAAAACAAGCTTGAATCTATGTTTGATCTTATCCCTTACTCCCATTTGCTTCTTACTTTGTAAACAAGATATTTTATACTTGCATGTGGATAATTATTTCTTTTCCCTAAAATATCTTATCTATTTGTTTGCTGTGCATATCCTACAACATGTGGATTTGCTGCAAATTTAGTTACCCCTACCCCTACTTGATATTTAGGCTCCAAGTAGAGATCAAATACATATGCTTTTAATGGCAATAGATAACATAATAGTTTTTATTACAGCCTTTTGTGTTTCTCTGTTTCTGCAGCAAGTATCATAACATGCAAAAGGGGCATGCACATGGGGATGCTTCTCCAATTGCTGACAAAATTGTGTTTAGTAAGGTGGTGGAATATTTCTTTTTCTTTCCCTTTAACATGCTTCATTGATATGAACCACAATTGTAACCCTATTCTGCTTACTCAATTGGGTCTCATTTATGTTCTGACAACTTCAGGTAAAGCAAGGGTTGGGCGGTAGGGTGCGGCTTATTTTGTCTGGAGCTGCTCCTCTTTCTACTCATGTAGAAGCTTTCTTACGAGTGGTGGCATGCGCTCATGTTCTACAAGGATATGGTAAAGCTATCTTCAGCGTTTATTTTCACTGGGTTATCAAAGCTAGTCTTCATTTTCTCAATGACTTTATTGAATCTTTCTGCATTGCTTTTACATTGATAGCCTTTTCCATATCAACGTTACTGTAGGTCTGACAGAAACTTGTGCTGGTACGTTTGTGTCACTGCCAAATGAACTGTCAATGCTTGGCACAGTGGGTCCGCCAGTTCCAAATGTGGATGTATGCCTAGAATCTGTCCCTGAAATGGGGTACGATGCCCTTTCAGATACACCACGTGGAGAAATATGTGTAAAGGGAAACACTTTGTTTTCAGGATATTACAAACGTGAAGACCTCACCAAAGAGGTCATGATCGATGGGTGGTTCCATACAGGTTTGTCCATATTGATTTATTTTGTAGTATGGTATGGCTCTCATGTCATTGACTGGAAACATTCAACTTTGCCTAAAATTATCTTTGCATCAGGGGATGTTGGTGAGTGGCAATCAGATGGAAGCTTGAAAATCATTGACCGCAAGAAGAATATTTTCAAGCTTTCACAAGGAGAGTATGTTGCAGTTGAAAACTTGGAGAATATTTATGGACTTGTTTCTGATATTGATGCGGTATGCCTTCCTTCTTTTGTATTTATATTTCAAAAGTATTTTATTTCTGCCTTTCATTCTCATCCACCTTATTAAATAGAAAATGTTCTTCTAGATATAATGACTTGTGTGATAAATTGATACATACATTAAATGCAATATGATGCTTGAAAGGTTGTCAGCTATCTTTGTGTGAAGGAAAGAGAGAGATTTGTTTTAGCTGCTGGAAGGATACACTAGTCTGATGACTTAGAGTTCATTCTCTCAATTTTGATATGATTTTATGCTTAGTCTAATGATTTTTAATTTTTTTTGTCAAATTTAGATATGGGTTTATGGGAACAGCTTTGAGTCCTTCCTGATCGCAGTAGTTAATCCTAACAAGCAAGCAATTGAAAGTTGGGCTGAACAAAACGGTGTATCTGGTGATTTCAATTCTCTCTGTGAACATACAAGGGTGAAAGAATACATACTTGGAGAGCTCAATAAGATTGCTAAAGAGAAAAAGGTTTCTGCTTTCTCAATTTGAGTACCGTAAATGTTTAGTCATGGGCCACACTTATTTTTGGCTGTTGGAAAATCTTTTGAAGCTTTTTGTGATTCTATTGTGTTGTTCGTGGCAGTTGAAAGGCTTTGAGGTTATAAAAGCTGTTCATCTCGACCCAGAACCATTTGACATGGAGCGTGACCTTATCACTCCAACATACAAGAAGAAGAGACCCCAGTTGCTTAAATACTATAAGGTACCTCTTATCCTGTTTCCTCTAGGAATTTTTCTAAATACTAGTATTAACAATGCACATAACGTGAAAGGTGTGGTTAATACACTTGTACCACTATGGTAATCTGATCTACACCACTTGATTTATACTACAGTCATTGTAATTTCAGCATCACATTGACACAGTTAAAATATATTCTTAGCTTCATCGCACGGTATCTGATATAAGGACCTAACATTACTTATGTTCTGTGACTGTGTCAATACATGGTTTATGTCTGTCTATCCATTATGACACATGAAGCCAGGATGGGAAAGACTGTAATAGTTGTTGTCCCTGTTGCATAGATCATCCGTTTGGAAATCTGTTTAGACATATATACAAAAATTCCCATTAATTCGTGTGTTGTTACACAGTAGGTTGCCAGTTGTTCCTCATGCCTTCATTTATAATCGTTCTCTGCTCAAAGTCTTTAGTGCATGGATTACTTCATTAATGGATGCTTATACATTGATTAGTTTCTATGTGTAATTGTTTGTTTGGTTACTTCTTACAAATAGAAAAGTATATTGATTTTGGTGAAAGTGCTGACTGAAAAGTTTTGATGCACAGGAAATCATTGATAACATGTACAAGAGTGCAAAATAAGCCCTAATGCCTGAAAGATTTACTTGAGAAGCCTGAAGACCTTGTTCAATTTGACAAACTCGATTCTAGTTTATTTGGTGACTGTACATATACTTATTTGTACACCTGATCATTTGTGTACCGAATTTGGATGTACTTTAGAAAACTACAGATATATGTTTTATGCAAATGGGCTAAACCATGAACTTTGATTTTTCTCTTGATCAATTTGCTGCGATATTCTTTTGGAATAACCCTAGAGGCAACAGTGTCATATCCAAACTTTTTTGTTTTTTATGAATTATATACAAACTTTTTAAATTCCAATAAATTGTTCATGTTTAAAAACCACCTCGAATATGATTTATTTACAACCAATAAGCAATTGTCATGTTGGCACATCAGTTTGACTTGTTGGTTTCTCATTTTTAATCTAGAAATGAGGCGTTTCCTTGTGTACCAAAAACAAAAAAGGAAAAAAAAAGTTAAATAAAATAATTCTACAATTCTGGCCCATGGTGTAGGAATTTATGGTTGGCCAAATGTTAGAAAATTTCGACACAAGCATGCCGATGATAAGGGAATTCCATTTACACATCCAATGCACATGAAAGTATTAGAGAAAAAGGATGAACAATGGGGCAACATGTTCCTCAAGACGTAAGATCTCAAAAGAATAAGACGATATGAGTCATATGGCATACACATGGAAAATACAAAGGGCAAACCACAAAGCAGCACGTCGCTTTCTGTTATCAGCAAATTCATCTTACACATCCACATCTATCAGTGCAATATATCACATTGTCGGCTCACTCAATCTCATTTTCTAAAGTGGCTTGTGGCCATCTTTGGAAAAGAAACAGAAAAAGGATCTTAGCTATGCTGTGATTACAGGATAGTGCAATTGTGTACAAAGTATAAGATATGATGGTAGACGAGTAGAGCATACAAGCGCAAAAGCATGGCAACTAATCTGCATGGAACTGTCGGAACTGCTCCGGTTCAATCTGATTGTGTGTTAGGTAATACAACATCCCTATCATGAGGAGGAGCATGGGATACCGATGAGTACTGTAGCGCAAGTAGCTCCTCTCTGCTATACTTCAATCTTTGATCTGGTTCATAAAATTTAGGACTGAAGTTAGATGATGCATATAAATATGCTACTGCCATTATAAAAAAAAAAAACAATGTTGATATTATATAAATTCTACCTAAAAAGCATGGCAACACGGGTACTTCCTGCTTCTGCTTCGCTTGTGAAGCCTTTAAAGTTGATCGTGAAGAAGAAGCACTATTAGAAACAATATGCTTGGACGGAAAGATATGAATAACGTCATGCCTTACTTCAATATGAGGATGAGTTTTACAAAAGGATAAGATTGCATCTTCAGTTAAGAGCCAACAACCCCTCAGGTCCATCATTCTTAGAGTCGAGGGGGGTTTATATGAATTGAGCCCAGAATTTGTCAGAACACCATCGTGAATGCGAAGATTTCTCAGCTTTGGCATAGATGACGTATAGTTAAAGGAGATGTCTGTAAGAGAAACACTTTTAAGTGATAACTCGCCTAACTCCTGGAAGTTTTCTAAAGGGTATAGAGCTGCCTCCGTAACTTGCGTATCTACCAAATTCAACCGCCCCAGATGTTGGAGACTTTGAAGTGCTGACAGAGAGAGGACTGGATCTGACTCAGGCCCAGCCTGGTGAATGACACCTGATAAAGGAAAAACACATATTATGTCTCAATTTCATGCAGCTGAAAACTGTTCATTTTTATGTATGCAGTGGACTACAAAATAATTGCACCTAACCACATGGAGAAGACAGAATAGCATACAGCCTATTTACTAGATACCACATTATTCAAGCCCTCCTTCTATCTTATCATTGCATACTGATGAAGAAAACAAAAGATCTAGCATTTGTATCATAAACCCATACCTTTAATGTTCGTACTGCTCAAGTCGATAACCTTCACAGATGGCATCATGCTCATATATGAAATGGCAACATCATCCACCGATGTGTGAGATACTGACAAAAACTCAAGATTGGGTACATGTCCAGTTAAAGTTTTAACTCCAGCAGAGCTGACTCTGGTGTGGCTAAGATTTAGATATTTCAAATTTGCTCCAATACATACAATCAGTTCAAGGGAATCATCCCCTATCATACTACGGCTGAGATCCAAATGTTCCAGAGCATTTAGATGAGATAAGAAGTAGAATCTGTGAAGCGAAGAGTTGGATACATCCAAAAATGTCAAAAAAGTTGTTTCAATATAATGGAAGGCTTCAAACTCATCCCCGAATGTAGCTCCAGAAACAATAAGCTTGGTTAAAGGAGCTTTATTATTATCTCCTTCAAGCAGAGTATTAATTGTACAATTACTCATGTTCAGACATTCAAGGGATGACAAATTTGGCAACTTCGTGACATTGGTCCAAGCTAGATTGAGGAAACTCAACTTAGGGAACATTTGAAGAAAAGCAGCACCTTTGTCAGTTATTTTACTCCCCCAAAGGTCAAGGTATTGTAGTTTAGTAAGTACCTGAGGAAAATCATTACAAAACATGAAGTTGAGAAATGAAATGGAAAGGGTGGATAGAATGTAGATATCCAGTAAGCAACTTCTATAAAACGCAGCATATAAAACATTGGATGAAATCAAGAACCATACATGGTTGCAACGAGCAGATAACTATGTGGCAGCACAGAAAGACAAATCAAGTTCAGCTGCTAAGATATCAGGGCCAAATTCCTTATTCAACCACATAAAAATATACTACAGCAGTTCAACCAAATGCAACGTTTACAAATATCAAGTCTTTACTTCTGGGACAGCCTAAGACAAGCAAATGGATACCAACAAAAAACAGTCAGACAGGCACAGAAATTCAAGTGTCAAATAATGTTGAATATGAGGTTCACCAATCATCACAAGGAAATTTGAGCTCACTTGATTCCATAAACATGTAATCATAATCAAGTATTGAGAACTACAATCAATCAATGTTTCAAAAACATGTGCAGAAAGAAACAACTGAAAACTAGATTTACCTGGAGAGAACTCAGTGCTAGATCAGTGACAGGCAAACCACCCAAGTCCAGGACAAACAAGTTTCTAAGTGAAGAGAGAAGCATAACCCCATTTGCAGACACACCAGTTTCAGAAATGCACAATTTCTCCAAAGTTGTAATAGTTAGAAGATGCCTAATGCCAGCATCAGTAACCTTGGAGCATCTAGAAAGGTCCAACTCCCTCAAACTCTCCAGCCCTAATTCAAACCCAGTAAACACTTCAAAATATAAGACATTTTCCAAAACAGAATTCTATATGAATGCTAGCATACACTAACTTGATCAAAATTTCAACATTTTAGGCCATAAATAGAAACGTAAAAATAAAACAATACGAAATACCTGCAATAGGCCAAAGAGCAGAGGTAGTGAGTCTACGGCAATCAGAAAGATTTAAAGATCGCAAGTAACGAAAGGCTCCTATGTATGCAATCCATTCGGCGTCAACAGAGCTCTCCCCTCTCAGATCAAGCTCCTCTACGCTGTGTTTGAATAATCTACACCATATGCCCATAACCCATTTCATTTCCATGTGCAAGTAATTGAACAGATTAGACACGAGTTTCTCGGGAAACAAACAGAAAAAAAAAAAGGGTGAGAAACGTACTCGAGCAAGGAAGGGAAGAGGATGCGACGGGAGATGAGGCGGCGAAGGAGAGAGTCGGCGAGCTGAGAAGGCAGGCGCTCGAGAGTCCGTCTCTGCCTCCGCCATTTCTCGATGCTATCCCTGCTTACAGAGGCCGCTTGTAAGCAAAGCTCCACCAATTGGTTCTCCATTTCTCTGATTCTTCTCTCTTTGCCTTGTGTCTTTGTGTTTCTGAGAGATGTGAATGAAAGTCTGAGGTCAAAGAAATTGTGCTCGATTTTTTAATAATTTAGTTAAGAAATTGGAGGGTAATTAAACGGTTAGCTTTTAACTCTCTTTTTTTTCTTTTCAATTACTTGTTTTGTTGGATTGTTGGTATGAGTCACAAGTCCGATTCGGTTTCTATTTCACACTGAAATTGAAATCGATTTTATTCAATTGGTGCAATTCGGTCTGATTTTGGTAAAAAAATAAATTATGAAATCAATGAGTTCGGTTTAAATCGGGTTTTATGTGGTTTTGGATGCAAAAGTAAATGTCTTTAACCACTTTGGACTCATCTTTCGTTTTTCTTAATAATACAATCGAGGAGGGAAATCGAACTCAGGATCTTGGATGCAAGAATAAATGCCCTTAACCGCTTGAGGACCCAGGACCTTGGATGCAAAAGTAAATACCATTAACCGCTTTGGACTCATCTTTCTTTTTTCTTAATAATATAATCGAGGAGGGAAATCGAACCCAGGACTTTGGATACAAGCGTAAACGCCCTTAACCGCTTGAGTTTCAATCCCCTTGCACCATTACACTTATCTTATGTAGCTGTGATGTGGTTATAAACTACAAGGCCTTTTACCATGGCAGGTGTTGATTAATGTCTAAATGACTTGGGCTGACTTTTCAAAAATAAAAATGACTTGGGCTGTTAGAAGTTCAAAAACTGTTGCAGAAACATGAGGCAGATTAGACACAACAACATTGCACAAACTATATTTCCATTCAAAGATTTAAAAATGTTGCAAAGCTTACAACATTCACAACACAAAAAAGGAAACGAAGACAGACATTCAAAGCTGCTCTGAAGTACAAAGAAACAAGACTTCTTGAAAATGAGTTGAGAGGAAGTCATTTTCACCCCTCTCAACCCTCACACTTGTTTAACTGTTTCTCTCTCAAAACCTATCTATATAACTCTACTGAAAGTTGAGGTGAAAGAGGATGAGCACTCATTTTAACCCATCTCTTCACTCCTTTCTTCCCCAATCTTCATACTTATTTGACCTAACATCGTCTAAAAAGCGTATGCAGATCCCAATCATAAGTACTTTTTGAAAAGGAAAAGAAAAAAAAGTCCTTTTTTTTCTGGTCTCCATTTGTATAGCTGCACAATTCTTACATTACCATCCCAGAAACTGTGTGAACCTCTCTCCTTTGTTTCAATGAGTTTTCTTCCTTTCTTAGGCTAATGAGTAGCTTGAGACCGCGACATCTGCTGGAGAAGCAGAGTGGATGTAGACAAACTCCAGGCTCTTTCCCGCCGGTAAAGAGTTTATCCATGATGGGAAAACATAGGAATCGCCAGCCTTTGTGAGTCCCCAAATAGGGCCATAAAGTTTGGATACTGAAAGCTTGAGGTTTGTTAGTGTCTTGGCAGACTTGTTGGTCACTACTGTGGAATATCTGTAGTAAGTTACTCCCTTGGAAACCCAAGAAGTTGTTAGCTTTTGCTGAATGGCAATTGGGCTAGAAGATGAAGCTGCAAAAAATAAAAAACAAAAGAAACTCATTTTAGATCTCTTTCCAACAACTCATGTTAGGGCTAGTTGAATTGAAAGCCTTGACAAGAAAAAGAGGCCATGTAATACCTGGAGCAACTGGAGTGATTTTAGGTAGTGGAGCTGCTTTTGGTTGGGTGGTAACCACTGTAAGAAAAAACACATCAATCAACTGCCATTACAAAAAGAAAATTTCAATCAAGAAAGTTTTAGAAGCAATTATCACAATCAATATACCTGGTAGGAGCTGGTTGTACCCGCCATGGCCGGCGTTCAAGCGTGCCAATATACCGAGAAGAGGAGCATTGTTGTAGGTAGCAGGCTCAGTCTGCTCATAGTTGTCTCTCTGATCAGCGAAGTTGTCATAGGCATCAGGTCCGCCAACAATGGCACCAGTGAGCAGATTGGGGTCACTTGCTTTCCTGCTAAACCAAGTGGCATAGCCTCCCCTGCAGCTCACAAAGGAAGAGTCCTTCTTGTAGGAAACAATTGAGGAAGCCCTGTGGTGAACTTGTTGAGGGAAGTTGTTTCCATAGCCCACCATGTAGCTAGTGGCTCTTGGGTTGTCACCAAGAATGTAGTCAACCTGAGGATTTCAACAAATCATTAGGATCAAATTACATGCTTTCGCAAAGTCAGTCTTCTGTATGATTTTATCAGAGCTTGTTTCAGGCTGAATTACCTGAGATTTAGCGAAAGATAGAAGCTCGGAGGGTGCCACATTGCCAGCAGCACACTTCAATGTCTTCCCGGCAGATGTGAGGTAGTCAGAGTAGACCGTGGCCAAGAAAGAGGCACTTGTAACAAACTGCATGTTGTTCCACCTCTGGCGGAAAATCAGGCCACCAGGAGTCTTCTGCGCATTTCGGCTGCCCTTTCCGATGCATGAACACATGAAGTACTCAGCCTTCTGTTGGTACTTCTCAAAGACTGCTGTGTTACGACCAGCTTTACCTTGCATTAAGAACTGTCACGCCAGAAAAACATATAATTAGTTGGCTCCCATATGGCTATAAATTCAATCTATGCAATTTACAATAATACATATAATGCCAATGACCATTTGGTCAAATCTCATGAACGACAATTGTTGATTTTAAAAGAAAAAAACCGGTTAAAGGTTCGGTTACCTTGGCAACAAGGGTCTGAACACCGGAATATTTGACATCCCAACCGAACTCGGTCATGCCCCAACCAGTTCCACCCATGGAGTCACCATTGTTTCCAAGGTAGTTCAAATAGTACTGGTTGTTGGTTGCCTGGAACAACCAAGCAGCAGCCCATAGCAACTCATCCTGTACATAATTCAAACACAATCAATCAGAAAAATTGAATGGGCTTTATTGGGCCTGGTCTAGAAACTGAAATGTAAAAGCAAGCCCCAACAACGTACGTTGTAGCCACTGATGGATCTGTAGTACTTTTGGGCCACAGTGATGCTGCTGTCATATTTGCCCCTGTACTTGTCCGCAAAATCAAACAGCTGCACAACAAAACAAACCAAAGTGCCAGTAGTGTCAGAGCAAGATCAGTGGTGTTTCACGTAAATTAGTAGCAAAGAGTGAGGGTATTATGGGAATAGAATTTATGCAAGTACGAAACGAAGGTGGGTGGTGTTTGTGTGGATGTGGTAGGTGTTACGGTACCACCGACAAAAAAGTGGCACGTGAAAGAGCTAAATAACATTCACACTTTTCATGGATCGGTTAAACCTCGACGGCCAGGACCTGATCGTGCAATAGATCTGTGGGGCCAAACAACAACAGTCTCCGTGATCGACGGGCAAAAATGTATCCCAGGATCCAAATTATGCGCCGAAAGCTTTTACCCCAATTTAAGTACATGGGCATCAAAACGACGCCGCCACACTTTATTTTTATTTATACAAATAGATTCTAAATTAATATAATATATGAGGAAATAAATTCGAACTTGTGTGCAAAAATGAGGCTCACTGCGTTCGCCTGTTCGGTAACGTTTTTGAAGAATGATTTCTTAGAATATTTTCAGAGAATAAAAACAAGAAAACGAATTTGCATGAAAATGTGTCTGATAGATTAATTAATTAGAAAACATCTTAAGAAAACAAAAACAATGAAAACATGTATGGTATTACAATTTGAAATAATAATATGTGAGTTATTTTTATGAAAACAACTTTTTTCTGTTTTCTACAAATACACATTAACTTGTTTTCATTTTATGAAAACATTCTCAGTGTTTTGTTTTTGGGTCACCAAACTTGTTTTTACCTCATTTTTGTTCTCTGAAAATAAAAACAACCCCTTAAAACGTTACCACCGGGGCCTAAATGCCTAATCCACTTCTACCGATTTACCCATTTTTAAAATGGGAAATATTTGGGGCACCACCTTTGCTCATCTTACTCACCACCTCTCTGAGCAAAGGTGGTGCCTCTAGCACCACCCTTTAAAAATAATTATTTTTGTGTAATAAATGCGATGCTAATGTGCGCTGGGGACTAACAACGAGGAGCCTGACATGAAGAGTAAAAATCAGGATAACTATTAACTGCTTATTAACGCTCTAAACGGATGCGCACATGGCTAACGTACGCATAGTGGTCCCCACAGGCCCCCAACAGAAACGTTTTCAACCTGTCTTTTTCAGAAAACACTTTTTTCTTTCTAAAACCAACGGACCAAATTACAACAGTTACTTTTTTTTATAATAATAAAAAAACAAGAAAAACGATGTGGAAAAAAGCATTAAAATGACTTGGTTGAAATAAGTTATGTAAGACGAACCTGGTGGGCATGGCGGAGGAGCTCACTGGCGTAGGCGGGGTTGGAGCGGCGGAAGACAATGGAGGCGGCGGCCATGGCTGCGGCGGTTTCTCCGGCGAGATCCGACCCGGGATTGCTCGGGCTGATCTTGTAAGCCCGGCGGTCAGTGGTCATGTCCTCGGGTCTTTGCCAGCAGTAGTGGTCAGTGTTCCCATCTCCCACCTAATCACAGATTAACACCAACCAACAAAATTAACATCACTTTACAAATAAATATCATGTATCAAAAATAAAAAACCCATTGGAGGGAAGACACAAACAAATAATAAAAAACTAAACTTCGGGTTCTTTTTCAAGTGATGCTAACTAAAACCAGAAGTTAACAGAACTTTAAAAAAATATTGTTTCTTTTTCAGCTGGAGGAAGGGCAAAAGTTATGAACTTGAATGGAAAGGTACCTCTCCATAGAGAACATAGGGTTCAGGGTGGGCTTTGATGAAGTAGTCAGTGCCCCACTTGACAGCTTCCATGGCATGACCAAGCTCACCACTTGCAGCCATTTGCTTGCCATACTCTATGATACTCCAGGACATCATTGTCACTGTGAATGCCATGGGCAGCCCAAACTTCACATTGTCCCCTGCATCATAGTAACCTCCCACCAGATCCACCTACAAATTCATCCAATTTCAACCAAGAGTAAATTTTTTTGCAAAATTATTGAGAAGGGTAAATTAATTGAGCAATTTTGACATAAACCCAGTTGGGATTTTTAAGTAAAAAGATTAGAACTTACCCCACTAGCCTTGCCATCATACAAGCCAGAGTTGGCTCTCCAAGTGACTCTCTGGTTGTGTGGAAGGAATCCAGATCTCTGAGCTTCGAAGAAGAGAATGCTCTTGCTCAGAGCTTGGCCGTAGTCATGGCCAGCTAAAGCAAGAGGGAAACAGAGAAGCAGAAGCAGAGGAGCCATGGAAATGAGTCTCACAAACTTCTCCATATGAAACAGTAACAGAGTTGAGTTTTTAAAGTAAAAAACAGAGAGAAACAGAAGCTGTGTGTGAATCAAAAACCGAAACTGTTGTTCCTTTTTCAAGCTCAAAAGGGCAAGAATTGGCAATGTTGGATGGTTTATCAGCTAAAATTTCTGATAAACCAAACAGAAACAGAGCAACTCCAAAGAAAACTGAAAAAAGGAGAGACCTTTAGAGAGGCACAGTTTGTAGGGATTGGGAGAGAGGGAGGAGCACAAGGGCCTCTTTATATTGTTGAGAGTGGAAAAGTACAATGCCCAGAAATCAGCATGGACCAAAAAAAAAAGGTTTATTTATTTTTCATTTTTAATAATTTTGTTTATTTTATTTTCCTTCACATTATTTCTCTTTTCGAGGGCTGAAAACAGGTGAGAAAAGAACAGAGTCATGTGGGTGTTCCTGGGTCTTGACTGGGAAGGTCGGTGTGTATTTATTGTATGCGTGGAAGGGAAAAGTTACCAGAGACTGTGAGGAGAAAAAATAATTAAAAATGTTTTCTTCTTTATAAATAAATTAGGGTTTTGCCAAATTTAGTTTAAGAAGCACAGACTCAGTGCAGGTGTGGAAGGAGGGCCTGAGGTTGAGAATTACCAAAACAAGAAAGAGGTTAGGAAGCTGCAGTGGAAGAGTCAAAAGGGTTTCAGTTTCTGTCCTCTGGGTGTGTCCCACAGTTGAATTCCCCATTTTACCCCTGCTGTTTATCTGGTAAGACAGGCCACCGAGTGTGAACCTGCGTGGGCATTGGTGTGATTTGGTTCTTGCGTGGCTGAGTTTCATTGGCTGTAAACATGTGATTTTGAAAATTTGTTGACCTTAGTGAAGTTCAATGAAATAATTTTGTCCATCATTCGATGCATAATTTGCGTAGGAAAAACTAAATTTCACTTGATTTACCCAAATATGTCTTCATTGTCTTTTGTCTTCGTAACAATCTTTAGAACTTTCCTTACCGCGAATATTTGTACTTTTTGTCACCGCTCGATCGTTTTGTCATGTAACTATGCTAGTTTCTATGAGAATGGGGATGCAAAGAGTCAGACTTTTACAGCAAGAATGGTGAAACTTTTTTTAACCGGTTAGTTTGAACTTCGGTTAGAGTGATGTCGGTGAGCAAATATGATACAAATAGTTTTATTCTTTTGTTACAGTTCGAGCACGTAAATTACCCGTGAGGGAAAGGATTTACCAAATGCTTTTCTAGAGGTGAAGAAATTGGCCAATCTTATCGCTGACAGAAAATCTGCATAATGTTCAATGAATATTTAAAAAGACACACAAGTAAGTACTGACCACGTTTGCTAGCTTGAAATGTGAGTGATAGAGACTGGAATTGGTTTGCTGTCAAGTTCGAATAATCCATGTGAGGAAGGAGGAGGAGGAGCTAGCATTAGCATATCATATTTGTAGAGGACAGAGAGGGAGATCCATCCACATTACTTGGAGATTGGAGAAGACGTCTCTTGCTCAATATTTTAGTGGTGTTCATAAATTGGGTTGCGTTTTGAGCATTAATTTCTTGCCATGTATATGGTATGGCCATGCAGAAAATCTTTATTACAGTAGGTTATCCGTGTGCTTGGGAATATGAATGTCATTCAAATGAATTAAATTAACATATTTTCTCAATTATTTATAAATTATATGAATAGATAAATCACTGTCAGATTTTATTGGAAAATTAAATATCACTTGTGATTTGTTTTATGAAACTTGTGATTTTGCGGTACAAGATTACCCTTGGACACATTCTCTCTCCCTTCAACAAAAAAAGTCACATTTTAAATGAAGAAAAACCTAAGCTAACCTATAGCTAACAACACAAAGTTCAACTCCTCCTTGTAATCATAGTCATTTTAGACCAATCATTAATAAAAAAAAATTTAAAAATACAACAAGCTAAAGTGACATTTTCACTGTGAGTTGAGAAAGATGACCAAGTTCAGGTTTCTAATTGGAGATATATGTGGGCTACATGTTGAGATTCATACGCAACAACAACTAATTACGTGATCATGTAAGCGATTGATCCTAACATTCTCATTCTATTTTTGTGAAATTAAAAAACCTCAACATTTATTTATATGTCCGGAGTTCTATATTCGATTCTCCATTTCTCCAATATCGCTTGTATCAAAGAAATCCAAATAACCTATCATAGTTTGAAAGGGCAAAATCGTAAAATGGCAAGGATATCAAGGACAAGGAAGGTGGCGGCGTGGTTACACCTGGTTCGTGTAACATGATACCCGAGAAGATTGACCTGTAACCAGGATTGGAATGCCCGACAACCCGACAAACAACACTCACCACCATTTAATGATTTAATTTCTGTTTTTTCCTATCTGGAAAATTCATTTTATAAAAAGCCCACCGACAGTACCCGGTAAAAACCAGAACTTATGTTTACACACGAGCGTCAAAACGACTTGGCATTTCCTGTAATTTATTCTTAAAACGAAGCCCTCTATGTTAGCTGCATTTTTCTATAAATTTTCACACTACAAAAGTAAAGAAAACCAAATAAATGAATTAGAAAAAAGAAAAAAGACAAAAAAGAAGTGGTCAAAAAAGGAGGTCCCATATCCGATGTCAGAGCGCTTTATTCCCAACCGCAATCAACGGTCTCAGCAGAAAAAGGGATTGTTATTTTTTTTCTTCATTTTTTCCCTTTTCCTTTTTTAAAAGTAATTTTAATAATTTGAAAGAAAAAAAAGAAGAAAACAGACACGTCAATGGGACAAGGAGGCAAACCCTCCGCAATAACGGGCTGGCGCCGGTTTTGTCACGGCCACGGCAACCCCTAACGGTGATTTTTTTAAGTGCCTCGGAAATCAATACCTTCACCTAAACCACCTCACCTCAATAAATCACACAACCTAAAAACAAACAACACATAAATATGATTTTTTTTTTTCCAAACAAAAAAGAAACAATGGTTTTGATTTTTGGCAAAAAATTTGTAGCTTAAATAAATGATTAAAAGTGTTCACTTTGACATACATACTGTGTCGAAGCAGTGTTATCTCGAAGCTAAGTAAAGTGTTCGATTTCTTTCTATTCTTTAGAATATAAAACTCATAAAATATTTGGATCATAATGGGTTTTTCCCAAATTTTCTGCTGCAAGTCATAAAGTTGGTATTTGCATTAAACAATGAGCACATTACTTTGCTCATTGTTTCAAGGGGCAGTGTCTATTAAAGTTGGTAGATAGATAATCAAAGGCCCTGAACCTCCGAAGTCCAAAGGAAAGCTTTGGGTATATAGTACTCAAACAAATGAGACTGCCCCTTGTTGGCTTTTTGAATTTTGAGTGGGTTAGGTTCTCTTTTAAAAATAAAATAAAAATCAAGTGACAAATTCAAATTCAAATGAATTTATATTGGTTAATAACCAAACCAAGTTAGGTTAGAAGGGTGCTTAACCAGCTTCCTTTGGTTAGCTAGGAGTTTACTTATTTTGTTAGCTCTTTTTGCACTCTCTCTAGGTGTGCCACTAACTTGGTGGAAATGCTGCCAAACAACTTACATGACTTGAACCCTTACCTAAATTTTGTACTTCCATATTAATATATGGGCATGTAAATCATAACTTTTTTTATAGGGGGAAAAAAATTGTGAATCTAACTGAGAAAATCCATGAAGATTACATGTGCTCATAGACAATAATGTTTCATATCTTTGATCCAGGGTCTATGTCTTACAGCCCCAAAAGGGCCAGCACCCTGTTTGGCATTGGAAACTCTCTAAAACAATATTCTAAACTTTCACACTAAGAGAAAGACCATAAATGTGAAAGGAACAAAAGCAAAAAAAAGCAAAGGCTCATTGAAAATATATGAACTTCTCTTATTAGCTAGCTACTCAAATTTATCTTATCATGATCAAATAGAATAACTTTGCCAAAGTTTGCACTTTTTACTAGCCCTCTTTTTCTCATGGTATATCTAAGCTAGATGTGACAAACTTCGAAACTAAGTTATTCAACTTCGATTCACATAACGAGGTTGTTTCACCATGATTATGTAACCTTATATGGATTTCAACCTTTTCTTCTGGGTACAGATGGGGGCCGAGAATCAAATCATCACTCTGAATGCAATGTAAGTACTTTATCGCTGAAGCTACAAATGCCACGGTCAAGATATATATCTTTGTAGGACTAGATTATATATGTTGGTTGAGATTTGCTAGTGATACTCTGAAGTTAAAGGTCATGCCATGAGCCAGCATACTAGAAGAGCATTATTTATAGGTACTTTTATAATTGGTCTGGTTGTTGTGACTGGAACTCTTCTGCTTTGTTGTCTGGGTTAAGAATCACAAATTTGCAAATTGAAATACCCTACATCGTGAATCGAAAGGACCTCCTTCTCAATCCCATTAGGTCAAAAGACACTGGTGGTTTGGATTGTGTTCGTATCTGGTAAATGCTCTGTGAGACTTCAAATTCAAATCCGATTTCATGTTTTCATTCATGTCTTTGTTGCTAGCTCTTGTATTGTATCCTCCAATATTACATCAAAATGATGGCCAAGCTATCCTCCTCCATATGTTTCAGATAATGAAGATAATGCATGCATGGATTTTATTAGGTAAGAGCATATACTCCTCCTAATTCATATATTGTTTATTTTATCTTTTTTAAATCATTTTAAAACCTAATGTACGTCTCATTGAAGGGATTATGTTTGTCATCATGTATAGTTTGTGCAAATTGATGCAAAAATTTATTTATTTTTAAATTGATGATGAATAATATGTCCAAAGGTATTGGCTAAAATGTCGCATTCCAATCTTTTTTTTCTGTTTTGATATTTTGGTTTTTTTTTCTCTTTGAAAAATATAATAGAACAAAACTAATTTCTTATAGTATCTAGTCCCAAAAAAAAATTTGTTTTCTTCTTTAAGGTTATGGGATTATTCCATTCTTCTACTCTGCCAAAAGAAATGGGCAGAAAAGAGGGCCTTAACCTTACAAATGGCATAGAAACGCCAATGCATTCTAATTATACAATAAAATTTACAAGACATCTAATTTATCATCTGGAATAAGAATTGAAACGAGAAATATAATTATTTGTATCATATTTACTACTGTATTGTTGATTGCATCACTTACAGAAGTAGAAAAATACTCACACTATAATCAACTTGTGTACATGTAGTGAGAGATACATACATGAGATTTCGCATTTGCATAATACGATCAGCAATATAGTCACTAAGTATAATCATGCAAGGTTCAACATAAAAAATGATACAATTTTCATGCTTTTGATGCAATCAAGAAGGGTGTAGCATGAGTGTGGACAGGCTAAAGAAATCAAACTAGGTCCCTATCTATATCTTAAGCATCTAAAATAATCCGCATGCAATAGGATGCAGAACCTTTGCCCTTTAAGGCGTGCTCTATAGGGTACCATAGTAAGCTTCAAAACAAAGGCAAAAAAAAAGTGCACATAGGCTTGCTCTTCATAACATAGGCTTGCTCTTCATAACAATCTGAACACTTTTTGAGTTTTTTCTGAACTTTGAGACCCACCCAAATAAATAAATAAATAAAATTATGTGAAGAGAGTTAGATAGGAATTTGGTCCCGCACCACACGTGGGAAGTAAAGGCATAGCCCTTGTTGGAGACACATGGACCTATGAAGATTTTGTATGATATGTGCATGTTCCACACTGAGAACGATAGATGATGAAAGGCTTTAATGGCGTTGGGGACCCTTTATCCCTTCACAGTTTGGCAAACTACCCCCAGCCCAAGGAATGGCTGAAAAAAAATGTTCAGTTTGCATAATGTCATTTCTTGTCTATTATTATTTCTAAAGCTTTGTAATCACAATTTACTCGTGTGAAACCCATCCCTATTAAAGAGATGGTACATCAAGAAATGTTTAAACGTGACACCAACATACTATAAATAGGAAAAGAGCATGTGCTCACCTAAAGGTAAAAGTTTTTGGTATAGAGGTTTTGAAAGAAAGCCCCTTTTACTTCTATAAGAGCTACAATACTTAAAAAACTTAGTTGGTATGGCAGACACATTGCCATTAGCACAATATAATTAAGGTTAAAGTTTAGTAATTTAGTATGTTCGTGAGAATCAAACGCAATGCACGATACGTAGAAAGATACCTACAGCCCTTAAGAATTCCCAAAATCGAACCCTATTCCACAAATACTCTTTCTCTTCTCACCTATTAACATCAAACAATAATGTAAACCAATCTTAGTATGAATGTGATTCATTAAAAGGGTTACTATTTTTGTACGGAATAAGATCACCCACTTAAGAAAACTAAAAAAAAAAACTCAACTTTTTATAGAGTCAGGCCAAATAAGCTTTTACAAAGAGAACCAACTACTTCTCCATGAAATTGAAGCCACTATGCTTAATTAGGGGAATAAATCTAAATTTAATTAATTAATTTTTAATAAACTATTCTTAATTAAGATATTGTATGAGTTGTATATTGGATTATGGAGGTACATGCACTAAGCGCAAATCAAGGCGTGTTCATGTCTGCCAGAGGCAGGGAAGCTTGGTATGAGCTAATCACGGACCAAGAGGGTTTTGGCCTTTCCCCCACCACCATATACATGACAGATGAGTTTTGAGAGACCGATGACTTTATGACTTTGTATATATTTCAAATATCTTCTGGACAATTATTTTGGGGCCAATTAGGCTTCCACTACTAAGCCAATTATTTCTTTGTATTATCATTCGCGCTCTTGATGGCATAATGCATGCATGCTTTTATCTAGCTAATGTGATTGATTTGCTTGTTTTGTTTTTAAAATTCTCTTGCTTGATGATTGTTTTCTAGCTTTGTGTCGTGATGTACTACTCCAATATTTAGTGAATGTCCTCCACTCAAATCTCATCTCATCCGTATAAGTCTATTAACTTTATGGAATGTTTACTAATCATGAATTGGAATTCTCAACCTATGGAGAATTTTTGTGTTTATTTCACATCAAGGAATTAAAAAGTAAGTGCAGCCCACACAAAATTAGGAATTCAATTCTTGGGTGGGAGGTGGTATTCTAATTCTTGGAGGATATAATGGGTAAAAATTTCAAATTTGTCATCTACTTTAACCCAACAACGATGACATTTTAGTAATTAGCATCACTCCTACCCCAATTTCATATGTTTTTGTAAACAACTTCAATAGGAATCCGAAATCTAATTCTCCTCCATTCAATTCCTCCTAATCCAATTACGGATTAGTAAACATGTCATTTTAATGTGTTTATTCATAAAAAGAGTTCGACTCTCTCATTTATTTTCTGATTTGGCCAATTGATAATATCGATGTATAACGATATGCGGCACTTAATTAGCCTTTTGTTATTAACGTAAGGTTATTAGACTAAAACCGAAGTCTTATGATAAGCGAGAGAGAAACTTAAGAGATTGACAAAACACACTAGAAAATCAATTAGTTGTTAATCGAGACGTATCTATCACCATGTCAACCCCTAGGAGTTATTGACATTAACTTGGGGTTGGGGGTGAGTGAATTGTGTTCACCATCATCACCGTCTTGTGTGCTTGTAAGTTGTGACATAGTTGTTATTGTGGGAAATTATAATCAAATTTTGTTGCCAAAGTCGTAAGTCGCAAAGTCTTGTCTATTAGAAAAAGAGGTCTCAACGTACGTACGTCTCTTGACCCCAATTTTCAGAAATCAAACCTTTTAATTTGTAGAATTTTGAGATGAACTTTTGGTTACACATTTGAAATACCATATCTTTCAACCTCCACGACAAGAAGAAGAACCCAATTTAATGCATGCCATCAATACTTTATTATATTTTTATTTTTAACGATAATATTCTTAAACTAATACGAAGTTCCAATCATTCACATATACTCCGATGCTATTCTCACACATGCATGTCCTTTTCAAATTGTCAAAACAAATGTTACATTAATGTAAACGTTTATATATCAATCCATGACATTGACATCGACCTCTTTTCCAATGATAATGGTGTTCCCTCAATTACATATTTCATTAAAACCTGTATAAAAAAAAAAAGCTGGCCAAGCTAGTTAACTGGTGTAACGTCGCATTTTATAGAGGGATCTGTACTTATTTGAGAGACGAAAAGTAAAATCAGGTCTTAGTTCAAAAACCATTGCTATATTTTAGCCTAAAATTCCCTCAATTGAATCTATCTGTAATGTATCCACTGTATTTGTATAAGTATGACATATGTTCCACTATATTATATAAGTAAGTTTTTCTTATAATTAAAAAAAATGAGTGTAAGATTTTAGGTTTGATTTAGGAATGTAAAATAATCCAAAAAGGCAGTTGAGTTCTAAATTGAAAAAGTGAACATCAAAAGCCGACATCCGAATCTCAGCACCCTACGTCCCCACTGAACTGCAATGGATTTCATGGCCCAACAGCCCCAATATTTTTGTGACTAAAATGTGCAACTTGCCTAGATAGATACGTCTTTCCTTGCATGTAGATATGTTTCTTCTCCAACTGCCTGCTAAAGATCTAATTTTAAATACTCAAAAGAATTCCATTTTTAAAGAGGAGCAAGTATATATATATTACAAAAACTACCCCGTTTGGTGTTGCGTTAAAGAATTGGACCAAAAAGTTAGAATAATATTTCGCCTACGGTGCAAAACAGACTAAATAAAGTTTGATATTTAGTTGTGGTTAGTCTCTTTGCATTTATAAATTATATAAACATTTTATTCTACATGGAACATCTTCTTTGAAAGATAGCGAGGCATTCAACTAAGGTCATAAATTGGGTGTTATATTGAAGCCTGAATTGATTGAGTGATAATCGTATTGTGACTTCAGATGACAAGGAGACGTAATCCAGATGATAGAGCACCAATATGTATTAGTGAGTTGTTGATTTCATTTTAATTTGGTTTGGCCTTTTGATTTTCCTTATACCTCACAATTTCGATTTCAACCCAATATTTATCCCAATTTGCTAAACTCTAATAGCACAATATACCATAACTCGTTGAGTTAGAGGAAGAAGACTGAAGGTGATTCCTTAAAAATAAATATAAAAACTACACTTAACGAAAAATAACGGAATGTCTATAAATTGTAAACTTTGGGAAACACATGACCAATTTGGTTAAATTTTTTTTCACAGTAACCAAATTGAATTTTTGTGTAAAACCGAATAACCAAAAAAGTATTTAACCCTACTATAAATAAAGACCCACTACATTAACCTCTCCAAACAAGATAGTAAAAGAACCATTCAAATGTGATAAAAGCATCATGCAGTATGCAGTCAAATGACCAATATTAGAACTATCTTCATCCGAGAGCCTTACAATATGAATCCCTTTCTACACGAAACATTAAAATATTATATACATGAATAAATACTCTTAACAACTTGAATTATAAGTAAGCAAAAAATATGTAAAAATTAAAATCTAGAAGAGGAGGGCCAAATTTAATTTATAATTAAAAAGTATGCAACATGAAATACAGGGCAGTCAAAAAGGTCGTCGGTGGACTTCAACCGTAAAATAAAATAGACTTTCCACCACTTGTAGACAAAATGAAGACGAGAATACGATTACAATATCATGTTCGCAGATCACAGCCGTCAAATCACCCCCGCCAGTCACGTCCACCGTTGATTATCAGGCCGTTAATTCCGGACACTGGCATACGTGTCTGTTTCTGGAGGAAGCAGCGCAGTTCGGTCATGCGAGGGCTCGTGCGATCTGACAATCTACCGTGGGGCCCTCCACGTGCTGTCTCCCCAAGCGACATCCCATCGCGCGAAGCTCATCCACGTGCTCCGTCGAGGTGGCCTAATCAAAACCCGACAGGTGGTCGCTGGTGACGCTAGGCCTCACATGGCCTTAACAACCGGTTGTAACCTGTATGGCTGCATACGACGATTTTTCTGTTATCGTATGTATTGATTTAAGGGTTGGTTGGGAAAAACGACAATGTAGAGGAATAGAAGAGGAGGGAGGGAACGTGATGATGATCAAGAATATAGAAACGGTGAGTTGTGTTACTTATTAGATTTGAATTACGAAATTATGAATAGAGGACAAAATGAGCATATCAGATTCCTATTTTTATACAGCGTGACACACATGCAAAGAAAATAGTATATAATTTGTTTTTGATTGTCCATCAATTACATACACTTGTCTCGAGCATTATGTCAACTAGTTTATATGTTGGTTCATGGAAATATAGGTTGACATTCAGTTTCGGTTCGGAGTTGCTTTCGAATATAGGACTTCGAGTGTAGGGATAACTGCTCTTGACTGCAATTTGTTACAAAGTACAATTGAAATGGGGATTTAGTATGTAAATGTGGAGAGAAAAGCAAACATGCCTCCATCTAGCATACTAACAGAAACTGCAATGTTAGAAGGCAAACTTATTTCTTAGTACTCATTTTCATCTATTGGCCTACCTATTGGGATTGCATAAGGCAATTCCCCAGCCCAACCTAACCCAACAATTCTAAATTGAACAAGAATGCATACACTTAACCCAACAGTCTGATCCTCAAGTCCAAGAGGGAGGAGAATGTATTATAGAAAGGCTTACAAATGCACAGGTATCATTTGGGCATCACTGACATATTAGGTCAAATCCGGTTCAACCTTGTTGCTACCTAAAAGGGGCTTCTTAACTTGGACGCATTGATGCCATAAAGCCCAAAGAGCTGGATAATATAAGTTGAAACTTGGAAACTAACATATTCAAAGCATCTCTGTTGTTTGTTGTTCTGTGTTCTCTCTCTTTTTAGTTGGGTAAGGGATCAAGCAATTAACTTCCCTACTGCACTCAATCCTCATACATGAAGTTTTATCCAGTATAAAAAAACAAAAGTTCACAAAGACGGATAGCTTCCCGTATAGAAGGGGGGAAAAAACTTTTTCCCAGTTTCCATATCTGCTAGGGAAATGAAAAATCAGATATTTATCTGTGAACGACAAAAAGAAAAGCTCACAAACAGGAACATACATTTATCATCTCTTTATCAACCTAATCAACTAATCTTTCCAACCTTCCTTGTTCAATCGTCGTGACGCAAGGCCTTTGCTAGAGAGGCTAGGTGTAATTGGCATCGAGGGTGTGTGGGGTGCCTCCTCATCATCCCAATTATCATCCCAAGTATTATCCCATCCATCATTAATATGCAACTCCGGTTTTTCCTCATTTGAAACTGGCAGGTCCTCGTCTAGCTTCTGATATTTAAACCCATTGCTGGAGAGCCTCCTGTGTCTAAACCTGATGCACATCCAAGCCGCTGCCAATATCAGTAGTGAAGCAAAGAATACAATCGCAATGGTAGGTCTTTGTGTCAGGAAGTTTGTATAGGTTAGGTTTGAAGAATTCTCAGGCTCCTTTCTGGAACTGTGTGTGATCAGGTCCTTCAAATCAAGGTCGCAATGACCATTTCCTGCTTTTAGGACAATTGAACTGCCAGTTCCTCCATTTCCAACAGAAACCTTCACCTGCATAATCCAAATTATATCAGGTCACAACCGAGTTCTTAACATGGTGACAAACTTTTTGTAACAAGCATGCTCAGCATTACAGCCTATAACATCCAACAAAGACCTGTAACGATTAGCCTAGATCTTCTAAAGCAAACATGATAAAAAATGAAGTGAGCTACATGTTCGACAGTTTTATCATGAAAATTTGCGGGGGTTGTGCTTGTAATGCCACAAGCCAAGCTTGTCCCAGGTCCAGGCCATTACTCAAGCCCCTGACCACCAGTATCTGTAAGAGCGTTTGCTCTAGCTTCCGTTAAACCCTTGCCATCAATGTAAGAAATAGCTTTCTTCAATCAATCAATATTGCAATGTGCTTGTTTTAGACTATTGCATGCTTGGTGCTTATGCAATACTAATATTGTGTGGGTTTTTCTTTCTGCCAATGCATAGTAACTCTATACATCTGGACAGTTCAAGAATTTATGGCGCTTTATGTATTAAGGAACCCAGTGTCCTGGCTTAAAAATTCTCACTATCCAATTAAAATACAAGGCTGAATCTTCTATTAATCAAAATATCATTCAAACAACTCTTTAGTATTGTTTATACTTACCTTTTTGTTTTCTTTTTCTTCAAGTTGAATTTTTGTTTCTTCTAGCGCCACAAAATCAGGAGCTAGAATGGTAACTAAGAGAGGGCCTTTACCCTTGTTCTGAATTAAAAGTGAAAGATGGGGCGAATCTGAAAAATGCAAACACACAGTAAATCAAGTATTATTAATGCAAAACATAACAGACTTCAAAAAGGATAAAACATATTTCAGCATGCCAAATGAATAATGATCTGAAAGCATAAAAGGAACAAACTCAGATATCTGTACATTTATTTCATACAGAATTATTAACAAGGTCGATAATTCGGTTTGATTCTGATAGTCCAGGATATGTTGTACCATTTCTTCTAGTCAATTGACACCTCCTTTTGTAATCTGTTATTATATATCCAGTGCAGACTAATACAATTATAAGCCTATTAGACATTATAGAAAATTCTGTAATATATGTAAAAAAACATGGGTTTCAAAGATCAAACAAATAAGGAAAACACCTAGGATAGATAATATAAACAAGAAAAATCCATAAAGCTACCATGAATACAAAATGTAGCACATACCATTTCCGGGAACTCTCAAACACGCAATCAGCTTGCTCTCCTCAGCGGTGCACCTATTAACTGGATCACATTCCTCAGTCCCAGGGCCCTCCTTCCTCACAGGGTCCACAGTGACCACATTTCCTCCGTTATCCACCTCCTTAGGCAATTGCTTTGATTCCAACCCATCACTGGGCTTCTGTTTCTTGTCATAACCCTCCATTTTAAATCCCCCACTCGATCCTCTCCCACTCTTTAGCACATCATGAGATTGTTTTAAGCCGACTTCCTTACTTGGATTGCTCTTGTCCACAGCATTCCCAACACCCTCCTTTGATGCACCAACCTGATCTCTGTCTTCCTTCACTTTTTTAATGTCAATAGCATTCGAAACCGTGCTAGTTTGATCACCCGAAGTGTTCGAATTTTTCGAAGTTAATGAAACTTGTGGATCTAAAACAGTTTTTGCACCGTCTTCTACCTATATTCAAAACCTCTAACTAATAAATAGAAGTGGAAAAGCAATAAACTTTACTACAATTAGACAAAGTTTTCTCATGTTTTTACCTTCAAATCAGAACCAGAGCAATGAACCACAAGCTGTAACAACAAAATCCCAACGAGCAGAAGAAAATTCTTCTCCATAATTTGAGGCAAACCCAATTATTTACACTACAACCAGACCCTATTTCCAATGGAGTTGGAGACAAAACATTAAAAACAGAAGTGAAATCACAAAGCTTTATTATTCATAAACAAAAGCAAAAAAAGAAAACTTGTTTGAAGGACATTCCAACTAGGATTCAGATTGCTTACCTAGAATAAGATGCTTTTTCTCTGTGCTTGTCTTGCATAAGCTTAGTTGATTCAATGGCTGCCCGAGCTCTGCGTCTCATCGAGCAAAGGTTGAGCTCGTAGCAAACAGGAAATATATTCTTCTTTAAGAAAAAATAATGGGGTTTAAATTTTGAACGGTGAAATGTCAAATGTCAACGAGCGGAGACTTGAAAGTAGAGATACTCAGAGTCACAGAGAGAGAGAGAGAGAGAGAGAGAGAGAGAGAGAGTGAAGAAGCAGAATGGACCGGACTTCAAAGACTACGAAAGCAAGCCGTTTCCGCGGGTGTGGGCCGAACTGGGCCGTAACCTAGTTCTATTCATGGGTCATTAATTGGAACTAAATTTAGCCTAATAATGAGAGGTTTGTTGTAAAACAAGAGATGGAGAACACATGTTGAATTCTTTGTCAGCCACATCTTGAAGGAATCTTGCTGCACACCGAATAAATTAAGCAAAGTTGTTTGGAGGCACATCACTTGCACACCCATGGGAAGCTTGGCTACTTCATTTCACTTAGCCTATAGGCTTAATATCAAGGTCGCTTAAGGTTCTGGTTATCAGTTGCGTCATTAACGCGTTTTTGTGTCGTTAAGTGGTCGCCGAGGTTAGTATGTGTGATCACAAATGGTCCATGCCAGATTAGGTTCCGTCAAAAACTCCGTTAGTTTGCTCTCATATATGTATATCACAAAACATCCCAAGGTTCTGTGCTATCATCATGAAATGGTCAAAAAAAAATTTATTTAAAATTGATAAAATTTTAGTTTTCTTTTTAAAATTATTTAAAAATATATTTTGTATTTTAAATACAAGTGACACTATACTTTTGAAGATGTGGGCTCTACATATATGCCACATTAACAAACTATTGAAGTTTTTTTAAAAATAATTTAAAAATGAAAAAACCATTTATAGAAGGATTTTAACCTTGAGCAATATTTATGAACCTTAAACAGTTAAACCCTTGGTTTTTTCATTTTTAAATTTTATGAATTTTAAATTATTTTTTAAAAACTCCATTAGTTTGTTGATGTAGCATATATGTGGAGCCCACATCTCCAATAATATAGTGTTATGTGTATTTAAAATACAATATATATTTTTAAATAATTTAAAATTCATAAAATTTAAAAATGAAAACCAAAATGTTATGAATTTAAAATGAAAAAATTAAAAAAAAATTGCAGGGACCATTTGTAATTGGTGCGTAAATCTCAGGGATGTTTTGTGATATATATATATATGACACGTCAGCAAACTAAAGGAGTTTTTGACGGAACCTAACGGCAGGGACCATTTGTGATCACATATACTAACCTTGAGGACCACGAATGACACAAAAAAACATTAATGATGCAATCTGATAGTTTCGTAAACCTTAGGGACCTTTTGTGATATTAAGCCTAGCCTAGAAGTAATGAGAATTGTACATCCACGGGAGCCTTCGATGCTTCCATCCAATTAGCCTATAAATAAGGCATTATTCTGCCTTTGCATTACATACCATCAGAAGAGAGAAGAAAAGGAGAAAGAGAAAGAAAAGAGAAGAAAGAAAGAGAGAAGGAGGAGAGAAAGAAAGCAGAGAGAAAATAGTGCGCCAGTGGGAGTGTAAACACTAGAATTGTATTCTTCTTGTAGTCATATTATTTTACATAGCGGAAATGTTACTGTTGCTGCTCTCCGGGGATGTAGGCACCAATTTCCGAACCTCGTTAAATATCCTGTCTCATTTACTTTACGTGCAGCTCAATATTCCAGCATTATACCACCCGTTTTACAACAAGGTGAGGACTATTTTTATTTTTATTTAGTATAAGTGATAGTCTAAATAATAGTGCTGTATTTGAACTTGAGACCTCTTGTATGAAAGTTAAGGCCATTTTCCAATGGACTAGACCCCGTTGGCAGTGATGATTAAATTTAAGTTGGCCTAGCCTAGAGTTTGCTCCTTGTTCATAGAACATAATTTTAGTTAAATCTTGACCATTTATTAGAACAAAAAGAAAGAAACTTCGATTTTTTTTAAAGATTCAATCCCAAAAATCAAAATGGCACTTGCAGCACTATAAAGCAATATGCTTAGCATTCTATGTAAGCATAGAATATGCTTAGCCTCACCTTTGGGCAAAGGAGCAAACAATGTGCTTATGTGCTCAACTATCCATCTCTGAGCTGCTTGCAATTTTATTATTAAATTGGAACATTAATTCTTAAAGATATTAGCTAACAATAATAATGGAAACTTGAATATATTGTGGCTCAAATACAGGTATATCACACAAGAAATGTAATGCCATGTTTGGTATCTTACTAAAAAAGTAAACTAAAAATTATGATTATTTTTAAAAATATGAGTTTTCAAATAGTGATTTTAAGATCTAAAAACTTGTTTGGTATTGAACTCCAAACTATTTTTAAGATCTAAAAAAAATTAAAATTAAAATCAGAAAATTAGAAACCCTAATCCCCAAATTGAAATTAACAAAAGAAAAGGAAAAAGATGTGAAGCATAAACCCTATCAATTTTGGTGGTGCACGAGAGAGAGAGAGAGAGAGAGAGAGAGAGAGAGAGAGAAACAAAAATTATAAAATCTCACATTTTTGTTTTTAATAATAGGGGTGTTTTAGATTTTTTTTTTGGGTTTGAGTTTTTAAAAATAGGCCTACCAAATAGGTTTTGGGGCAAATCTGTTTTTGAGTTTATAAAATTGGATCTAAGTAGGATACCAAACGGGCCCTAATTTTCCTATCAAGGTATGTTAAGTGGAATCTCTCCTTAAATTGCACCACAGTCTTTTGAGATGAAATGACACACCTAAATAAATCTTTTAAGCTTATCCTCACTAAGTGTTAGTGCTCGTTTGTGACTACTTCTCTAAGAAGCACTTCTGCTCATGAGCGCTTATAGTAAAAGTGTTTTAATTATAAAAATGTTGAAATTTTCATAAGAAATCTAAGTGCATCCTAGAAAAGCACTTGGGTGTGCTTCCTGAAGAAGCACACATCATGCGCTTCTCCATAAAGCGCTCATTATATGACCCAAAAGCACTACTAAACTTTTATACCGAACGATGTCAGAAACACTTTTGGTTGTTAGAAAGCGGTTTTAGCTCTTTTAGAATCACTCCCAAATAGGCCCTAAGACTTCTCAAACTCTCTAAACAGCGAGGAACCGAAAAATATGGGGTTCCAACAATAGTATTGTTTGTCGGTCGGCCCCAAATGAAAGCCCACAAATGGAGAGCACATATCTTTTTACGTACAATGGACATTGTTATGAAATATCAGTAAATACTTAAGAGTATTGGATCACTATATTAATACAGAAACAGATTTATATGTCTATATAAAAACAGATTATACAAACAATAGAATATATAATACAGGAAAATAAATACACTGACTTTATTTCCAGATAGAGGCTTGCGTATTGGCAATGTCCTAAAGACAGAATTTCGCCCCTTCTCTGTGCTTGAAGTTCAATGGACATCTATCTCCCAGGATTCAACTATCTATAAATCAAGGACCCAGCACTGAATCCTTGATCTCTGGCGAACTTTTGTGTGCTTTTCTCTCCAATACAGAATGTAATTTTATAAAGCTATATGAATGGTTCGAAAAAGATGATTTACAATGGCTGATGACTTGTGGTTTTATAACACAATTGCACCCCTTCAAAATAGCAGTTAGTATCAGTTATACTTGTTCAAATTCAAACGAAAAGATAAGACTTTTGGTTTGAATTTAACTTCTGCTAAAAGAAATCCAAAAAATAAAATAAAAATAAATTTATTTTATTTTCGGGTTGGGTGTATTTCTTTTATTTTTTAGAGACCCCAAGGCCCAAGGCCCAAGGCCCAAGACTTGATTATTTAAATATTATTATTAATCAAGCAAGCCAACCATGTATAGCCTTCACTACCAAGCCCATCAGCCCACCAATCTTATTTAATTGGTGTTAAGGTTTCATGCTTATAAAGCATGTAGAACCTTTTGTTTCTTCCGATGTGGGACATTTGCTTTCAAACTTCCAACAGACATCTCCCTCTCATTGTAATTCTCATCGTTCACTTTTAATTTTGGATCTTAACCTCTCCCATTTTTCTTGTAAATTATAAATACAATCTATTTGATACGGTGAAAACCTGAATTTTTGAACGTTGATGTAGCCTGACTATGGGTAAACTGTGTTACATTGTGCATTTATGATTTTACCTCGGTTCACCAATTTTTGACATCAGCAAACACCATTGAACACCTGGTTTCAACCTGGCAATTAGTAGTGGTTGATTTATAGATCCCCAACCCTAGATTTTGTCTCACCATTCAACCATAATGCAACACCGCCACAATCTTACGTGAATGCCCAACAAATTAGTATAATACAATTCTTCCACCCAACTCTTTAAGACTTTTGAGCCAAATTTCTTGGGTCCATTTTCATGGTGTGGACCCAAAGACCAATCTCTAGCTCAAACACTACTAAAAATCCAACTCTGCTCTGACTTGGTCTCTCTTTCTCTCTCCACATACAGTTGAACGTTGCATCCAACAAGCCTGTTGCAGATGCTCATCATCAAGCAAAATGGCTAAGGCACATTGGCATTTGGTCAACTTACCCAAATTTGAGGGTTTAATATGATTATAACAAGTAGCAATAAATTTCTAGAACTCAATTTATGTGTAGAGAGCTTTCAATTTCCGATTTCGCAATCAAAGCCAATTGTAATAAAAGGTTGTTATCTCTCTAAATCATTCAAGTGCTAAAATAATTGAGGGTTCTTAAAGTCCACAAAAAACTCCAGATAGGTTGATGCAGCACATTTAAAAGGTTCATTGCTGTTCTTCCTTATCTGGGAGGTTGGGTAGGGCTCTAAATACTCAGCTAAAAAACATTAGGGAAATAGAAATTGTCAAACCGACCTGGTCCACCCAACATGCCATCAGAGGAATAGAATTGAAAAAGATGAAGAAGAAGAAGAAGAAAATAGTCTAGGCCAGCTCATTGAAGGGAAGAAGGGAAGCCTGATGAGACATTGGTCATTCCCCACACTATCTGGTTTTGGTCTAACTACATCTTTGACTCATTTGGCTTTCATGTGAAGAATGAGCTTAGCTAGCAACAACTAATTGCAATTCACTCCTTCCCAATCAATGTACATACTGTTTGTTCATACCAAATGATGAGAACAGTCACGCAAGGGTGCGCAGGTAGGCGGCTGTTAGCCATTAATGCAAGTAAGTTCTATAATGCATCAACAATTGACTGTCGTTGCATGCGGCTGCCTTTGGCGCAATTTTAGGTTATTCGAGGGGACAAAAAAAGTAAAACCTGCCAACCAAATGTGTGTCAATAGTGTAGCACTGCAGAAGTTGAAGCTCTTTTGGCCATAACATGTGATCATTTTATCTAGGCAAAATTGTTGGTCTTCAAGATTTGGAACAATTCTGGGCCCATGCCATTGATGCCAAAGGTGCTGTGACTTGCAAGATAACTTAGTACTCTTTGTCTTCTTGCCATGGCACCTTGGCATTCAGCAATTTGTTAGCCTTCATAGAGTGTTTGGAAAAACCATGTTTAGGGTTTGCCCGATACTTGACTAGGCAGCCAGGCTGGACCCACTGGGACTGCCTCTGGAAAATGCGGGCCCCTTTTGCACCAAGGCCTTGAGACCCATCTCACTAATAAGGCTCAAGCCCATGTGAGATGCTCACTTGAAGACTATTTATTTATTTATGACAGCACCATGACGTCAAGTCTAAAGGGGTTGCTGCCGCCACTATGTGAATAGCGGGAATAATACGGCGTCGCTTTGGTGGTTGATTTTGCTTTTACGTGTGCGAGAAAATCTTTCCCAGCAATGAAATGAAATCACGAGAATTTGATATTGTACTTTTTTTCCGGAGGAGAAATGGTAAGGCGACACGTAAAGCAGTCGACAAGGGAAATGGTGGGGCCACTGGTGTGACGCGTCGGTATCAGGAGATAGATAGGACAACTGTATGATGATAATAGTCGGCGTGGCCGGATTTGCTTTAAGACCAAGTCCGAATACTACCAAAATATAACTTTTTGACGTTCAACTCTGTAATTGCCCCTGCTGTTGCTTTTGAATTACGCTCGTATGCCCTCTTGTGTAGCAAAATTCAAAACTCAGTCGACAAAATTGACCTGCGAGTCTGAGGTGGTGATGATCACAATCCATTTTACATTAAGAAAATAATTATTCGTTTTGCTCGAAGTTTCTAATGGAATCATAATTTTAGTATCAGTCGTCAAATTTTCTATCCACTTTTTGATCAGGGGATATGCTAGAGTGGCGATTTGTATGGCTGTTGAGCGATTGTCAGCAAATGTGATTTTTATTGTCGAATTTACCTATATTAACGCGATTATGAACCATTAATGTATGTGACTTTTATTATCGAATTCACATGTATTAACGGTTAGAAGTTGTTCATAAACATATAGACATATGTTGCCGTACCATTATTCAAAGTCGAGGATGGATAAAACACCGTCACACCAGAAGAGAGAGAGAGAGAAGCAGCAGCAGCAGCACTATTTGGGCCAAAGGGGAGAGATTGGTTAGGTCTTTGTTCACATGCAAATACAGAAGCTTTTTTTCTTTGGGACCATTGAAGATGGGGTGTGTCATTTCACGAGCTTTGTCCTTCAAAAGGACAACCCCATCACCTTTTTAAGAAGACCTTTGTGTCTTTAATGCAACCATACTGTCTCGGGGGTCCACTATGATGTAAATATTATTGCCTACCTTTCTAATTTCCCTTTTGATTTGGAAGAATTGGTCTAACAAAGAAACTCATTTATGCACTTTGCCTCCCTTGCAAACCCTCTCTCTTTCTCCTTAATTAATGTCCTTCGTGAAGAAGATGACTTGAATTAGTTTCGGCTTGGTTTGTGGTAATATATACATGCATGCTACACATGTATCAGTGATTATGAACTGTTGATGCATGTAAATTTATATAAATTTCATATTCTTATTCATTGATGATGCATGGCAACAACGGTTGTACTTCGATTCATTAAGGCAATTAATAGACACATGACCAACTTTTCTTCCCCTTATTATTTTGCTATGGGCATGACATGGAGAGTAGAAAATGAGTTATTTCTCCCATGTTGTGGTTCTTAACTCCTAAGGGCTACTTATTCAAAAAGTTTGCCTGCTCAAATTTGTGAAACATCCTACAATCCTATATGATGCACAATCAATTCAATATGCAAGATGACAACATAGATGCCATTAGATAGATAGGGTGATTGAAAACACAAGAAATTAAAAGGGTATGGAAATGTTTGGTTTACTTAATTACAAGACTACCCAATCTCTGAGTGGATTGTGGACTTGCAAGTTGCAATTGCACCACAAGATTCTCTGTGAAGTCTATAGCTACCTTCCAACATAGCTGTTTTACCCCCCCTTGCTTTTCAGTCAACTTAGAATTCACCCCATGTGCATGGTTTTACCCTAGGCTTTGCCTTAATTTCTGCAATCTTTAATTCACTGTGTTTTAAGATTTTGCATAAAAAAGAACCAATAAGATTGGACCTAATCTTGTTGATAAGACATTGAAAGTGTTGTTTGCAATTAAAATAAAAAAGTTTCCAACCATTATTACTTTAATTTCTTATTTATTTCATACCTTAACAATCCTACTATTGAATATTGATGTGACCTCCTCAGTTTCTAATCTTCCCTTCTATCTATAGTGAGATTCTTTGGACAATTGAAACTCTTTGCAAACAAACCTTTCCCAAATTAGCATACCTATAATTTTCATACAGCACAAAAACCTTCATGTACAGAGAATGTAGTTAGGAATCCACATCAGGGTAGATTAAACTAATCTTGTGAGAATTCAAAAGTAGAGATATACAATGGTTTTGCTCATGTCAATTTGCAATGGAATAAAATTAACTCCTTGTAGGCCATTGTTCCATGTGAGATAAACGTCCTTCAAATTATAATATGGATCGTTATCTTCGTGTGTATATAAAATCATGTTAATTAATAGTTGTTTTATGATAAATTTCACATGCATCAACGACTGATAACCATACACATACGGAGACGTTTACACAAAGCTAGTGGCTAAGCAATTGGGTACACATGCTCAACTTGTTTAACATTGAATGGTTCAAACTCCACAAAGTCAAATAATTGCTTGATGTATAATAAGAAGCTTAGAAGAAATGATATTCACAAGCATTGACGCAAAAGGCAAAATCTCTCTGTTGCTGATGCACCTGCACGAGACGAAGCTAAACGAGAAAAGAAGCCAAAACTCATCCATCTGTTGGAAAGAGAGAAGACGCGTGGCAGCAGGAGTTATGGAGAGTGTGGACTTTAACAGAGGAGAGAGCTGCCTCTCTATAATAAATCGACAAAGTAGCTTTTGAACAGAAGTGGGGACCACTGACCACACGGAGAGTGAAACCAAAAATCTTACAAGATACACATTCACAATCACAGATAGCTAATCGTCCCACAACATACAGTTCAATTACACCTTTTTTTGTTTCTAGATCTTTCCTGCTTTTACAATAACACCCTTCGTATCTTTCTTCATGTTATCATCCTTGTTGGTTTTTGAGCCTCTGGTTATGATTATGTGGAGAGAGAAGGGTTCCAAAGCAAGTTAACAATACCAAACACATGTTGGACAATAAAAATTAGGCTCCCAAAGCTTCTTGATGTAGATCGAGCTAATACCCTCTCTCGCATGCAGGCTTACAACTTCATTTTACACGTACAAGTGAAGAGTTTGACATAATGTTAGACAATCACTAAACTTAAAAGTTTAGTTGTTACAGAATAAATTATATCAAACTAACACATTCACTTCATTAGGTTAAGGCCGTACTATATCAAGTTAACAATACCCAACACAGAATTTGGGATTGTAAAAGAAAATAAGGAGAGAAACTCTTATTCTTCAACTGACCAAAGGAATTAAACCAAAAGGAAAAACAAAACAAAACAAAAAAAATAATCCAACACAATTTTGGCTCACTTTCCACATAAAGGGGCAAAATAGTCATATTCATCATGTGGGTTGAGGTAAGTTGGACCAAATTTCAAACCATGTAAAATTTTGAAGTTGTGAACAGAGGTTAGATGTTAAAAGCTCAGCAATAAACTGCAGCTATAAATAAGGACACCCTTCAGCCTTTAAGCATAGTAATCCAAAATCTTGCTCTAAACCTAAGCAAGAACAAAAAAAAAAGTCCCAACCTTCTCTCTCTCTCAGAGTGCCAAAGCTTCCAAAGCTTCTTCCTTTCTTTTTCTTCTGCAACTCTACCTTGCTCTTCTTTTGAGCTCTCTGCTCTGCTTAGCTCTTTCATCTCTTCTGGTGCATATATTTTTAATCGGATCACTCACTTATTTTCCCATCTGCAAATTGTTTGTTTTTCATTTCTGGTTCTTCAGGAAAAGGGATTTATTTTCAGTGCCCTGTTTCCTACAGATTAAATATTTGCATCAATTTTTTACCAAAACTATGGACACAATGCAAGACAGTAAGCTTGCTTTTGGGTTTTCTGACACCATTGACATCCGATCTTCACTCTCAAATCTCATCTTAACAAGCAACACAAACACCTTGGACTCAATTTTCTCCCATTGCCCACAAACACTCTCCACCACCAGCAGCAGCAGCAGCAGCTCTGTTTCTGAGCCACTGGGTTCATCAGTTTACCTTCGCCAGAGAGACCTTCTCCAGAAGTTCTGCGACGAAAGCCGGGCAAACGCCACCGTTTCACGCTTTTTTCAGAAGAACCCAGTTCAGAGCTCTGCTTGTTCTTCAACCTCTTACATGGCTCCATGCAAGAAGAAGCTCTACAGGGGAGTGAGACAGAGGCATTGGGGCAAATGGGTCGCTGAGATCAGGCTCCCTCAGAACAGAATGAGGGTCTGGCTTGGCACATACGACACCGCCGAAGCCGCCGCATATGCTTACGATCGGGCGGCGTATAAGCTTCGAGGAGAGTATGCAAGGTTGAATTTTCCCAATCTTAAGGACCCAAGTAAGATGGGTTTGGGAGGTTGCGCTAGCTTGAACGCTGTGAAGACCTCCGTGGATGCAAAGATTCAAGCGATTTGCCAGAAGGTGAAGAGAGAAAGAGCCAAGAAGAATGCCAAGAAGAGCAGTAATTCCAGTGAGAATGAGAAGGCTGCGATGAAGGTTGATTCGTCGTCGTCCTTGTCGTCGCCGTCGGGTTTTGGCGACGGTTCTGGCCAAGAATTGGTGTCTTTAACACCAACACCAACACCAACAGTTTCTGATGATGGGGTTTGGAGGTATGAGAATTCACCACCTTCTATTTCAACAGAGTGGCCAATGGGGATGGCAGAGGACTCAGAATTTGAAGGCTGCTCACTTGCAAGAATGCCTTCCTATGATCCTGAGTTGATTTGGGAAGTTCTTGCTAATTAGAAGAGTCTTAATTTTCTTAATCTTGGGTGTTTAGATTAAATTTTCAAATTAAGGGTATATAAGTAAGTAGTTGTATTACGAGTAGTATGTCAATTTCTGTTTGTTTAGTTTAGTATTAGTGGTAAAGTGTAAATTGGTAGTTTATTCTTACAAGAGGAGCTATCTGAATATGTTTGTTTGTTTTTGTTTTTGGTTTCTAAGTTTGGTTGGGGTTAAATATGTTTTGGCTCTTTTGTTTGTGGCCCTGTATCTGTGCCTTGTTTTTGTACACCAAGGCACTTTGCTAGTCATATGAAATGTCTGAGGGCACCTTGAGTTGTGTTATTTATGGATTAAGTAGTGATTTAATGAATTTTTAAAGTTCTTGCTACATATATAAACCAAAATTCTCAAATTTTTTATCTCCAAAAATATACTTAAAAACAGCCAATGGGTCTAACTCAATTAAAAAGGGCATTGACTTGCATACAAGCAGTCATGTTCGAACCCATATGGTATCTTTGTTTGGTGTGTGTGTGAGAACTCTTTCTCTTCTTTTATTTAGACTATCGCTTGTATTAAAAATATAAAAGAAAAAAAAACAAATCCCAAAGTGATGATGGTGAAGTGAGATGAGCCACGTCGGTGAAGAAGAAAGGCCTTATCCTCATTGCTGTGAAAATGGAGATGAGGTTGTTTGTGGTCCTTCAAAGACCAATTGTGCCTATTGGAGAAGAAACACCATGTGAACGTTATGTCTCTTCAGATTGGCTTCTTCATCATCGTCCTTTCGAGAACTGACAACACACACATATATATAGGAGGAAGCAGTTCCGTGTTGTATCATCCCCCATTTTTACCATTTAAGTATTTTTATGTATGACGAAAATGGAAAGTGAAATGATGGATCATATAAGAAATCAGTTCCAATGGGAAATCAGAACGGAGATATTGAAGCTGTGGTGATTGCAATAATGAAATAGGTATGTCTATAAATTTAAGTGGCATATAGAAACTGGTTGTTAGTTTTTTGTTTTTTTTCCCTATGAACGGAGGAAGGGAGATTCGAACTCGACTATCCTATACTTGTGATGATGGTTACTATACACTCCACATGATTTTCTGGACATTTTGCATTGGAAAGAAAAAAAAAAAGAAGAATAATTGCAACGGGAATATTTAAAAAAAGAGAAAAAGATACGTGTTCTGTTTGGTGAACAAAGACAAAGTGTCGTGGCATTTACAAATAGATGTCAGTACGTTGATAAAACCTGATTGTCTTTTGAAAATATAACTTCACATCAACTGGACCCCAGAAAGTTGGGACAATTCCACAAGATGAATTATAATTGTATTGTAGCAAACAGTTTTACCAACTAAAGGAGTTCTTCGACTGCTGCAGTTTCGCATTGTATGAACTTTCCATCTCCTCCTGCAAACATTCATGAATCACAAAACCTATTAATAGATAAGAACACAACTAATTCTGAAAAATAATTTTTGCTTTTGGTATCAAATTAGGACTTTGTGGAATGTTCTGTTCTACTCTAGAGAACTAGATCCTTCAACATGACGAGATGATTCTGGTTTATGAACAATCTTTCAAGCAGAATTTAAAAATAAAAATGTTTTGTTAGTTGCTTACATACCTTGCAAGATTTTAGCAGAGGCTGCAAAAATGACGATCTGAAAAACCTTACTGATTTTCCAAGTGACGTTCTGTCCCACTCTGTGATCAAGTAAAAGATATACAACACCATCAATCACAAAAGCAAAATATATTTCAAGTGGCTCTTAGTGCAGGTTCACCTGCAGTAAACAGGAAAATTTGTAGCTTTTCCGACATCAAAATTGCCTAATCAATAATCATACATGATACAACCACCCAACGACATCATTTTTCTGTCTAGGTATAACCTCCTATGCTAAATCAGAGTCAATGCTAGATGAAATGAAAGAAACGCGATGTTACTTGACGCACCATTATCAGCTTCTGCTCTTAAACCTCCAATATTGAGTTGTTCTAAAAGCTGCAGATTAAACATAATAATCATGTAAGATACATAAAACTCAAAAGACGATGAATTGTGAGAAAAAAACCCGCTTACATAATGTACAATTTATAGCAATAAAAAGGCACGCACATCATCTTTTTGGTTACAAGATATCCAGACCAGCAATGTTATAAGACACGGAGTGCTAGGCAACTAGGCTACAACATGTCCATAGGATGAATGCAGCTGAATGCAGATGTAAAGATGCTGAAGTAATATACAAGAAAAGATACCATCAGAAATGAATGTATTCCCAAAACGTTAGTAGTGGTATCACTTGAACATAAAATAAGGGAAAATCGTTTAAAGGGTTTTGAACATGTACAACGACAACCTAGCAATGCAGTTTTATGAAAGAGTGATTTGATTAAAGTATAAGGTTCTAAGGGAAGATGATGACCGAAAACATGGTCAGAGGTAATGTGGATGGACATGAATGTGAAAGATGTGACTGAGGCTAAACTCGTTGATATAGTGGAATGGAAAAAAGGACTCATGTAGCTGACCCCGCAGTAGAATTAAGGCTTAGTTGATTTATATTTTCAGAGCATTCTTGTCATATAAAAGGTCCGGCAGAGAAAGCACCAGTGCATATTGTTGCATCCTATACAGGTTAGATCAAATAAAAAACACCCTATGGTCAAAATTATAATTATATCAAATTTGCCATCTCATGGTTGAATATGCATTATGTAGAAAGCTAGACTAAAAATAACAGAATCTCCCACCAAGAAAACATATATGCAGAGAAGAAGAAAACTGGAAGTCAAGTACATATTTACATTGGAAAGGGTTGGTACTGCAGTAGGATCAAATTCCTCACAACGGTTTGGATCAATTGGAACACAGACACGACCTGGAACAAAGAAATAAAATAAACAGAGAAACATTAAGAATATCCAAATGCCTAATACTTATCAATTGGAGGAGGGTAAAAAGCGGTTAAGGGCCTGAAAAAATTCATAAAATACGATCAATCAGACCCTGTACCACCAGAAAAACAAACTCCACCAGGACTAACCTGTTTTTGGATGTACACAGAATGGTGCCTTTAACAAATGGTTCATATGTTTTGAAACCTACCACAAACAGATAATCTTTTAGCATAAATTTCTGATGTAGTTAGTTTATACTCACTACTAGTTGAATAACAGGAGGCAGTAAAAGAAAGTGGGGTTGTTGTGCATACCTCCATGTCAAGCCTAGGGTAGGTAAAAGAGAACACAATCTCTTCAACACACCTACGCAGTCCCTGCCCCTGAAACAATAAATGATTAAAGTAAAATTAAGTTCACTACAGGCCTAATTACAGTTTCAAACATCAAAATCCTATTTCACAGACTAGGATCATTGTCCCAGAACAATGCACTTTTGGTACATACACTCACAAACATCTGCTATTTGTACCTTATGTTTTCCAGATTGCAGCATGTTTTTCAGCTGCTCCCATCTAACAACATTAATGTCATCTTTTGAATTAGCGGTTCTTCTCTTTTCCTGCCATTTCCCGCGAAGCTCAGAAGTAATAGCTGCAAGGATAACAAAGTATTATAACTTGACCATTATTCCAGGATATGGCATAGAGATGCATAGGACATGAAAAGAATCATCATATACATTGATCAGGATCAGGAATCATATCTAAGATCTTTTCATATCTCTCCTCAGTTGAAAATATCTCTTGACTCAAAAGCAATTTCCTCTCAAAGAAATCCATAAGAACTTCAGTATAAGATCTCCTGCATGAATGAATACTCTTAGTGGAAGCAACAAAGGGCCCGGTATCATAAAGTCAAAAATGTATGTTACTACTTACGCAAGGAATGGATGGAGAGCAAGACCGGTAAAAGAAACCTTTTTATGACTGTTTTCATTGCCCTGAACAAAGTATAGAATCAACAACTTTCATAAAACTGTAAAAATCTTTCAAAACCCAAATGTAATTTAAACAGTGCACAACCTTATAGACACGAAAATAGTCAGCAATAGCTGCTCTCTGTTCATTTGTCAGCCTGAAGAAAAATGAACATGGTTTAAGTTTCATGAGATGCCTTAGGAACCTATGAAATGGAAGATTACTACTGTTAAGAGAATTACCTTCTTGCTTTCCCATCACAAACCCAGCAATGAACACCACGTCTTCCACTATATACCCAGAGAATGTGACTGAAACCAAAGTCATCTGGAGCAAATAAGTTTAGAAAAGTGAAAAGTCAAGGTTCTAACCACATATATATCAGATTCCAAAACACAGAATTCCTACCTCTAAGGGAAGTATCAATAACTTTGATAGCAATTGTCATAAGCGGCCAGCACTCCAAACAAACATCAGCTCCTGAGCAGCAGTATCTAACATCATCGTAATCTGACATATCCTGTTGGAGAAAACCTTACTCAAACATGTCATAGAATGGTCATAGTCAAAGGTTTAGTTAGACAGTGACTATTGACTATCTTCAAAGTTCAAGTGGTTGATTAACTTACTATATCAAAAATCAGCTCCCTCTCCACTGGGGTGAAAACATTATTGCCACTCTGAGCATATGCATGCCTCTTTGAAGGCTGCAACATAGAAAAGATGAAAACTCAAACCACAAATATGGTGCTAAAAGGTTATTATAAACCCAACCACATGCAACAATTAAAATCAACAAGAAACCATGGACAGGAATTCTATCTTTGATCTATAATTATGAATTCTTTCAAATACATCTTGTTTCTAAGTTGGTTTTCAGGATTTGAATGATTCAATTGTTAGGTCAAGTCAACGCTTGCATTATCAAATAGTTGGGAAATACAGACATAAAAAGCTTACATCAACACTGTACACAGGCCCAATATCTATTTTGACTGGACACTTTTCTTTCACCGAATTTTCAAGCTCAGACATAGAGTTGAAAGACTGGAACCGCAGATAAACCTCATTATCCAGTGTGAAAGAGAACTCTCTCCTGCTAAAGTAGGACTGGTCGCATGCAGGATGCTTCCCATCTATAAATCAGCAATCAGTTACACGTTCACAGAAGAAATAAATTTCAAGGTGTGCACATGAAAACACAAAGAAAACTGAAGGTTAGAACCAGGTTGATTGAGAGATGTGGCTTACCATTTCCATAGGACATCCATTTAAAAATATCCGCATATGGAAAGAGCTTTCCTATCACAAATAACACTTTCCGTTAAGAGGAAGATTATCAAAATCACCTCTCAAAATTCATATCAACGAAAAAAATCTAGTTCTAAGTTTGAAGTCTTAAGTGCCTTACAGGTTACAAGTTACAACCACCAATTCGATTGACTAAAGTGGAGCATCTGCTTATAAAGTAAAATTCTACAGAACCATAGCTTCTAAAGCAATCAAAAACTACGTAACTATCTCAATTACATTCAAATAGAATATAAACTTAAACGGGGATTACCATAGTAAACTTTGAGATAATGAGAGTTAAATCCATCAGGAACCACATTCCCTTGCTTCTGTTCATATTCGTCAATCATCATGTCATCGCTGCCTTTGGAAACTTCGTCTCCAGTCATTTTTTTAGCAGAGTCCCTGCATTTTATGTCCAATCAGCATCGTCATGGTTTCAAAATGCATAGAGATTTAAGCATAGGTCTAGTAAACCCTAACATAATAGCATTGACAATAAACATGTGATTGGGAGGAATAATAACTAAGAATTTCTAATACAATCAAAATGAACATCAAACAGATATTGAGAAGCTTGATTGAGCAACCTTCTGTTTTATTTTCTTCTCTTGGCACCCAACATCACAATCAAGCAGAATTAACATTACCACGAGAATGGAAAGAACAAAAAAACTAAACCCAACAATAAAATTAACGTTTTATCCAGAAAAAAGGGGACAAATTTCAAAACCCATGATAATTATGAAACGAAATTCACATTACAATTGAACGTAAGTAACAGAAAGTAAATTTTCTTTGCGTTTCCTTCACTTTCTCGGCCACCAAACAAAAAGTCGAAGTAAAAATAAAATTGAAATGAAATGAAAGAGGGCACTGACCTCGGAGAGAGCCAAGTGAAGGAGCACGAAGAGAGAGACAGAGAGCGCAAAGTGAAAAAGGGAGGCGATGAGAGAGAGAGTTGTGTGTTAAAAATGGCGGGATAGGGCAAAGACTGGGACTAGGCCAGATGGCGGGAAAAACCAGAGGAGCTATGATTCAGTGTTGCGAGGGAGTACGCGGTCCTCTCAATCTAACTAGACTGAACCTCATGGGCCTAACTTCCTGGCCCAAAAGGTCAATGTTGAGTCCGAATTTTGAAAGCCCCGTGTTAAATTGATTTATTTCTCAATTGAAGGAAAAGGGAAAACTACTACTTCTACTTCTCCTCCTAAGCTTTGAATCGTCCCCCGCCTTGTTTTCCAAAAGAAAATTTGGTTAATTGATTCTTTAAATTCTAAATTATCATTTTGTTGAAGCATGCATCTTCCATCCAAGATGCAATTATATTTAAACCAGGAATTCTGCTTTACAACAGACTTATTATAGCTCAAATAGTTAAAAGTAGTTACTACTGCATTCAATGTTCCGTGTTCGAATCCCCCTGTTAATATCTCTCGCATGACTCGTATGAAGTATTTACAGTCATTGATAATGTGGACCTTATAAATGGCTGCAATGCAAATTACAAGAGTGAAGTATTTTCATCCATTGACAATGTGGGTTCCACTCATCAACGCCCCAAAATTCTCCATGCCCCACGCGGAACTAACGATAGTATTTTTCTATTGTATATTTTTCCCATTGGAAAGTGCTAATTTTTGTGACAAAAGCGGTGCATATTAACCACCGATCTAATATGCTTTAAAGTGTTGCGCTCCCACAACTTGCTCTACTCGCACGCTCTCCCCTTCTCCTTTATCAGCTCAAGACCATTACTTACAGAAAAAATTCTCACTCTCAACTTCATAAACTCCGATTCCGAGTTCCGGAGTCATCTTCCAGGCTCATCTCAGCCGTTGGATCAGTGCAGCTAAAGCTTTAAGCTCAAACCCACAACTACAACAACCAGTATGTTCATCCTCACTCTGCTTTCTGTTTCAAATCCTTAACCAAAAGCTGTTGTCTTTGAATTAATTAATGCAAACCCATTTTGCAGCTTAACCCAAAATCGCTTCTTTGGAGCTGGGTTGTTGGAGCCTTCTCTTTGTTCCGTTCCCAGATCTAAACAACTGGCATTTGCTCCTTCTACTCACCCATTAAAGCACTCTTTGGAGCTTTCTCTTTGGCGCTTTAGACTTTAACCATCTCTCAATTGCCCTCATAACCGCTTGAAATTACGAAAAATGGGTTCTCTCTGGTTCTCCCTTTCGATTTTCCTCTGCCTCAGCTATTTCTCAGTGGCGGAAGTGATAACTTGCTCCGGGATAGTGCCCATGAGGTACCGAAACGACAAGATATCGATAACGGATTTCGGAGGCGTCGGTGACGGCGTTACATTGAACACCAAGGCGTTTCGGGAAGCGATATATCGGATTGAGCATTTGAAGAGGAGAGGAGGCACGCTTCTTTACATACCTCCTGGGGTCTACTTAACAGAGAGCTTCAATCTCACGAGCCACATGACTCTTTATTTGGCTAAAGGTGCTGTTATCAAAGCCACCCAGGTACAAACCCAACACTCTTTTTATGACCAATTCAATGTGTTCACGTAACTTGTGCTCTATACTTTTACCATGGCCATAGTTAATTTGATGGCCCGAAGTCCACAAATTTGTGCCTCAGTTTTACTGGGTTGTGCCATTTTTTACTGAAAGAGTTGAGAAATGAGAGTGTAGGGTCATGCAAGTAAATGTGTGGTTTCAGAGTTTTAAGTGTGATTATGTTCAACTTTTTAATCTCTATGAGTGTTTGTGTTTGTTCTAAATGTGGTGAAAATCTCACTTGTTTTGGCCCTGTGTGGCTTAGCAAGAATGAATGTGTGGAGCCTCTCAGGCATTGTACCAGGCTAAAAGCAGAAATACATGGTGGGTCTATTGCACCATGGTTGCATGTGCATATCATTTATAGAATGATGAATCAAATAGTTGGACAGCTAGATGATTTGCTACTGATCTTGTCGTCTTTGATACTGTCACAATAAATTAGTATATTGCTGGTTCGACAAGGATAAGAATGGCTTGGTCACAATTTATTATTTAAGAAAACAGCAACAGTGATTTTTTATTATTTTATTACAAAAACCATTCCTCTAAAGTAAATGTCTTCTGTTAATTAAACACTATGATTTATATTTTAGGCTATAAGCCAAATAAAATGTTATAGTACTAAGTTTAACTTTGACTGTCATGAAAAGGCAACCTAACCTTAGATTATGGCATGATTTTGTGCTTAATGCGGGAAAAGAATGTGACACCCTAATCAGCGGGTCACAGAGCGCCATAACTGATGGTTCCATAGTTTTCTGTACTTGGACTTGTAACTATCTTGGAAATGAAAGTGAACGTATATAAAATTACAATTTCAATAATGGCACAGCAAACAATTATCATAAGTTCCTTTACTGGAATGATTATAACTTTCATACTGAAAGTTCTTCCAAGTAATCAGTTTCCACTAATATGTCTGTGGTTTATTTGAAGCCCTGCATTTTGTATGGTAAAGCATCTGTTAGAATACATCATTTCAAAATTTTCACTATTGTATTTCTGCTGATTTGCAGCAGCAGGGTCCTAAATATTAATGCTGTAAATGCTGACCCTTATGTAAACATCATTACAACAAACCTTTTTCCCCCTTTACTATATGATAGAAGTGAACACTTTTTGTGAATGTTGATTTATTTTGTGGTCATTGTTTCATTTTATGTTGTGCTCCTTCCAATTCTCTTTGTGGGTTGATGCATCAGGATACTAGGAATTGGCCGCTGATTGCTCCTTTGCCATCTTATGGAAGAGGGAGGGAGCTTCCTGGAGGAAGGTATACGAGCTTTATTCATGGAGATGGAATCCATGATGTGGTTATCACTGGTAGGTTTGAACAAGATTTAATTATTGTTTTTTTGTTTTGTTTTTGGGTGTGGTAGAGGCTGGGTTGTGGGAGTTGACATACTTCTTCTTTACTATATCTAATGAGTTATTCCCTTTCAGGTGAGAATGGGACAATCGATGGCCAAGGGGATGTATGGTGGAACATGTGGAGGCAAAGAACTCTTCAGTTTACTAGACCAAATCTCATCGAATTCATGAACTCGAAAAACATTCTAATTTCCAATGTGATTTTCCAGAACTCTCCCTTTTGGAACATTCACCCTGTTTATTGCAGGTAACAGCCAAACGTGGAATTTAGTTTTGCTTTTTTTTTTATTTATAGACTGGACCTTATATCTTTTGTTTTCCCTTATGTTTCTAGTCTTTTACAGTACTCTACCTGCCATTTTCGTTCAAAAATTATATCCGTCAGTTTGTTTTACTTATGATTGCGAAGTTGAGTCTTTTGTTCACCTTTATTCAAACCAATTGTTTTTTTTGAAGCTGAATCACTTTAAACGAAAGTAAATTATGAAGTTTGAAGTGAAAAATTCATCATATTATTTTTTATTTGCTGCCATTTTGAGTTGAGTTAGTGACTGCAGAAACGTGGAAGTAAGTTATAAATTTGCAATAAAGAAGGGGGTTGAGGGGGTCCATACATGTTGTTCGGGTAGGTCAGAAGGGATTGATTGTGGGAAGAAAGGTTAGTTGGCGCCATATTGTTAATGTTCTGATCGATTGCCTCACTTCAATGAGAGAAATACTTTTGGAACTTCTGTCAGAAACTCACCATGTAAACGGTTGAAGAGAAGGTAGCATTTCATAGAGGGCTGTACAAAAGTTAAATAACCAGTTCAACCTGAGGTTGAATGCTGTCTGATAATGATTAGGTCGGAAAGTTTTTATGGATGAAAGTCAAATTTCTTGATGTATTTACTGCCACTTTGCCAATACATTCTGATTATAAGCTGGAATTACATCAAATCGACCAGCTAAATTATAGTACAAACACAACTATCCTGTTTCATGTTTTCCTAAACTGCCCTTATGGTGCTTGAGCCTAATGCACCTTCTGCAAAGAATGTACTGCTGAGCTTTGATTTTGATCTGATAAATACTTTTCTCCTTTGCAGCAACGTTGTTGTCCGGTATGTCACAATTTTGGCTCCATATGACTCTCCCAACACTGATGGAGTTGATCCAGGTACATGCCTATTATCTAAATAAGCCACATCTTGTTTACTGCGGAAAAGACAAGGGTCTGTGCATTATATAGGTGTCACGATTGAGTATGGAAGAGTCACAATTGTCTATTTGCCTGTAGTTTAAGTGGGAAGCCTCTTTATGTTCATGTTCATAATGTATATCTTTGTATTCATATGTGCAGATTCAAGCTCTAATGTCTGCATAGAGGACTCATACATATCTACTGGAGATGATCTTGTGGCTGTAAAGAGCGGATGGGATGAGTACGGGATCGCTTATGGCCGCCCTAGTTCAGGCATTACCATCCGCCGGGTTAGAGGATCATCCCCGTTTGCTGGAATTGCGGTCGGAAGTGAAACCTCTGGTGGGGTGGAGAATGTCTTGGCTGAACACATAAACCTTTACAACATGGGAGTTGGCATCCACATCAAAACAAACATCGGCCGGGGAGGGTTCATAAGAAACATCACAGTTTCAGACGTGTACATGGAAAAAGTCCGTAGGGGAATAAAGATTGCAGGAGATGTTGGAGACCACCCAGATGACAAATACAACCAAAATGCTCTCCCAGTCGTGAAGGACATCACATTAAAGGACATTTGGGGCCTGCAGGTTCAGCAGGCTGGCGTAATACTAGGTCTGAAGAACTCCCCTTTCACCGGAATCTGTCTCTCCAACATCAATCTCCACGGCATGACGGGATCAAGATCGCCACCCTGGAAGTGCTCGGACATTAGCGGGGCCGCCCATCTGGTTAGCCCTTTACAATGCTCAGAGCTGAGCAGTGCCCAGCAAGCATCTACATGCCCCAACTACTCCTAAAAATTTCTATTTATGTAACTCTTCCTCTCTGCTCCTCTAAGCTACAAGAATTCAGCTCTATATTTTCTGTTCTTTTTCATTGTCCAACATATAAAGTAAAGAAAAATTATGGGTTCAGATGCAATCACATAGCAAACCATTCGTTTATATATAAAATCTATCTAGTCATAGTAGTACAAACTTACATAGATACGTAGATGCATAATACAAATAAGATAAGATGCTACATCTCCCATGGATGCATGGTTATTTACAGAAACAGAGTCTCATAAGATTACAAGCTGGAACAAGTAAAACCAGAAACGGATAAGATTAAGATAGTCGCTTCAAAACTCAAAAGCGGTTCAAGAACTTGCGGAACTTCCTCATCAAACCACCCTCGTGCTCTCGTTCGTGTTCATGCCTGTGCTCTCTGGGCTTCTCCATTCCTTCAAATTCTTCGCGGTCGTGGTCGTGGTGGTGGCGGTGGTGATGATGGTGATGCGGCCTCTCCAATTCCATGTCGTCGTCGTGCCTGAACGGGAACCTGGGCCCACCGTGGCGGAAACTGCCCCACCTAGGAGGGATCTGGCGCGGTCCGCCGCGAGACACCGGATCGAAAGCCAAGTCGTCGCTGAGGATCATGTCGTCACCGTACGAAACGACGTCGCGGTCGCGTTCTCCTCCGTGGAAGCGTGGGCTCCACGGCCCCACATGGCGGCGGCCATGGCGGCAACGGTGTCCGTGACGGAACGATAACGGGAAGGGGCGCCTGGGGAAGTGGCGGTTGACGGGGCGGAAGCTGATGACGGTCAACGGAACGGGCTCGCTGTGTGTGAACTCAGTCGACTCTTCGTTGGCCAAGATGGTGGGGCCATCAGAATCCGGAAGCTTCGTATCGGCGACCTCCGGTATCCATTCGAAGACCTTGGCGGGTTCGGAGTCGCGTTTCTCGCTGGGTAAGAGTATGGTGGTGGCGGGCTTGGGTTCGGATTCGGTTAACTTGGTGTTGGCTGGATCGCGGCCGTTGGTTTCCTTCTCGGGTAGATCGGACGGCGTGCGGGCGTGGGAGAAGGAGAAGAGGAAGAGGAGAGCGACGAGGAAGAAGACGAGTTTAGCCATTTTGCGAATTGTAGAAGATGAGCGGTTGGTGGTGGTGATATATATAACTTATAAGGGGTGTGTTTCGGGCAGTTGGGGGTTGAAATTTGTGACTATTTGAGTGAGGGGAGGAGGAAAAGGCGGGCAGCGGGCAATGGGGTGACCGGCCACGTGATTGGAGGGAGGGGGTTTCCGTTTAGTTGGGGTTCACAGGAGAGCCGTTTGTTGGAGGGATATGAGAGATTCGACTGAGTTGACTTGGAAAATGCGGGCGCGACCACATCGATCCAATTTCCAAATAAGGGCTCGTTCTCTTGTCGAATTTACATATTTGCCATTCACCTAAACTTACCAGGAGCATCTCAGGGGACTCTTCATCGTTTTACTGTATATCCGACTTTTGGATTGATTGTATTGTTTCTTGTTTTAATTGAAGAGCTAAAAGTCATTAGATGAGCAAAATTCAGGTCTCGCTAATAAATGAGTTTGCTAAAGAATCTTTTGTAATAAATAAAACTCATTTAACGAAAGATTTTGATGAGTCCTTTTGTAGTAAATAAAATTTACAATACGAAATTTTTGGGATGACCAACATCTTATCTGTCAAACTTAAAAGCATGCACAAAAGTATAAAGCAACTATGTGTTAAATATAGGTAAATCTTCTCTAGTAGCCAAACACAACATATTGAATTAATCTAAGAGAATTACGCACAACCCAAAAATGATTAAATCCTTGATCCAGCAATCAGAAACACATGTACTAAGACCTACAATACAAATCCGCCGCTCAATGACAAAAACGAAAAATAGGTATTGAAAGCCAAAAGCTAAAAAGAAATAAAATTCCTAAATGGAAAACAAATCACAACAAACTCTTAAAGTGTTTTTGAAAATTATTAGTCTAAAACAAAACTAAGAAACAAGACCACCGCTCCACATCTTTCGAGTAACCAGAAGAAAATCATAGTGTCATACCGACTAAACCCATAGTCGTGCACTGGCTAAAATCAAACCCAACGTAACCAAACATCTTCCCATTTTTAAAGCTCCAAACTATGTTGAAGGGTGTCAACTCCTTGTGTACATGGGCTAAAATACAATTACTATATCATAATGATGACATCGTTTACTGCACTTGCTTTCACATCACAAAATAAACTAACAATCTTGTGGGAAAATTGAGGTAAAGAGAGAAAAAAAAAGGGGGATAAAATGAGAGGGGATGAGATAAGAAAAGAGGCAACCAACCCCCAAAAGGAGGCTGCAGCTAAGACTTTTATTCTTAAAGTTTCCTCTTATTAGACACGCAATTGAAATTTTGCAAAAATATTGAGAAAGAGGCTTCTCTCAAACAGTAAACAATAAGTATGGATACATTTAATATCCAAACTTAGAAAATCAAAAGGGGTCAAATAACATTGGAGAATGGGGTATTTTAGTAAAACTGGGTGCCGGGTGTGAGAAGAGGGTCGGAAATGACGTCACTCAGGACGTGTTAGAAGGGGGGAGAAAACGGTTGAGGCTGACCAAGGCTGTTGGGAGGTCGACTTCGGAACACGCTCACCACCGCCATTTTATGTTGCGATTGCTACGTGGCGCAGTTGTAGTATGTTTTACTCCAACAGCAATAATATCCCAAAAATATATTATTTTTTGGAGATCTTATGTGAAAGTTTGAATCTTCTTTTCTTATCAATTGTTTTTTTGTTATGCCATATCTTAATCAATGCCAGCTGGAACCAAATACTGCAAGTGGGCCATTTGAATCTCGTGCTCTCAAGTTTTGGGCAAGCCTTTTCTTAACCCAACTCCACAAAATTTGGAATGGTCTTGTGTTGTGCCCTTTGGTGAAGACATTCTTGGGCTTACATTGTTAACAACCATATTGTAATCAATCTAAACATTTTCCTAACTCCAACATTTTCTAGAGGACTTTTGTATCTCAAATGATTAAAAGCAGTTACTTAAATATATCTAAATTTCTTTTATAAAAAAATCCACTAGCCATTCATTCACAAATGATTCTTTTATAGGAGTGGAGATTATGATAGTGTACCGCGGAAAAGTCTTTTATAATCACTCGAATTTTTTTATGGGTAGTGATTTCCCCACTCCCCTTTTATCTACTTACACTCCATTTTTTAATAATTGTATAGTCTCACTCCCATTTTATCTTATAGTAAAATGCATTAAAAAGTAAAAATGAGTGTAAGTGGATAAAAGGAGAGTGGGGAAATCACAACCCTTTTTTATTTATACAAGTGATATTGAGGGAGGAGAGATTTTTCAAGTATACTGGCAAGGTGTCATGAAGGCATCACTCGGCTTTTAAAACTTATAAGCACTTTTAATTTATTCTGAACAATGCTCTGTCAGAAACGCTTCTTAACCTTCTAAGATAGGTCATGTAACATCTTTTTCTTTTCTTCTAAAAAAAGGTAAATACATATTATGAGGTTGGAACTTGGAAATGGTGTGTTTAGTAATTTTAGCGTGTAAATAAGAGGTCTGAATAACACCGTGGAAATATGAATGATATATACCATGTGTTGTTTTGGTAGGCTAGCCGAAGTTCGAAAAATATCAGATTCCACATTTGGATTTTCTGAAACCCAACGGCCCAATAACGAAGCACCAAGCTAGCTGGATTGATACAACCAAGAAACGTTACTATGAATCAAAATCACACCCAACAAGAAAAACAACCACACGCCACGCCATAATTCTCACCAAAACACCAAAAACCGAAACACATTTGACATTACAAATCCTCTCTTCAAAATTCGTCTCTGAAACTATGTTGTCAAGAGCCTTAACAGCAAAGCCCAGAAAGAGCCCCAAAAATGAAGATCAAGACCCACAACAAGGCTACACCACCAGCACGTTCAACGACTACGAAGACTGCATCGTAGGGTTCATGCAGGACCTGCCACTTGTCCGCTGCGGACACGACAGGAAGTGTCTTGGATGTGGGGAAGCGCTGTCCCACTTGACGCTGAGGGGTGTGCTGAGAGGTTCGGTGGGTGTGATAAGGGAGAGCAGGCTGGGGATGACTGAGAAGGTGGTGTTGTTGGGAGGTAGGGTTTGTGCTGTGAAGAGGTTTAGGAAAGTGAGCTCTGGGGGACGTGAGTTTGGGAAGAGAATAGAGCACTTGGCTAAGGTGAGTGAGAAGAGTGAGTATCTTGTGCCTGTCATTGCTTATTTGTATGCTAAGAGGATCAAGTTTGTTCTCTCTGATTACTACCCCATGGGAAGCCTTGCTGACTTGCTTGTTGGTAAGTTTAAATTAAAGCATATCTTAATTATTCCTAAACATGCGTTACATATTTATTTTCAAGTGCTTCACATGACGATCGAAAGTGTTTCCATAACCTTAAAAAAACTGAATTTGTCTATTTCTGTTGAACGCAATAATTAGAACTTTTAATCATCATAACGTAGTAGCAACTTTGGATTCTCTGTTGATTTATTGATGATCTTGTACTTACCTATAAAATTAGGTTGTTTTGTTGAATCAATAAGCTTCAAACGATATCTTTTTGGACATCAACACAAGATCAATACCAAAAAAATGAGTGGAGAATTATTTCGTTCGGTACTACCAAACATGGACAATATCTTAGATTAAGGTTTGTTTGGAAGTGCTTTTACCCATTTCAAAGACGTTTTTGCATACTCTCCATTTTCACACGGACCTTTTAAATCTCTTCAGATCAACTCTGATGTTGTCGACCTAAATTATATTTTTCATTTTTGTGACACCTTGACATATAATTCAAATCTGTTTTTTTCTAGTCATATCTGACTCAATTATTATTTTGGTTTCACCAAAAAGGTGCTAGGCAACATGGTCACACAGCATTGGATTGGAACCAAAGGCTGACCATAGTTGTTCATATTGCACGAGCAATTGCATTCATCCATGAGCAATACCCTCCATATGACAAGAAGATGCAGATGAACGTGCATGGGAGCATTAGGGGATGCCATGTGATGGTGAACATCGACTTCTCAGCCTGCTTGTCCGATTATGGATTCACCCAATTGGCGGAGCCGGTCGAACTTCCCAACATGTGGCAGATGATGAAGTCGCCATGCTGGCAGCAAACAACTCCTTACTGTGATGTACTGAGTCAGAAGAGTGACATTTACAACTTTGGGGTAATACTGCTGGACGTATTGGCAGGACCAAAGGGTTTGAGAATGACAAAAGGCACAAAGGAAAAGAAGGACAGCCTGAAATTGGAAGGTGGTTCGGAGTTATTTGAGTTTGCTGTGAAGGAAGGGAAAGAAAGGAGGCAAGTGTCTAGGGTTTTGGACATTGCTTTTGCATGTACAAGTGCCAAACCAGAGGCTAGGCCTTCTATAGAAGAGATATATTGTTATTTCTTGGAGATATTGTAAGTAGTGTTAGATTTAAAAGATACTAATGTTAAATTTTATGTAGTCAGCTTGTGTGTACAAGGGATCGATCGATACGATATATATACATCCCTAAACCAAAATTCAGAAAAGAATAAGCCCTTTTATTTTTCTCATTTGTTATCAGAGATGTTACCATGTTCTTCAAATATGAACTTATTTAAGAGTTTTGATCATCTCTTCAATTGAAGCCTTCTGCGGTTGAAGACGAGCAGGGGAGAGACCTAATCTCTTAATCTTTTCACCTTTACTAACCAAAGAAAAGAAAATTATTTTCACCTAAATTGCAAGACTGAGTTTCACTAAACCAAGCTATAACAGTCAAACATAAGGTAATTTATGTGTAACATGGCACAGTCAAAGTTCCTTTTGAATATTTACTCATCTTCCATTCATTTATATAATTCATATAGAGAAGATGGAAAACCAACAACCCATCTCTCTTAGAAGACAAGTGAGGAATGTGGTCAGCTTGCTTCAAATTGGCCTTTGAAAGAGTGTCAGTCTTCAGTTTCTCACCTCATCAAAGATCAAAGGGATTTGTGAAAACAATTTTAAATCTCAAAAAATTAGTTCGAAATCTCAAGAAGTTTTATAAAAACACTAAGATGTGTAAATAATTATATCTATGTTAATGTATGTTAGCTTTTCTCGTAGTTATATAGTTAAGTAAGATAAGATTTCACACAAAATCAATTAACAATAAGAGAATAACCCAACTCCTTAAGCCTATGTAAGATCTCTTAACTTTCGGACATGAACATTTTTTCACATCGTCACAATTGGGCATCCGAACCGGACCGGCCGGACCGAAAGAAAAAAATCGATTGACCAAAAAGTCAACAATGCTATATTTTTTAAGTCTTAAAGTTTAGCTGAAGGTATGCTATCTAAATCATTTTTTTAAAATATTTTTTAAAATCTAATGCTATATTTTTAATTTTATAATTAATATTTTTCCAAGTTCAACTTCAATTGGGTGGATGAATAATACCAATTCCGATGTGAGCTTGAAACCGAACCGGACCGTGCCCACCCTAAATATATATGAGATTTTGCTGGAGTCTATAGGCCACAAATAGATTTATGCATTAAAATTCAAAAGATAACTCAGTATACCATGTGACTGACAGAGCAAACTCACTAGTAGAGTACAGAGAAGTAAGAGTTCCCTCTCTCTCTCTCTCTCTCTCTCTCTCTCTGTGTGGAAGAAATCTCAAAAGGGTATCCAGTGTCCACCCTACCCTTTCACAAGCTCAATCATTGACGCGTGGAGATCGCACATTTGGTGTCCACCCTACCCCTTCCACACTTGCATTTGTTTGCACGTACGTACGATTCTGGCGAATGAGCCAGACAAGACTACGTAGTTGCTGTCATGTACGTACATGTCTTTTTGTCTACTTGCATTTTACCATGCCTCTCCATTATATACATTTTCTAACTTTTCTCTTCTTTTTTTGGTCTGAATATTTTTTTTTTTACATTTTCAAAATTTTCGTGAATCTACATTTATAAAATCAGAAGACAAATCACCTTATATGGCTAACAAGGGGCTAAACACCCGAATTAACAAAACAAATCTCTACCATCAATTATGGGTTCGTTTAGGAGTGATTCTGAATATGCCAAAAAGCACTTCTATGGAGAATCACTTCTCCATATAATCGTGGTTTTAAGTGATTTTATGGAAAAAACAGATGAAATGTGCTTCTCCTCAGAATTACTTAAAATCACTTAAAGTGATTATATGAAGAAGCACGAGAGAGATGCTTATTCTCATAAATGATTCTGGCCTATCCAAAATCACTCCCAAACGAGTCCATATCTCAATGGATCCGAATTCTCTGCCTAACTTTTGATAAATCAATAACAAGAGCCCTGCCCACCTACATTGCACTTGACAGTCTTAATGACTTGACCAATTCCAACACATCATCTCATTTTGATCACATGGAAGTTAAAACCGGGCGCATGTTGTGCTCGGTAGATCCTATAACTTTGAAAACTGATCTCAGATTGACTTATCAAAGTTAAATAAATTCCCCCATTCACATGACGGGCTTTTTGGCATTATTACTCTATCTTCTGCATTATTGTTTCCAGCCAATAATAAGAGCCATGTATGGGGTCGTTTTTTCATATCCAAGTTCATATAGAAAAAGCTTCCCAATGTTCCTTCTAGATGATATCATTAAAGGGCATTTAATTTTTGTACAAACTTATGTGATCTTTTTCATTGGTTCATGCACTATATACACAGATTTTTTTTTAGGGACACTTGTAGGGTTTCACTCTAATGTATGTTAAATATCCGATTCATTTAAAGATCATCTCTGCAAATTATTTTATAAATATAAAACTATGTATTAGTGTGATGTATATATACAAATATTGTGTGCACACGTGCATACACGCGAAAGTAAAGGACACACTGTTTGATGGGTATCCAATAGTTAGACAAAAGTTTTGTTTGACAAGATAATTAATTGTATAGTCAAAGTATTATTAGTTCCATATTTGACTTCCAAGTCATTGCTATATTGGCTAAAAAGATTAATTAGAGAAGGACTAATCAGTTGGTTAATGGCTCTCTGATCCTCTTTTTTGTCACCATCGGTATCTAGATGACATATTATAATATTGAATACATTATTAATTATCTTAATGGAAAACATTATTACTGCCTCTAATCAAATTGCTTAAGAATTAATAGGCACCACACACACACCTTCTTCTTGCTATTCTATAATTAATACTTGCTAAATAGAGAATGAGTGCTGCTATTTTCACCTCATTGTCCTATTTTTCCACCCACCTTATCTTCAAATTTTTAAAGACAAATTTACCCATTTGTAAAATAACTTCTAAGGATTTCTATATATAATATATAACAATGTTAACTTTTGATATATAAAAAAACTAAAACTAATTATTAAAATAAAATAAAATAAAGGGAAATTTGGATAAATGCCACCTTAATTTTTAAGTATGTGCACGATTACCACCTAAACTTTTAATTATAATTATTAACCACCTAAACTTTATAAAATGTAGCAATTTACCACCTACGTGTAACTCCGTTAAGATTTCCATTAAGTCAAGTCATATTATAATTATAAAAACTTAACAAATTTGAAAATAATTATAAAAAAAAGAAAATCAACCATATTATCTCTCGCCTCCTCCAACATCTTTCTCCTCTAATACTAATTAATTTGCAATTCAAGGTGAAGTTTTACAAAAAGTGAAAGATATGCTCAAGAGTGCTAAACATACCCTAGTTCTCTAATACATTAAAACCTAGCAATCATGTCCTTTTCCTTTTTTCTTTGTGCTAGTAAAATCAAACTTGGCAAACCTAGTTATGGCTGAATTTGTTATTGATTTGTAGAGCTTGGCCTATTGTTTGTGCAGTTGGAGAGAGAGAGAGAGAGAGAGAGAGAGAGAGAGAGAGAGAGAGAGAGAGAGAGAGAGAGATAGATAGATAGATAGATAGATAGATAGAGTAGGGATGGATTGTTGTGGGCTGTGGCTTTTTGGTTGGGAAGGGGCTGTCGTGAAGGAGAAGGAGGAAGGGGGAAGAGGAGCTAGTGGGATAATTAGGTTGAAAAAATGTAAGTTTTAATTATAATAAATTGATGAATATGTCCTTTAAAAAAATATTACATATTCAACTTGTTACTTTATTTAACATAAATTTTAATGGAGTTACACGAAGGAGGTAAATTGCTACACTTTGCAAAGTTGAGGTGGTTAATAATAAAAATTGAAAGTTCATGTGGTAATAGTGCACATGGCTAAAAGTTTAGGTGCTATTTACGCAAATTTCCCAAAAACAAAAACCCAACAACCACCAAAACTGCCCCACTCACCCACATCGGAAACTTGACAAAATAAAATACAATATATAATGAATTGTTCCACTACTAATATCACCGAGGCCTTTTGTGATAAAACTCCACACCTACTAGGCTTTGTAGGTGGTTAAGTTGGGGAAAATATCGGTGTTGTTAGTAGTGGGCCCCTGACCCGTCTTTCTGAAATTTAACACATCCCACCTCGCCGGTAGCGACTCCCTCCCACCTTGCCATCGACAAATCCTCCTTTCCTATCTATCTCTCTCTATCTCTCTCTATCTCTCTCTGTCTATATGTTATGTGTCGATCCAAACAACTCCCACTTGGTGGCACTGATTCGGATACTAGAGGAAGAAAAGATGCATCTTCTCTCACAAACTTGGGTAAGACCATAAAAGGAAGAGAGGAAAAAGAATCTGAATTGTTCGTTGATACTGATGCAGACCCTTACCTTCCTACAGAGGCAAAATTCTAAGCGCAATTTGTTTTGACAGGTTTTCCTTTTTTGATATTTCTAGAGATTCTAAACTTTGAAGCGGATTTGTAGCCATAATTTTTATCTAGTTTATCTTGTGGGAGTGGGAAAAGAAAGAGAGAGAAAAGAAAGTGTTTTCGGCGAGCAGAGAGAGGTTGCCGTCGGCGGGGTTGGGGTGGCTGACCATGTTGGGTGGGTGGGGGAGCTTTAGTTGAATTAATTTAATACTACCTTCATAAAGATGAGAATTTGCTTGAAATAATAATTAAATAATATTTTAGGAATAATGATGAGTGGAAAGATAGGATTGTATTTATTCAAATTTACATAAAAATAAGACAGGTGGATGGAAATAGCAGCACTCTATATAGTTCGCAAACGTTCCATAAATAAGAAAAAGTAGGGTTAATCGTTTTATTAGTCCCTGAACTTAGACCCAATTTGCATTTGAGTACCTCAATTTCCAAAATGGTTCCCGTGGTCCTTTAATTTTAGTTTCGTTTGGACAACTAGTCCCACCGTTACTTCTAATTTTTTCTATTAAATGCAGGGGCAAAATGGTATTTTTATATTAAAACCAACAAAATGAATAAAAAATCATATCTTTAAAATAACAATAAAAGAAAATCACATAAAAAACCAACAAAAAAAAAAGAAAAATAAAGTTTGGGAGGAGTAGAAATCGGGATAGAGGAGGAGAGAGAGTTTAATTTTAATTTTTTAGTTTTTAAAATTTTTTATTTATATTTTAATCAATTTTAATACAAAAATACCATTTTGCCCCTGCATTTAACAGAAAAGTTAACAAAATTGACGGCAGGACCATTTGTCCAAACGAAAGTGAAGTTAAGGGACCACGGGAACCATTTTGAAAATTAAGGTACTCAAATGCAAATCGAATCTAAGTTCAAGGACTAATAAAACGATTAACCCAAAAAGAAAAAGTTGTTTAATAAGTGTTGACTTTTATACTGCAAGCGTGTGGCCGACATTTAAAATTGTAAGGCAAGAAACTTCCGAGTGTGAATGATGGTGCTTCCTTTAATGTTGCCATAGAAGCATCCCCATTATTGTCTCCCAACCCAATGGATATTTTAGATTCCAATTTCTTCCCCAGTAGATAATTGAGTCTGCAAATGTACTATTTCCCCAACATTTATGGGGCTCATGAAATAATTGGTGTGTCTAGTATTATTCTATATTACATTATTTTTTAAAAATATAGCGAAATTTGAATGTAAAATTTGAATTTTCTATCGTACTTTAGTCAAAATTATTCATATCGTATTATAAGTATGTAAACTTAAATCTTAATGTAAACAAAAATGTAGGCCTCTTGTGATGACTTCAAGTATAAATAAGCATCATGTAGAACTAGCTGAGGCCACATTGTCCATGAGTCAATAACCCTAGAAGAAGAAAGAGCACAGAAAGTTAGAATTAGCCACAATGCAAGACACCAAAAGCGAATCATACTTTGTTTTCATGAACTACGATCCTCAATACGAGCGCCTTCGTGCTAATCGGTAAGTATATTGCTTCTCTTTGCTGCTCATCTTCTTCTTTTGTTTCTTCATAAGTATCCTTATCTAAAAATACATGCTTATTTATATATAGAACAAAGAGAGGGACGAATGAGCTTGATTTGTATCTAAGCCAGAAGCATGACCAGTTGTTGGCAAGAACCCTTGAGCCAGGAAGCTACAAGAAGACATTGTCTCTGGTCATCGTTGATGGGTTTTCTGTGGAAATTACTGATGACCAGGTGTGTGATTTAATTAATAATGTTTGTATTTTTCTGTTGTGGGTTATGATTAAAAACTGATTAATTAAGCTCTTTGTTTTCTTTATGTCAGGCCAGTGTGCTTAGATCTGCAAAAGAAGTGAGACTTGTGGAGAAAAATCAAGAGCTTGCTTAATGTACGTAGCAGACAGCAGATCAGAAGAGGCTCGGTGTTTCCAATATTGATTATGGGTTCGTATATGAGTGATTAGTTCTATGGCTGTAGGTTATTGTGGGTGTGATTATGGGTTAACTTCAAGATCGAGTGCTGGTAAAATCTAGGAAAATATGTGAACTCGACCAATTTAGGGATGCTATTATAAATAATCATCCTTGGATCCTCTCTCTCTCTCTCTCTCTCTCTCTCTCTCTCTCTCTCTGAATCATTTGTTATGATTAATTGTTTCTTGAGTTAACAGCCTAATCAAGTTTTGGTAGACCGGAAGACCGGCCATTATAGTAAATGACCAAAAAGTTCATATGTCCGGTCATATGAATAATATCGTTTAATCCAAACAAGTTCATATTTTCTACATACATTTTTTTTAAAAATGTTGTTACATATATTAGGCTCACAGGTCACATGAAAGAAAAAGAAGAATTTTGAATACCAAACAGAGGAGAAAGAAAGAAAGAAAGAGAGATTCCTGTCCTCCTATAATTTGAGGAGGGAGGGAGGGAGGGAGGGAGAGTGGTGGCCCTGGGCACAGTGGAGAGGACTAGCAGCAGCAGCTACTTTATCTAGTTAAGGTTATAAAGGAAGCAGGGCAGATATGGCTGTAACTTCCATTTTTCAACAAAGTGTGAGAGATACCTGACCTTTTTCCATGTGCACTTCTGCTTATCAGTGTTTGTACCACTTCAGTCTTCACTTCACTCTCTGACTTGTCAGATATAATTCACGTGTGAAAAATACTTGCCATTTTTTCTTCCAAACAAATTACAATGTAACGCTTGTGCATAATTTGTGTGTGTGTGTTTTTAATGAGTTATTTTTGTTTAGACTATTTATGCATATGCCCCTTATGTTTTCAAACTAATCTAAGATTACCACATGTGTTTTGAAGTGTCTCAATATACCACCTATGCTTTCATTAAGTGTCTCACTTTAGCGATTTCGTCAGATTTATGTTAACTACAAGGACAAAATAGTATTTTTGTATTTTTAAATTAAAAAAACTATGTTTCTCTCTCTCTCTTCCCTCCCCACCCCCACGCGACCCCTCTGTGACCCAACCCCATGACCACCACCCAGAACCCCAGCCCCCACAAACCCAGACCCACAAAACCACCCACCCACCCACTCGAACCAAATTGGGTTGGTTTTTTCACATGAAACCAACCCCATCCAATGGAACAAAAGGCCATAATTTTGGGAGGGGATTGAGCTGATAAGAGAGAGAGAGAGAGAGTGGGAGAGGAGAGGGAGAGGAGAGAGAGAAACAGAGTTTTAAAAAAAAATACAAAAATACTATTTTGCCCTTGTATTTAATAGAAATTTGACAGAATCGCTAACATGAGACACTTAATGAAAGCATGGGTGGTATATTGAAACACTTCAAAACACATGTGGTAATATGAGACTCGTTTGAAAGTACATGGGGCGTATGCATAAATAAGCCTTTTGTTTATGCATCAGACCGTGATTTATTTGTACATGTAAGCAGCCAAGCAGTGTCATTTAGCCGACCTTCAATATTATAAAAATAATGTTTCTACTTGTTTTCTCCTTAAGCAAATATTAGTAGTACTAATCAATCAACCATGTTGGTTTCTTCTAATTACCCAAAGAAAAAGCTGGTTTTCCGAATCTCTGTTCTTGAGAACATCCAATAAGTTATCATGTTGCATTAGAGATTAGCGACGCAATTTGAAAAAAGATTTGTTTTTCCTGTAATGAAAAGATTCCTTATTTTATATGCATCAAGGACCAGTCAACTCATGAAAGAGCCATATTATACATGCAACGGGAAACCTGGATGTAACGAAAGGGCAACTCTACCCCCCTCCCCTTCTCAACACTCTATTTGGACTCGTATCTTTGATTGGAGAAAGTACTGTGCTGCGGCAAAACTACCTTGCATATTGATACCTGTTACAAGTTCACACAAATTATTACACGTACACAATACTATTTTTGAGTTTAATAGGATTTTAAATATTAATAATTCTACACACGTTATAAATGTCTCATCATGACCAACATAAGTCGAGTAATATTGTTAGGTAAATCTTAATTATCAAGTTCATCACAACATTTCTTCAATTATAAATAAATTTTTTAGCATTTGTTCTAAGCTTAAGAATGACTCTTAAGGAAGGGAAAAAAAGAAAAAGAAAAAAACATGCCAAATTATATTTGTCCACCTCCATTGGCTCATAAGGAAGAATGACTCATTAGTAACCAAACATTTTCCTTAATGAAGAACATTGATATATATAATATTTGAAATGCACAAATTCTCTCTCCAAATGTATGGTGCATGTTGATTATATATATGTGTGTGAGCATGCATATATATGCAGGTAAAGTATATACATGTGTGATATTTTAAATTTCCAGTAATTATTACCTGAGCTAGGTAGACCTGAAAATAGTAAGTATCACTCACCTTTCCAAAAAGCAAATCAAGAAAAACAGCCTCTGAGCTCCGATGCTCACCATCAAATGTGGTGGTTTGCCATATAATAAATCAAGACACTTTTTGTTCACTCTCCCCAAAGGCTTCGAGCTCGTCATTTCTGACATTGCTAGAAGCCCTTGAGGGAGAGTGAGCAATGAAAATGCCTTGGGGGTTTCGATCCGTAGAAAATGCCTTGCACTCCCTGCTATAAGTTAAGGCAAAAGCTTGGTCATTCCCCCCCAACGAGCTTCATAGCCTAAAACATTCCAAAGTGCCCCTTAAAACTAAGGACCTTGGTATAATATCATTGCCTTAAGCTGAGAAACCCTTGAGGGAGAGTGAGCAATCAATGCCTTGTTATAAGATTCAATTCAACTCCTTGCTCATTGGCTTTGCTCTTATTTGTTGAAGAAAGCATTGGCTTAGAAGCCCTTTTATAGAGCTCTTTAAGGCCACAAAAAAACAAAAAACGAAGCACTAGGTTATGTGGGGATAATTAAACATGCTGTTAGTCAATATTGGTGGGGTCTACATATCCATAATCCCATTTTAATATTTTAATTAAATAAAAGTAGCGTTCAGCAAATGCACCAATCCAAGGTGGATTTCCCAAATTTTTCTGACCAATCAAATTTGTACAACTTGAAGCTTTTGTGGTCATAAGCAAAAGGGGGTTGGCTCTTAAGAACCTTGGCAAGGCAATTAGGCTTATCTTTAAGCAAAAGAATAAAATTAAAGTAGCTTAGGTTCTCATAGGCATCTCTCAAGGTTATCTTTGATCTTATTCATAATTGAGGTCAATGCAGATATAAATTCAATTCCTGTTTGACATTCCTCCCATCCCACCTTGTAGTATAATCTTAGCTTTTGCTTTCTATCTTCACAGCCAATGGCATAACTCAATTGGATGATGAGTTGCTTGGATGATCAGCCACAGTTTTCTAAAGCATTCAGCATGTGGCAAAATGCTTTTTGTGCTATAGCTAGGATGATGGATAGATACCATGGACTGCAATGTATTGTGACAAGAAACTAGAGGTAGAGAACATTGTTTCCATCAGATGTCATAGTGGACAATGACCTATCACATTTGTTTACCTGGCTGCTCAGCAACTTTTGCTCTAAGAATAAGTTCCTGCAGATCCCTTGGAAAATTCTGTTTGGTGTCATCTGCTGGCATCTCTGGAAATGGAGAAATGATTTTATCTTAAAAAATGAGGATGGTTTGCCTTTTAATCCTAGAGAGCTGATACTGTCTGCTACCAAGGAGTGGATCAGGGCCTCTGCAATTAATCAGTTTGGAGGTGGTAAAATCCAAGTTAGTTTGCCCTGGAACCCCCCTTGAAAATGGTGTGTTAAAGCTAAACGTTGACGGATCTCTCCAGAGAAGTACGGGTTCCATTGGAGCTGGAGGAGTTATTAGAGACCACTTGGGTAACTGGATTGGTGGATTCGCTGTCAACCTGGGGAAAGGGCAAATCCTTGAAGCTGAGTTGTGGGGATTATTTTTTTGTCTAAAATTAGCTATTAAAAGAAGCATAACGAATATTGTTATTGAAATGGATTCTGTCACTACCGTGAATCTTATCCTGAGTAATGAGCTGAACAACTGTCATCCTATGACTGGATTGGTTAGCAGCTGCAAGAGACTTTTGAGCTAGATCCTAAGAAGTAAACTTCAACACATTTACAGAGAGAAGAATGCGGTGGCTGATAGATTGGCTGGTTAGAGCCACGAGAGTGACCTGGGTTGCTGGTTTGTTGAGGAAAATCCAACTTGGCTTGGGCCTATGTTGATGGATGACTCAATATGGGTTACTAAGACCCATATGATTAAATACTGTTTAGTTGTTTTTGTCTTTTTCTGGGGTTTTATACCCCCGTGTTTCACCAAAAATTGGGCTCTTTGCTTCTTTTTCAAGGATATTGGTAGGGACGGACCAAGATTTCAAACTTGACTAGGCTAAATTTACCTTATATATAAACATACTAAGTAGATATAAAACTCGATAGTACGGTGTAATTTCATTGATAACAAAAAATTAATAATACACCTAGTCAAGGGGGGACATAATGAGCCTTACCCCTCAAATAACACTATATAAGTTGGCACCCTTCGAGTCTTCATAGAATTAAAATAATTAATTATCGATTAATTATCATATTATTAGCAAATTCTCTTTCAATGTGAAGTAACATACAATCAGCAAGAAACTCATCACCTATCTTGTTTTGAAGCTGATTATTTTATCAGTCTCATACAAGAAAATGCTCGTTCTGTTGTTGCTTTAGAAACAGAAAGAGTTATCACCAATGTGAGTGCAACAGCAACAAGAGTGTTCCTCTAAGAAACAGTCAAACAATTTCTTCTAATTTCTTTTTCACGGGATGTGTGCATTCTTTTTTCCCCCCCTATGTGCTGTGAGATGTGTGGCAGCTTTCCTTTTCTTTCTCCCTTTTATTCTCTACGTGCAATGCAGGCAAATAATTCTTTGGAGGTTAGGTTATTTAATGGATGGGCTACAATTGTTTTTTGGGCTAGAAAAAAAAAAGCCACCTGGGCTATAGCCCAAATTAGCCATAGTTGTAGTCCGTCCCTGGATATTGGACCATGATGGGGCATGTGAACTTGAGCTATGCTGCAAACTTGATTCTTCATGGAATTTCTCAATTTTGTAAATTGGGACGGGAGCTTCTATAACGAGGGCCTATATTGAGGGGTTGTGTTAAAGGATCCAATCTAACTGTTTAATAATAACATTTGTATTAATCAAACGGCTATTAAGGACTTCTCATTATAAGTCCTCATTATTGCCTCACACCAAACAGAGTTACCATTGCTTGTGTTCGAGGGGGTTCTAAATGCGCAAATGATTTAATTAATATATATAATAATTGAAAAAGATTTTGAAATTTGCTCCTCGGTATATATTGATCGAGGAATTAAAAAGAATATAAAAAAGACCAAACCTTAAAGAATAGTCTTGATATTTCAGACTATGTAGATGTGAGTTAGCTCAATTAGTCAAGGTAATGTAACCCTTGCACCGGGTTTGAATCCCCTTCCCATAAATCAAAGTAATTTAAAATATTGCATTGTAAGAATAGAAAATTTCAGGATTTAACCAAATTGGGCCTTGCTCAGCCTAAAACCTAATCCAATTTATTGATTGAAATGCCCAACCCATATGCAAGGTGGTGCCAAGTGGCGCGCGGCTCATTCTTTTAGTTGGGTCTTCGTCTTTCCCAACATTTGGCGCGAAAATCAGTTCAGGGCTGATATCTAGGGTTTCGATCAGGTTGAAAATTGGGAATCATTTCAAAGGGTTCTTTGACTGGGAATGGCTTTATCACCCCCTTCAAAACGCAGGCGTAAGGACCAGAGCAAAGACGATGCAAACGACGAGTCAGCAACATCTTCATCCACACTGGAGAAATTATCCCCTGTGGTGGTCTTTGCTCATGGTGCTGGTGCTCCCTCTTCTTCTGACTGGATGATCAGGTCTCTCTTCTCTTTCTTTTTTGAAATAGTGGAAAAGAAATGTTGAAGTAAAAAGCTTAAAGCTTTGTGAGTCTTATTTAGGTGGAAGGATATGTTGGGAAAAGCACTACATGCTGTTGAAGTTGTTACCTTTGATTACCCATGTAAGTTCATTTGTATTTTGCTAAAATCTCAGTTTACTGGGTACATATGGTGCTTTGGGTTATACATGGAGTTTGTTATCTCTTTTGTATATTCTTAAAGTTTGATGCTTGGCAGACATTTCGGGTGGGAAAAGGAGGGCCCCTCCGAAGGCTGAAAAGTTGGTCGACTTTCACGCCGATGTTGTCGAAAAGGCTGCTGCTAAGTACCCGGGTCATCCGTTGATTTTGGCCGGGAAATCTATGGGTTCAAGGTTATAATCCTTCTACTTTCTAATTACTTGCTGTAGCCTAAAATTCTATTAGTAGAAGGTAGTATCTATGCAATCAAGTAATGATGGAGATACCCTTTTGAAAGATGTATATTGATCTCTGCAGAGCTTTATTTTGGTGAACAATTGTGTAGTGTATGCATCTTATATTGGCTGCAGTGCTCAGCACTAGAAATATGGACAATTCATGAAGCTCTGCTGTGTTTCCTTTGTATATGTTTAAATTTGAATTTCATTTTAGTACTCTAACATGTTAATGATAAATGAATTTCTTTGCTACTTATCATTTGTGCTTTCTTTTAATGATTTTTGGATTTCATTTGTCTTTAGGGTCAGCTGTATGGTAGCTTGCAAGGAAGGCATTAGTGCTTCAGCAATAGTTTGCTTAGGATACCCACTAAAGGTCTGAGTTCTGCTGTTATCCCCACACCTCATTTGTGCACGTTATGTACTTTATTTTGTTGTTGTTTTTGTTTTTTCCTTCTTTCTTTTGGGTTATTGGCATGAAATCATCGTACAGTAAATCTTCAATAACAGAAACTAGAAGGTGAAAATAGTTTAGACAAAATTATTTGTATTCATTGAAGAAGAAATTCTGCATTCATTGGAACCTTAGCAATTGATGTTGTCACCTACGAGTGATCCCCTTCCCCTTTGCACTTCTCCGAACTATGTAAATATGCCACCGATTGTGCCTGATCTGGGTATCTTAAATTTCAGGGAATTAATGGAGCAGTGCGAGATGAAACACTATTGCAACTTTCTGTTCCCATAATGCTAGTACAGGTATTTCTTTCTCTCTAGAATCAAGTTTTCTTTTTATTTTTCTTAGTGCCTCCTGGTCATCAATTGCAAACTACTGCACTGTATATATTCAATATAAAATATATAATTTAATGTTTTGGATTTATAAATTTTCACCTCTCTTGTACCACTTCTTATAGAATGACCAAACTGAGGTTTTCATTTTCTTTCTATATATTATCATCGCTGAATGAAGTTCCTATTACAGTTAGATAACAATGCCTTTCTTAAGTTTTCTATCTCTAACAAGTGTCTTGTTGTATGCTACGATTATGTTTCATGAAGGGTAGTAAAGATGCGCTCTGTCCATTGGAAAAGCTAGAAGTTACACGCGAGAAGGTGAAATGCCCTAGTGGTTTGCATGTGATTGATGGTGGTGACCACTCCTTCAAGATTGGAAAGAAGCATCTGCAAACCACTGGGTTAACGCAAGATGAAGCTGAAGATCTCGCTCTTCAGGCCATTGCATCCTTTTTGTCAGTGTCTCTTGGAGAAAGGTGACACTTTATATTGCAAAGAAAAGTTTCCATGTAAATCAAGGGTTGTATCATGTTGTCTATGGATTCTGTTCTCATGCTGTTTTTGTGTGATCAACTGCTTGCTGTGTTTTGTGATGTAAACTGCTCATGCTGTTTTTGTACTATCAATCTGCAACTTTATTATGCTATTGGTTTATCTGTCTATTATTTGCTGAAGAGTTAGTAGCTTTGCTACTTCTGCAACATCTTTCTATGCGCAATTGGCGGTAGCATAGTTTTAACCAAAAATAAAGATATTTGTGTGACAAATGGATCATGTAGAAAACGCATATATTTTATTTCCAATAGTTTTGCGCTCGGCATATTGAAGAAAATGGACTCCGCAAAAACAAAAGGAAAAGGAATAAGTGGAGATTGGAATTTGATCAGAGTGAAAATGCAACACGTTACCGATAGTCCCACTCTCTTTCGAAATTCCCGGATGTGTAGTCCTTCGATACATCAATAGAAGGGACAAGATAAATTAGATTCGGCTTTACAACTTTTTTTCTTCTTGTTTTCCTTTTTCCACTATGGAGATCCTTTTATCTAATTATTAACTTCTTTTATCGGTCATTTTTCACAACTAGGGCTTCTTAGTTTCTCTTTTCTATTCTTTTTTATAAAAAAAAAATTACAAGGAGGATGCCAACGGGTCTAGTCCAATAGAAGAGGGTCTTGAGTTGCAGATTAGTGGGCTTATGTTTGAACCCCTATAGCATCTTATTAGTGTGTGTGTGAGAAACTCCCCTCCACTTTATAGTTTAGACTATCGCTTGTATTAAAAAAACAGAAAATTACAAGGAGGGTAAATGAGGCGTGATTAGAATTCTGACCTTGTTTTGAAATAGACGTTATCAACTACTTGAGCAACAAGTTCCAATTAGAACATATAAGTTATCACAACGTGATTTATACATCAAGAATTAATATTTCATGATGCCATCTCATATTTCCTTTTGAAAAAATATTGAATTCTCTCTTCATCCTTCTCTCTCTTATATATACTTTCATCATCTGATTTATTTAGCTTATTTTGTATCTTCTGTTGAATTTTAACCTATCCGTTACGAAAAGTACTAGCATGAAAAGTTTCTGCCATTGGAGTTTAACCCAACAATTACTTTCTCAATAGTTGAGGCCAAATTCAACTTCATGTCTGGGATAATAGTTTTCTGGCTGGTTGCATTGAAGGGTTTGCAGCATCGGACTCAGGTCTTGGCACCTAAGGAAATTATTTTGCTGTTACTAATTACTTGCATCTAGTTTTTCTTAAGCTTTATTGTGGTTGCTTGGTGCTCAAAAGCAGTGAGCTAGAGTGGAATGTTTTGTCAGATAGTTTTTTTAGCTCTTATAAAACAACATGACTACTCATGCACGTTACAGTGCTTGACACATTGTCGACATTTAATCCATAATCGTTAAAGTACCGCAAATTTCCAAGGTAGTATAAATTCAGTATATGTAACTTGCTTTTTATTCTCACCACCCACCCTTGACTTCATTGTGATGAGATGTGCCTCTCTCCATGTGCCTGCATGTCGGTAACCTGTGATTGATCACATTTCATTTGTTTCAAGTTATTGATGGCAATTTGACCAAAAAAGAAGAAGAAGTTATTGATGGCAAAAATCACATGACATGGCGTATATTATTGCAAGGACGATATGTTTGGAGTGCATATATTGTTCTATCATTCGTTCTTCTCATGTTGTTTTCCACCGAGCCACATCAATTTGGGGAATGTTTACTGGATGAAGCAATATATCACACGAAAATAACTTTATTTTGAGAGCCAGAGACAGAGACATATACATATACTTATATATTTTCACTTGTATTATACGTAGATAACCAAGTGATGAGAGATCAGAAGCCAGTAAGGCCATTATTGTATTTTACACTTAGTATATACTTGTACTTTAGTCATCATATATAGTGATGATGAGGCACATCTTCCTTCCCCTGTCCCTGATATTTAATTGATGCTGATCTCCCACATCTGTTCCATTTAGTTCTGCAAAATCCAAACAAATGTACGTTATAAACACATCATTAACGTGCATCAAGAACGTCTACAAAAACCTATCACATTCACGGTCTGACAATATAAACATCTTTAAACCCACAGTTAGTTTTGCAGTATTCGCTATGTTATTGATATACACTTAAATCACTTGCCTTCTTTTGGCAGCCTTCATTTTCGCTGTCGCTGCTGCTGCCGCTGTCACTCTCGCTGCTATGGCCAGAAATGCCATCCTTGATCTTCTGAAGGAGATTTCGGCTGCCACCTGTATTCTTGTTCTTGCGCTCACTCCTCTTCTTGCTAGTAGTGTGGCTGCTGCTGCTGTTGTGTTCTCCATGGTGGCCTCCTTTCAGAAAGCCAGCAATCTCAGAAACCTTCTGGCCCAATGAGCCCTCCTTGGCTGCTGGCTTGTTGTGGCATTGCGTTGAGGCCATTTTAGTTAACTCACAAAGGAGATTGAAAAAGGGTTTTTTTCAGTAGCTAAGTGTTCTTAAGCTCTCTTGGCGGTGGAAGGCTGTTTGGTTAGATCTCTTATATAGGCGATCAAGTAGTGAGTGGGATTCCTTTTTTTCTTTTGCATTTACATATATATCAATCTTGGAATCTGCTTTTACATTATGGCATGCAAAATTGAAAATATCATATATATGCAAACCTTTATTTATTCCTTGAGCTGGAAAAAAAAACGAAATTTGTTATGGCTTTTCTTGATCCACCTCAGCCACTGAATAAGTTCCAAACTAATTTTTAATCGTAAATGTTCACGTCAAAGTGATGCTCCTATACTTTCCTCCATCCTCGTACAATATAATATTTAATATAGCGAAATGCTAAGGCAGTTGTCATGTATTTTGATTATAAAAAAAAACATCATTTGGATCAAATATCTTGAGCACATCTTTATAGGTTTAAAGCTTTTTATTATAAATGAGTCCAGAGGCGGAGCCGAGAAAAACTCTCTTGAACCCGGGATAGGACTGTAGTTCTATCCCTCTCCAATCGCAAGCCGCCACATAGCCAACTTTTGAGAGAATTGAGAGAAAACCGCCACGTGGCGGCTTGCAATTGGAGGGGGATAGGACTACTGTCCTATCCCGGATTCAAGAGAGTTTTTCTCGAAGAGGGGGCCAAAGCCACCTCAGGCCTGATAATAGCTATGTGTCGCTATACGTATGGACCATTGAATATATTTCAGTTGGTTAACAAATACCTGATTTATTATAAAACTAAATCTAACCTACCCTGGAAAGGACCCACTAGCAGGAAAGGTGTTGGGTTCGAATCCTAGTATCCGTGTAGTGTATGCGAGTTTAGTATATTATCACCCATCTCAATAAAAAAGGTCTACAAAAAATAAAAATAAAAACTTACCCATGAAATTGAAGTTGGAAAAAGCCTATAATTTTAACTTAGTTTGAATAGAAATGAGCATAGAAAGGTACGGTAGCTATATGATCTTTGCCACAAAAATATAGTATAGGTTTTTGAGAAAAGCCTACGACAGATAATATAGCTACCGTACCTTTCTATGCTCATTTATATTCAAACTAAGTTAAAATTATAGGCTTTTTCCAACTTCAATTTCATGGGTAAGTTTTTATTTTTATTTTTGTAGACCTTTTATCGAGATGGGCGATATATAATCGTAGTGTATGGATTGTGTGGAGGCTAACGTGCTGTCATTGGTCTAGCTGGGACTAAATGCCATGTGGCTCTCGCTGGATGGGGACCTGGGACGACTCCGTCTCTCATAGGTTTGCTTGGGTTATACAACGAGTGGTGTAAATGTAAAGCTTCCATTGATGGATTCCTCAAATTAGCTTTTTAGGAACATTCTTGTAGGACTCACTCCACATTGTATTTCACTAATCCAAACCGTCTATGTTTTAGATAATCATTCAAAGATCATCTCTACAAAAAAAAATACTTGAATCCGATATCGTTTGACCACTCACTTGTGTTACTGAAATTTTAGTACTTTCTTTAAGCACCATGTTCATTGATTTTGTTGGATACAATTGAACGGTTTCCAATTTGTCTAATTTTTTGCAAAGATGATCTATAACTGTATACTTAAAAAATAGATAATTTGGATTGTTGGAAAAAAAATCGTAGAATACCATAAAGGGTGTCATTCAAATAAAATTATTTAATAAATCCATCGATAAAAGGGGACTATCACATAGAGGTAGCTTGGACGTCAATTTCAATTGTTCAATTTTTGTACCGACACACAAACAACTTGCAATTGCCTGTTTAAGTTGAAATAATAAGCAATCGATTTTTTCCACTCAACTTGACAAAACTTCCAACAAGAGATTCGCAAATCTGGAATCTATTATTTTTAGTATTACCGTATATTTACAATAATGACACGTTTACTAACCATAATCGGAATGAAAATAAAGAATTCGATTTCGATTACGGATTATACATGTGTTTATTAAAATTGGGAGGAATCAAAAGTGCGTGGGTCCCACACAAAAAATGGAATTCAATTATAAAATTTGGGTGATTTGGATTCCCAACATTGGGGTGGTATTTGGATTCCAGATTTCATCCGTAATCAGAATGATAATTTTTTCCCTTTATGCCCTCACTTACTTTCATTATTTCCAAGATTGTCCTTAACCCTAGAAATAAAAACAAAATCATTTAAGTATCAAGGATTAACTAATAGAAATACTTACATTTATAAATAAATAAAAACTTAATAGAAATACTTACATTTATTTAAAAAAAATACTTATTAGAAATACTTAAATTTATAAATAAACAAATAAACAAAATCATTTTAGTGTGTTTATGAAATAAAAAAGCAATTTAATTTTTTCTTACTATTATATACTATATCAAATTTTATTAAAAAAAGTATATAAAATATTTGATTTGGGACAAGGGCATTTTAGTAATCATAATGGTTTATATTCCGATTTCTGCTGAATTAGTAAACAGCTTTATGAAATTCTATTCCGATTCCAGACAGTTTTAGTAAACATCTTCAACATGAACCTAATTCTGATTCCGCATCATTTCAATTCCTCCTCAATTCAATTCCTCTCAATTTAATTACGGATTAGTAAACGTGCCATGAATATTCGACTCAAATGAATACACACACTTGTTTTAAGGTTGACGAAATTAAATTAGAAAAACCAAGAAGTCAAATGGAGTAATGATGATAACTTCAAGCCAACTAACAAAAATGATGAATTTGGGTCAGTTGCACCAGGCATTCCAAGCAACAAACGAATAGTATGGACATTGTAATTAAATTACATTTATATATACAGTCTCATTTCATTGACAGATCACTAAAATAATTTTATTTGAAACTGGCTATATTTAGAGATCTATTTATTGAAGCTTGTATATAATTATTTTGAAGATGATAGTCTCATGTATCGGGAACACTCAAAAATTACTCCACATATACCTTTCTTGTCACATCTCTAAACCAACCATATATATTTGATATATCACGTGACATGTTAGCGCGATGTATTGAATTCGCCCTACCCTATTTATAATACATTTCCAATTTTTGATAAAATGAATATATTAGTTGTGCATGTATCTATGGAATACATAGTTTTAGGTACAGTAAACAAAGGATACAACAACCATAAGAATCATGGTCAACAATCCCGTCACAGCACAGGGATCCAAATTCAGATCGAGGCCGTAAGATTGTCCAAGTTTCTTCAAGACCTTTTGACCAATTATTAAACAAATACCAAATAGTTTTTCACTTCTGTTTTTATTCCACAAAAACGCGGCTGCAGAAAAGACATCTTATATGAAAGATGATGTTCTAGATAACCTAGCAAAAACAACAAAAAAAACAAAAATTCAGAATCTAACTATGTGGGCCACGTCATGCACTCATTGATTCAATTTCAATACTCTACTACTCTACTAACTGGGAGAAATGGATAATAACGCGGAATATGGTTGGAAAATTCCTAGTAAGCACCTTTCTAAATCTCAATCATGCAATCCAAAATAAATATATATAAAAAAATCCCACCAAGTACAAATCACAAAGAGAGGAGAGAGAGAGGGTAGGGATGACAATTTTCCCCGACGGACAGGATGAGAGAACACTCCCCATCCCGTTATCCGTTTAAGCATATACATGTGCATGTATTTTTCTAGTTGGTTTTCAAAATTAAGTTTTAGTTCGTGTTTGAATTTTAATTTTAATAGTGTAATTGTATGATTATATGTCGCATTTTATGTGTCATTGCACTTTATATCCGTACTAAATTACAATTTTTAATAATTTTATTAAGGAGAAACTTAAATAAAATAATTATCAGATCCGTTTATCTGGGTCCCTGGGGATGGTAATGACATATTCGGCCTCAATCCGCCCCTGTTGCCATCTCAGAGAGAGAGAGAGAGGGACCCTTGTTACAAGTTAAAGATTCACAGAATTAGAAGATGTGGAAATGGTCAGCATATATTTTTTTTCTATATGCATGACCAAAGACCAGTCAGAGCTGAATAACTCGGTTTCTCAGTCAAACTTCAACTTTCTACTCTCCAATCTCCACTTTATTTTCTTCTCCATTCAAATTGGTCACCTCTACATGTATATATATAGCTTCTCCACTTTCTCCTTTAAATCCAAGTCTCTCACTCTCTTGGCTTCTGCCGCTTCACTACTCTACTTTCTTCTCTTTCTGCGCACACAATTTAGAGAATCTTCAAAATTCTGGATACTAATTCCATGTGTACAGCTTCTTACTTGAAACAATTTGGAACTTCCAAATCCCCTTCGCTTCTACTCTTTCTGGGATTTAAGTGGGAAGACTTTGCTCCTTGATAACCAATCATATATAGCCAATGTGGTGAAGGTGTGCTGATGCAGGCAATGCATGTTCTTCTGTCGGACGTGAAGTAGCACTTAAGCTCTGCATCTTATATTGCTCACAGTTCCAATTGAGATATATAAATTGATACATAGAATTGAAGAAATGGATTCTAGTAAGAGCTGGGAGCACAAGTCACTGCTAACTGAGATCATTGAAGGGATGGAGCTAGCAAAACAGTTGAGGCTAAGTCTAAGTGCAGCATCTTCATCAGACACCAGACAATTTTTAGTGCAGAGGATATTGTCCTCCTATGAGAAAGCCCTTTTGATACTGAACTTCAGTGGACCGGCTCAAAGTACTGCGGGTGCAATAGCCGGTGTGCCGGAGTCTCTTGTGTCAGCTAACGCAGCTCCTTGTTTTGATGACTGTAACAAGAGTCCCAAGGATCATCAGGACCTCACAGATGTCTCCAAGAAGAGGTGAGCTTAGATTATTCATTAAGTCATAAATGTAGAGAATATGATGCCAAGAAATCAAATGCTAATTTGATTTTGCATATTGCAGAAAGATCATGGCCAAATGGACAGACCATGTAATAAGAGTTAGCTCTGAGACTGGGATTGAAGGACCTCATGAAGATGGCCATAGCTGGAGAAAATATGGACAGAAAGACATCCTAGGAGCCAAACATCCAAGGTAACTAAAGTGCCTTTTTTCTTAATCTTATCCTGTTGTAAAATCCTATAAGCGAATCCGTTCAACCATCCAATCATTTGCAGTAACAGTCACCGATGCCACCTTTCAAAAAGCAACACATAATACTTCACCTTTTACACGCACGCGCACAAAGCTTTGTCTTTTGAGGTTGACCCACAAACGGGAAACATAGCAGTCTTCTGCATCATAGAAATTTCACTTTGTTATGAACATTCTGATGACCAATTTTGTTTAAATTTGCAGAAGCTATTACAGATGCACCTACCGAAACACGCAAAGCTGTTATGCTACAAAGCAAGTGCAAAGATCAGATGAGGAGCCCACGATATTCGAAATCACATACAAAGGAAAGCATACATGTTCTCACGGTAGCAATTCAGTTCTACCACCACCATCACCAGAACAGCAAGAACAAAAACGAAACAAGCAAAATAATACTTCTCACCAACAGCAGTCTCAAGGAAACCAAATGAGCTTTCCGACTAATCTGAGAGTCGATACCAAGTTCTTGGAAGACAGAGAGAACATGGCATCTCCATTCTCTTTCACTTCAACTTCATTTGGATGTATGATGGCTGATGATGCCTTTCTATCTTCAATGCTTGATGATAACAACACTTTCTTTGACAACTTCAATCATTCATTGCTATCTCCAGCCGCAGTAGAATCAAACTACTATTTGATGCCACCAAGCCAGATGAGAAACATTGCAGGAAACGAGCAACTTTCAGAATGTGATCTTACTGAGATCATCTCAGCCAACAATTCGTCAACCAATTCTCCAATTCCAGACATGGATTTTCCACTGGAGCCAGTGGAAATTGAGCCCAATTTCCCATTTGACACCACAGGAATTTTCTCATAATTCTACTTGAGTTTGAGAATAAGAATAAGTAGCATCCAGGTTGCTACTAGCTTGTTTCACACCTTGAATCAACCATGTATTATAAGATAGGAGGAATGCTAGTAAAAGATAAGAGCTTTTTCTGATGTTAGCCGATGGATAGAATTGATTATATTATAGTTTTCAAATAATAATTTTTCCTTTTAATTCCAATTGAGGCCCATATAATATTTGTTCAGAATAAAGCAGAAGTTCCATACAAACACATCTTATAACCAAATAGGATAAGTGAAGATCCTACAACATTGCTCTCAATAAATAAACAAACTTACAGACTCGAACCAGGAGGTCATGTTCTAGTTTAAATAACACATAACAGAAACACAGAGATATAAAAAAGGAATATAAACAATATATATGATTCTAGATTGGACAATTACCCAACATTTCAAGACTCAGCTGAAAAAACAACAGAAATGTTGCGACTTTACATACAGTAAATGAGAGACTATGGCTTCTCAGGAGAACAGGGGAAAACATGACTGCAGAGATATTAGGCATAGGCAATAGTGGATTGTAACAAAGCAGAAGAAAAAGAGTTAAAGACCTAAAAATCTAACATAGAAATAAAACGCAATAAGAAAGAACCCAGAGCAAAATCTGTCTGCTGCACCTAAACAGAAGTTTTCTTCTCCTCCTTCAACCCTGAAATAGGAGTTGATGTTCTTGCTTTTGCATCTTCAGCTTTTCTGAGGGCTCCTCTCAACCCCAACACAAAGAATATGTTGGTTAGAGTGAGAAGTGCCTCAGTCCCACCATGTAACCAATCGACATTCGCCAATGAAGTGCCATATTTCACCTTTGCTGTTCAGCCGCATAACCAGAGTACCATAAGGCATCAGTTCATGAACTGATATGAAGTGTACAGCATTCTCAAACAGTGAAAATTACCATAAATTCCAGCAGGGACTGCTCAGTAGATGAGAGGAAAGCAAAGGAAAAAAAGAAGGATGTTAATAGAGTTGAAACACAGCAGTTGACAGTAAACAATTTACAATAGCAGCCCAATTTCAATAAGAAACAAAACAATCATGTAACATTTTACAAAAGTAGAGTGAATGTTTGTAGGGGCCATTGAACTATATGACTACACCAGAATTTTCTAGATAGACCCACAACAAGCATTGTCTTAAGTTACGGATTTCAAAGACACTGGAAGCCTATCATAAAGCTATATAAATAAATCTTCCAGCAGCCCAAAGGAAAGAAATATGATAAAACAATAAGCACTGTCCAAGGACAATGGTACAAAAGCATAAGACATGCATAAGTTTAGGCCACTGACTAGGTCTACTTCCATTTTCCTTTTATGCCTTCATGTGATTGGCCATATGTAATAAATTAATAAAATGGAATGTAGAAGGAGTCTATGGTTTACATATCAATTTGCAACCATTGAAGAGCTTAACAATGCTAAATTAAGGCAAACTAAAAGGATATCAAAAACCCAGGAGACCATAAAAAAGTAGAAAGGTAATAGAATGAAAAGAAGTGGAAAAACTCACTGGTGGCCCCCACAAAAGCTAGCAAGAAGTAGAACCCAAAAAGGGTGAGCTTTGGGGCAGACTTGGATTTGGTGATGAAGTACAAGAAACCAAGATATGGAAAAAAGGAAGCTGCAAAGAGCTGTGAAGCTATGCTCTGGGAATCAATGCTGGGTGCCCATGGGTCAATTGGGACCCCACAGACAATCCCACCTCTTGCTTTTTTATTGCCAACCCTTCTATGTAACACTTGGAGTCTCTGTTTCTTAGAAATGGGTTTGCTTGGGGACTCTGCAAGAAATAAGAGGAGCCCAGAAAAGTTGAAGGGAGAAGAAAGGTGGGGGCTTTACAAAGAGATTGAATACAAGCAATAGTCATTGAGAACAGAGAGTTGCAGTGTGAGAGTGTTAAGAGCAGGTGTGGTTGGAGGAGATGACCCTTTTCGTTTTGTTATCATCAAAGTCAAAATGAGCGGCTCATCTGACCGTCCAATTTGCTTACTTCTGGGAAAGAAATGTGTAGTTGGTTGATGGGCTCTGTGGCCCAACTCTCTCAATTTAGTGATAGCGGCCTTGGTTTCTAATAATATCAAGCGTAATGCTAGCTAATGCTATACACGCTTTCAATAAGTCACATGTTCACATCACAGTCGTGGTTGAACAACAAAAAAGCATGTCATCTATATATATATAAATCAACAATCGTAATGCTAATGCTATACGCTTTCAATAAGTCGTCACTCGTGTGGTTGAATAGCAAGCATTTCCTTAAATCTTAATATATAAAGCAGAGAATGATAAAATATTGAAATATCAGAAAATATAATTAGTTAATGTAAATATTAAAAATTGAAATTATTAATTAAATAAGGATAATTTGATAAATTCACATTTTTTCGTATTTGAAAAAATTAAAATTAAAAGAAAAATTAAATAATGAATCATATTTTTATGGAACACAACTATCTATTATTTTTTTTAATTCTAAAATAAATTTAAATTTTTTAAAAAAAACCTCTCGCAAACGCAGAAACTCGTTCAGAGAGACTAGTATATATATACACATAAAGCATAGTATATATATACACATAAAGCAAAAGCATGCAGGGAATGATAAAATATTCAAAAGAAATCTGAAAGACTGAATTTTGGACCAAACTAGACAAAGGCTTGTTTATAGTCCCTTTAACTCGTGTTCTTTACCAAAGTTGAAACTCCAAAAATGGCATACCACCAAGCTGTGTCATCTCCAAAATTTCCCTGCTTTCTTATTCTTCTAGTCATCACTGTATTTTGTTGTTGTTTTGCAACAGCAAAAACCCAGAAGAGTTTAAAAAGAGGCTCTTCTTTTTCAGTTGAAGATGATTCTGGTTTCCTAACTTCCCCAGATAAGTCTTTTACATGTGGGTTCTATGGGGTGGGCACAAATGCCTACTGGTTCTCCATTTGGTTCACAAATTCGGAGAACAAGACCCTTGTTTGGATGGCTAACAGAGACAGACCAGTCAATGCTTTGGGGTCCAGAGTCTCACTGAGTCGAGATGGCAACATGGTCTTGACTGATGTGGACGGCAAAATTGTCTGGGAGAGCAGCACCAACTCAACTCCCACTGGTGCTGAAAGGGCGGAGCTTTTGAATTCTGGCAACCTTGTTTTGAAAAACCCACAAGGTAAAATTCTCTGGCAAAGCTTTGATTTTCCCACTGATACTCTCCTCCCAAATCAACCCTTCACAAAGACCATGAAGCTGACATCTAGTTTGGGAAGAGGCAACTTTGGTACTGGCTATTTTAGTTTCTATTTTGATAATGACAATGTTTTGAGGTTGATTTATGATGGTCCTGACATATCAAGTGTGTATTGGCCTGGGCCTGGTTTGAGTGTATATCAGAATGGTAGAACAGACTACAATAGTAGTAGAATTGCTGTTTTTGATGAAATGGGCAATTTTGTATCCAGTGATGACTTGATATTCAGTGCTTCTGACATGGGTGCAAGGGTGAAACGAAGGTTGACAATGGATTATGATGGAAACCTGAGACTTTATAGTCTAAACTCGACAGGATCATGGGTGATCACCTGGGAAGCTCTGGCACAGCAGTGTAGGGTGCATGGGATCTGTGGGAGAAATGGCATTTGTGTTTATACACCAGAGCTCAAGTGCTCATGCCTTCCTGGCTATCAGGTAGTGGATACAAGTAACTGGAACAAGGGTTGCAAGCCTAAGTTCAAGCCTACATGCTCTCAGTCCCAGAGAGTGAAATTCAAGCAGATTCAGTATGTAGATTTCTATGGATTTGATCTCAATTACAGTGACTCCACTTCCATTCAGAATTGCACAAAACTCTGTGTCGAGGATTGCCGTTGTGAAGCATTTGTCTATAGGGGACAGAAGTGTTACACAAAAGGTGCTCTCTTCAATGGGCTCAGGTCTCCAACTATCGAGGGCAGTCTATACTTAAGGCTGCCTGAGCCTCTGAGTATGGAAACATCACCAGCAGCCAATCTCACTGCATTTAATTCATGCAGGACTAATGCTGTTAAAATAGGTACTTCTTCAATGTATGACAATCCCAGTAAAAGGGTGAGATGGGTATATCTGTATTCTTTTGCTGCTGCAATCGGTGCTGTTGAATTTCTCTTCATATTATCAGGTTGGTGGTTACTTTTCAGAAGATCACAAGGTGTGGCAGCTCCCTTGGTAGATAAATATCGCTTGATTTCAAGTAACTTTAGAATGTATCTCTATGCTGAGCTGAAGAAAGCAACCAGAAACTTCAAGGAAGAACTGGGAAGAGGGGGTTCTGGGACTGTATATAAGGGTGTTCTGGCCGATGAAAGAGTGGTAGCTGTCAAGGCATTGGCAGATATTTATCAAGCAGAAGAAGTATTTTGGACAGAAGTCAGCACAATTGGAAAAATCAATCACATGAACCTAGTGAGAACATGGGGATTCTGTTCTGAAGGTAAACACAGACTTCTAATCTCTGAATATGTTGAAAATGGATCGTTGGATAAGCACTTGTTTCCCCCAAATTTTCTTGGATGGAAAGAGAGGTTCAAAATTGCAATAGGGGTAGCTAAAGGTTTAGCCTATCTTCACCATGAGTGTCTAGAATGGGTTATCCATTGTGATGTGAAGCCCGAAAATATACTCCTAGACAGTAATTTTGAACCAAAGATTGCAGATTTCGGGCTGGCAAAGTTATTCCAGAGAGGCGGCCTCAATCCAATGTCCTCTCACATTAGAGGAACAAAAGGGTATATGGCCCCTGAGTGGGCTATGAACCTTTCAATCACTGCAAAAGTGGATGTTTACAGTTATGGTGTAGTGCTTCTAGAGATAATGAAGGGCATTAGACTTTCAAATCGGGTGGTGGAGAAGGCTGTGGAGGAAGAAGCAGAGATGAAGAGGTTTGTCAGGATAGCCAAAAGGAAAATTCAATGTGGGGAAGATGAATGGATAGAGGATATGTTGGATCCAAGATTGGAAGGGCAGTTCGGCAGGAACCAAACAGCAAAGATGGTTGAGATTGGTATTTCCTGTGTAGAGGAAGATAGGAACAAAAGACCAACAATGGATTCAGTAGTGCAAATGTTGCTAGAATGTGAAGAGGAATCCAACATTCAGTAGTAATTGCATTTAAGCTGTATGCTGTAAGTAATGTTGCCTTTTGAATTACAAATGTTTACTTGTACTGTATTGTGTATTCATCTGCAAATGTGTGATAAAATATAGATTATAATGAACCCTATTGCAAGTCTGTATTCAGTTTAAGCTTGTTTCTATTGTTTGCAATTTATCATTGAAAGTCATTATAGCTCAGCACTGCTTTCTTTGCTAATGTGTTTGATTTAGTATATCACTTTAATACGTTTCCGGATTAAAAATCAAACATAATGTAGTGTTTTTGGTTAGTTTTTGCGAACAAAACAGGTTGATCTTAAGATACAAGTTCATATGACACCATTAGCCATAAGCCCAAGGGAGTCAAAAACATGGTAGCAGGCTTTAGTTGGAGTCTCGGAGGATTTGAATAATTAGAGGACCTAAAATGTAGGAATGTAAGAGCAAGTAAATGGGAAATTGCCAATAACCATTTGTTTAGGTTGTATCCAGTCTCCACCTTTTAAGAGGAGGCCTTGAGTTCAAATCTCATGACCAGAACTTGTTGAATGAAACAACAGTTAGAAAAACCAATTGAGAAAATTATTGGGTTATGTAGCATTCACCTTTGAGAAAACTTCTAGTTATTCAAAGGTAAAATCTCACCCTTTTTGGTCAAATTAGTGCAGAACATTAGTTATGATAAGCCTAACTTGTCCTTTTCCTTCATAACCAGAAAACCATAAGAACAAGCTTGAATGGAAAATGGGGAAGTTCAATTATTGATGCCTCCTCCAATTATTGCAGTGCTTTCTCTGCTCATGTCTTTGATTTGGTATACCTCTTGAACACATTTCCAGACGAAATTTAAAAATTTAAAAAATAAAACATAATCGTTTAGTTTTAATCAATCATAGATTCATAGGGCAGCATGATTCATCAAGGGGCACAGTTTGAATCTGACGGCATCTTCCAATGCTAACATCCTTGCAGTGTTCGTTAGCGAATGCTAGAATCAGTAGTGATCCTCACACAAGCATATTTAACTCTTCAAATTGTCTGGCACCAGATTTCATCAATCCCAATTATATAAGAAGAATAACTAAGGTTTCGTTTGCAGGCTGCGGGAAGCATTGGATTGCATTTTTGTTCACCTGGCGAGCTCTGATATGGCAGTGTAGGGTGCATGGGATCTGTGGGAGAAATGGGATTTTTGTCTATATACAAGAGCCCAAGTGTGCATGCCCTGCTGGCTATGAGGTAGTTAAAACAAGTAACTGGAACAGGTTGCAAGCATAAGTTCAGCTGGGAAGTTTTCACAGTCCCAGCAATGGAAATTTGTGAAGATGCCAAATGTAGATTTCTAAGGACATGATCTCAATTATAGTGAATCAATTCCAATTAGAAATTGCTCAAAGCTCTGCTTGGACGATTTCCGTTGTCAAGCATTTACCTTTAGGAGAGACAAGTGTTATACAAAAAGGTGATCTCTTCAATGGGCACTGGTCCCCAAGTTTCCGAGGCACTACATACTTAAGGCTGCCTCAGAGTGTGGAAGCATCCCAGCTCATCAATATCAATGTCTTTAATCCAGGCCGGAACAATGAGCTGAAGGTAATAGGTACTTCTTCAATGTATCACAATCCTAGGAAAACGATGAGATGGGCATATTTGCTTCTGCACTTGGTGTAGTTGAATTTCTCTTCATACTATCAGGTTGGTGGTTACTTTTCAGAAGATCACATGGTGTGGCAGCTCCATTGGTTGATAGATTGCTTGATTTCAAGTCACTTTAGAATGTATCTCTATGCTGAGCTCAAGAAGGCAACCGAAAACTTCAAGGAAGAGCTGGGAAGAAGGGCTTATGGGGCTGTTTATAAGGGTGTTTTGGCAGATGAAAGAGCGGTAGCTGTCAAGAAATTGGCAGATATTTATCAAGCGGAAGAAGTATTTTGGGCAGAAGTGAGCACAACTGGAAAATCAATCACATGAATCTAGTGAGAGCATGGGGATTCTGTTCTGAAAATAAACAGACTAATGATCTCCGAGTTTGTTGAAAATAGATCATTGGATAAGCACTTGTTCCACCCAAATTTTCTTGGATGGAAAGAGAGGTTTAAAGTTGCAATAGAGATAGCTAGGGGTTTAGCGTATCTTCACCATGAGTGTCTAAAATGGGTAATCCATTGTGATGTTAAGCCCAAAAATATACTCCTAGGCAGTAATTTTGATCCAAAGATTGCAGATTTCGGGTTAGCACAGTTATCCCAGAGAGGCGGGCTCAATAAAGTATCTTCTCACATTCGAGGAACAAAAGAATATATGGCCCCGGAGTGGGCTTTGAACCTTTCAATCACTGTAAAAGTGGATGTTTACAGTTATGGAGTGGTGCTTCTAGAGATATAGAAGGGCATTCGGCTTTCAAATATGGTGGTGGAGAATGGTGAGGAGCAAGAACCAGAGCTGAAGAGGTTTCTCAAGGTTGCCAAAAGGAAAATTCAAAGTAGGGAAGATGAATGGATGGAGGATATGTTGGATCCAAGATTGGAAGGGGTGTTCAGCAGGAACCAAGCAGCAAAGATGGTTGAGATTGGTATCTCCTGTGTGGAGGAAGATAGGTACATAAGACCAACAAGGGATTCAGTAGTGCAAATGTTGCTAGAATATGAAGAGGAACCCAACATTCAGATGTAATTGCATCTAAGCTGCTGATGTTCATTCTTTGTTTGGTTTTAGCTATTAAACTTACTATTGCCTTTTTAAAAGTTTACTTGTACTGCAATTTGAATTATTTGCAATTGAATCATGATCATAAAGATGCGTAATGGACAAATTACATCTAGTTGTGTTTTGATCAAAACAAAGAGTTAAATAAGTTGAGAAAAAGAGTATTTTTTCATGCTAGTATATTTTTCACTTGTTGATTCTAGTAGTACCATAATGCTCTGGTTTTAGCTGATTAAACTTACTATTGCCTTCCACTTGTTGCACTGTCATCTAGTATATTTTTCATGCTATACTTGTACTCAAAACCCATCTTCATCAGCTTACTGAAGTCACATTTGCTTCCTTCTTCTAGTCCTTCGATGCTTTCAGTGAATCTGTGATGAATTGACACATTCATGATCAAAGAAAATGCGTAAAATTCTGGACTTAAAAATCAAAGTAGGGAAATCTGTCATAAAAAATGAAATTAAGTAGGATCGATACTCTTTTGCTATCTTGTGTTCTGAATAATTTTCTTGGAAGTAGCTTGCAATTTCGTTGATATTTGGACTGGCAACTGCACAGCAGAATCTACCACTCATGGATGGTTGTTCCGTGCAGAAGATATGTGCTTGGCAGACATCTTCAATGTGTACAAGAGGAACCGAACCGTTAACTTCTTGCATCAATTTTAATCCGTTGTAACCAAAAGAGTCCCCAGTAAGTTGTGATAAAAGTACTCCCACACTAGTAGCCAAGTATGACAGAAGAGTCGAGAGTTTATCTTCCCACCAAGCCACAAGGAAGCGTCAACACATCCAGTTTACCATTATCAATGTCATTATAGCTCAGCACTGCTATCTCTGCTAATGTCTTTGATATGATATACCTCTTGAACACATTTCCAGATTAAAATCAAACATAAAGATTAACTTTAATTAATCAAACATTGAGACCCAATTTCATTCACAAGCAAGAAGAGGTACCATTGAAAAATCAGTGGCATAAGTAAATGAGACATCAAGAGGTGTCCAACATGATTCATCAAGGCAGGGTTTGAATCCAACCCCGCCATCTCTCCTCGGCGACACAGCTAGCATGCTTGCAGTGTAGATGAGTCGCTTAACAGTCTGTGAGCGAATGCAAGACTCGGCAATGATCCTAACCCCAGCAACAGCAGCTTCAGCTGTGTCCTTGTACTACTACATATATGTTCAAATTCTCAAACTGTCAAGCACCAGCTTTCAATAATCAAATTATCACACAACCAAGGCTTCATTTGGCGCGCATGATTGAATTGGATTGTTATCTTGCCTAAAAAGTACGAGTGCCTGACCTGAGAGCTTTGGTTGATATGCTGCTTTGGAGTGGCCACATGAAAGACAAACTCACATCCTTGGATGGCGGGTTGAAACTCATTGGGGTCATATATTTCAGCTTCGAACAGCAACAATTTGCTGTCTGCATTAGGGAGGGACTTGAGAAGGCCTGCTTTGGATGCATCCTCTGCATCATATATGGAGACCATACATAGTACAGATAAGAGGGTTGTACAGATAAAATACAAGCATACATAGCAGTTTCATAGAGAGAGAGAGAGAGAGAGAGAGAGAGAGCAACCTAAGTTCCTCAGAGTGGCATGGACAGTATGGCCCTGCTCTAGGAGTTTTTTAACAAGCGAACAGCCAATTAATCCAGCAGCCCCTGTAACACAAACTCTAGAAAGTTTGTTCTTCTCCATTGTTGCCTTTGATTTGGGAAAGATGTCATACAGAATATATGGGTCCTAACCAGCCACTGCCAAGAAGTCCAGCAAAACTTACCAATGTCATAGACACACACAAAAACGTACAAAACACAAAAAACAGAAAAACTTATGCAATTGATGCTGACCCATTTGTCAATTGATGCTTACTAGGAATGCAAATAGCTGTCAACATATGCAAATAGCTGGTACTTGACAACATCACCAAAAAGGTAAGCCACTGTCTTGACCTAATTGCACTTATTTTGGTTAACAAAACATTAGAGTAAATTAGCTTATGTCATGCATTTAAACTCTACATGTCGTTTTTCTTGGATTGTTGTTCAAAACTGGGACTTTATTGAATTAGTTTATCTTTGGACTAAGATTGGATTGGATGCTCATCCCACGAACTTCTACTTATCCATTGTAATATCTCGAATTTTTCACATCTATTATTCTTTCATTTTTGGGGTCATATTTTTCTCTTGTGTTCATGATGGTGCATAACATTAGGTATGATAATGCCTAACCGTAACGTGTCCTTTCTTCTATTGAATAATGATTAGGCCCGAGGAAAGAATCCAAGTCATTTATAAAAAATAAAAAAAATAAAAAATAAGAGAATGATACTCTTTCAAATAGTCGCGTGCTCATATTATAGCCATAGCTGAATTGCAAATATTTCCATTTCTTTCATAACAAGTAAACCATAAAAACATGCTTGGATGAAAATTTGGAAATTGAAACGTTGGGAGCAGGATAGTCAGTTAGGGTTACATTACACTTGGAAAACACATAGGGGCCAAAGCCAAGCTGTGCATTGGCTATATATATATATATATATATATATACACACACACATAAGCTTATTTGAGAGACACCTTTGTAGGGCCCACTCCGTGTTGTATTTCACTAATCCAAATTGTCTATTTTTTATATACTCATTCAAAGATCATCTCTACAAAAAATCACTTGAATCCAATATCATTTGACCACTCAATTGAATTATTGAAATTTTAGTATTATATATATATATATATATATATATATATATATATATAATACAAACTGTAGTCTAAATTGCAAGGGAGGATTTCTCACTTACACACTACCAAAGTGCTATGGGGATTCAAACTTGAGATTGGTCTACAAGTCAATGCCTTTCTTCACTGAGCCAGACCTCGTTGGCTTGTATTATTGTACTATATTATATATTGTTGGTATTGAGTTTACAAACTAATAATACCCAATAAATGTGGGTGATAAGTTTACAAACGTTATCACAGTTATCACTTTTTACTCTCAAAGACATTGGGACCAAGACGCAAAGAAAGAAACAAGTTTTTGAGGAAAGAAATACTCTAATATACTGAAGAGTTACTACTCTTGCTTGCTCATGTACTTCAACTTGAATGAGATGCATAAAATGTAAACACTCATATTCCTTTCACAGGAAACACCAAAGTCTTCGTAGAAAGTAAATTGAGAGATGATTATATAGATGTATAATGAACGCTGCAAAGCTTGTATCGAGTATATCCATCCCCACATAATGCAGTGACACAAATTACATTACTTAGTTTTGATCAAAACAAAAGGTTAAATTAGTTGAGAATGAGAGCTACAACTTAACCTCCGTCCACTTGCTACACTGTCATCTAGTATATTCTTAACGCCATACTTATACTCAAAACCCATCTTCATCAGCTTGCTGAAGTCACATTTGCTTCCTTCTTCTGGTCCTTCGATGAATCTGAAATGAATTCGCACATTCATGATTGAAGAAAACAGATAAAATTGCTGGAGTTAAAAGTTCAAAAGTAAGGAAATCTTTCAAAAAATGAAATTAATAAGTTGGATCCTTACTCTTTTGCTATCTTGTGTTCTGGGTAATTTTCTTGGAAGTAGCTCGCAATTTCTTTGATGTTCGGACTGGCAACCGCGCAGCAGAATCTACCTATCATGGATGGTTGTTCCATGCAGAAGATATGTGCTTGGCAAACATCTTCAATGTGTACAAGAGGAACCGAACCGTTAACTTCTTGTATCAATTTTAGTGTATTGTAAGAAGGCAAGTCCCTAGTAAGTTGTGATAGAACTACTCCCACGCTTCCAGGCAAATATGAAAGAAGAGTTTCTCCTCCCACCAGCCACAAGGAAGTGTTACCACTTCCAGTTTACCATTATCAATGTCATTATAGCTCAGCACTGCTCTCTCTGCTAATGTCTTTGATATGATATACCCCTTGAGCACATTTCCAGATTAAAAATCAAATATAAGGATTAAGATTAATTAGTCAAACACAAGGTTGATTTCAAGAGCCAGTTTCATAGACAGAACAAGAAGAGGTACCATTAAAAATTCAGTTGAATAAGTAGGTGAGACATCAAGAGGTGTCCAACATGATTCATCAAGGCAGGGTTTGAATCCAACCCCATCTTCTCTCCTCGGCGACGCAGCAAGGATGCTTGCAGTGTAGATGAGTCGCTTAACGGTCTGTGAACGAATGCAAGACTCGGCAATGATCCTCACCCCAGCAACAGCAGCTTCAGCTGTGTCCTTGTACTGCATGTATGTTCAAATTCTCAAACTGTCAAGCACCAGATTTCAATAATCAAACTATCACACAAGAAAGAAAACCAAGGCTTCATTTCGCGCCCGAGAATGACTTGGATTGTTGTTCAAGATTGTACTAATTGGACTAAGTTATCCCAGCCCTTTTGTTTGAACATCTTATCCTACAAACATGATATTAGACTAATTAAGTCCAATCCCATATGTTATAGCTAGTATGAGTGTGTAACCTGAGAGCTTTGGTTGTTATGCTGCATCGGAGTGGCCACATGAAAAACAAACTCACATCCTTGGATGGCGGGTGGAAACTCATTGGGGTCATATATGTCAGCTTGGAAAAGCAACAATTTGGTGTCTGCATTAGGGAGGGACTT